>JAMWFC010000066.1:0-477810 GCA_027475525.1 Macrolepiota albuminosa | reverse complement strand
AGTGTTTCAGCTGAGATGTCGTGTAGATCTTGGACTGTTGTGTAGCCTGCGCTTGTCAATTGCGCAAGAGCAAATTGAGGAAGTTGAAGAGAAGATATCGGTCTCGATGTCATGTATATGAAGTAATATGGATTGAATTAGTACTGTCATAAAGTTTCAATTAGTTCCTCAAGACAGAGCCAAACATATCGAGATGATGGTGGTACAAATTAAGGGAGAACGACTCAAAAAATAAGCACGTGGCAGGAACGATGCGACCACTTGCCCTTTCAAATATGTATAATAGTCACATTAGGTCTATCGTGGAGCCTCCCAGTGGAAGCGACCATAGCTATTGTTTAGCGCAGGTAGATATAGTAACATAGTAGGCTAGGCGCCTGTCCCATTAAAGAAGGACCTTATATCTTGATTCTTGTGACGCGTTACGCAGAGTGACTGGGCTCTGGTAACTGACTTGCAGCCGCAAACCGCTACGAAACATTCCAAGGTGATGACATTTTCGATAGGGGATAGAATCAGTTGAAAATTGTTGTCAGAATGGACTAGTTCGGTCAACTAGATTGAAGGTCATACGATCAGTACTTTTACATTCGCGTCGACGCGTACTCCGGCCTTCAGTAATTTTCCATCATAGGTGGCAAACTCTAAGGCTGTGAGTATCTGTTCATCGCTCATTTAATTAGACCTTACTTACAGCCTCTGGTGTAGCTTTTAACTGTCCACTAGGTATGATATAAAATAGGTTTCACGACACTTCTGAAACGTTCGTTTTAACGGGTTGGCATAGTGCCAGAGATACCTCTGGAGTATTTTTTCAACGAATCCGCCAAGTTCTTTGAGTATATAGTCCGAACTGACATAACAAACAGCGCAATATTGGTCAAAGCAAGAATACGTCAGGTGGTAGCGTAGTATATGACCTTTCAGGAAACGCTGACGGTTAAGCCTCGTCGGAAAGCTTTCTGATCTTCAGGAAGCGGCAGGAAAGCCAACTCAAGACGTTCGTAATGCGAGAACGCATACATCACGGTGATCGAAACTCAGGGGGATCTGAATATGGAAGGTGAGCCGACACAAGGCTAGATCGATGGTTGGTCGACTGGTGTCTTCGGTCGGGAATGGAAAGGACTGCTAGAAGAGTTGCAGAGGACAAAAACATTGAGGTATGTGAAGAATTTGGCAGTGCGTAAGCATGTATCACGCGACCACACTTTCATCACCTTACACTCTCGTAGATATCGATCTCTTTATGGATATCCGCCGAATTGAGAACGCACTACTACAGCATAGCTGTACGGAAGCGTTGGCATGGTGTAACGAGAACGAGGTTGCCCTTCGAAAGATAAAGGTACGATTTATCAACGACCTTTTCCTGAGTACTCGTGATTGAGTGTTCGTGGAAGAGTCCGCTCGAATTCGACCTTCGATTACAGGAATTCATAGAGCTATCAAGAGCAGGGAAATCTCACGAAGCGATTGCATACGCCAAGAAACATCTAACTTTCTGGCACGAAACACACCTACAACAGATCCGCACCGCCTCCGCACTACTAGCTTTTTCTTCCAACACCACTTGTGCGCTATACAAAGTACGTACGCACGTCTCCCTGTTGTAGTAATCAAGAGTCCACCTTGTCATCACAGCGGCTTTACGATCCTTCTCGGTGGAATGATCTCATTCAAACTTTCCGTACAGCAATATATTCTCTCAATACTCTTCCCACTGAGCCCCCACTTCACCTCGGTTCGGACGCTGGGTCTGCGTCACTGAAACTACCAGCTTGTCTTGATCCATCCACTAAGAATGTGGACTGTCCCGTTTGCGATGCTGAGGCGGGTTCTGGAACACAGGGACTTGAGTTGGGCCAACTCGCTCAGGAAGTTCCTTACAATCATCACGCGAACTCCACAATTGTTTGCAGCATAAGTGGTAAGATCATGGATGAAGATAATCCACCCATGGCCTTTCCGAACGGATACGTATATTCCAGAGAAGTATGCTCGAGTGTTTGGTTCTTCAATGCCTTCTAATTTCTACCTCACTTCAGGCCCTTGAAGAGATGGCAGCCAAGAATGGCGGAGTAGTTACTTGTCCCCGTTCTGGAATGGTTTGCGAGCTGTCTGCACTTAAAAAGGTCTTTATATCATAGGCAAGGATGTTCCTCACATTTCATGACGTATTCTGTAGCTTTTCACGTAAGGGACAGGTCACACAGAAAGGGACAGGTTACCCTGAACACAGAAGACGTATCAAGTTTTTCGGTCACCATCTTATGGTTCCTCAGACACAGTCAATTCAATAGTGATAGAACTTGGTCCTTTCCTGTATTAAACAAGTGAAGCGATGTAATCAGCATTGCTAGTAAGGAAACAATGACTTGCTGAGGTGAATGTGTCTTGGAGCTCACTTCATAGATGGTTAGTACGACAGACATGCGGGTCCTTGAGACACGGTCGAAGACAAGAAGGCTCGTTGCGCGATAATGTTAACACTGACATGACGTTACCAGATAGTTCAGCCCATATGCATTGACCAGCTTTAATGAAATCCCTCGTCATATTAAGTCAGCTATACATTGGCCCACCTGCCAACCCAGTAGTAACAGCTAGCCTTCCGTACGGCCAACGCTTCCTGATCGAGATTTCCAACTTTCATAGTGCCCTTCCAACCTGCTTCTTCGGGACTGGAGAGCACCTCTTCGAATACAAGACCAGCCTCCCGACCTTTGCGCAAGAAGTCATCGCAAACGTTCGCATGCGTATATTTCCCGACCTTTCAGACCGCCGCTATCAGTAGATGTACGACATGAATAGAGGGTGATTTACCGAGATATGCACTCGTGAATCTTCAGAATGTGTAAGAAGGGTTTGTATCGATGAGATCAAGGCATCATGCGATGCATGAAAATGAAGAAGATCAGACAAGATTACGATGTCATATCCCTGTCGCGAAGTCTGACTCGTTAAAGGGTCTTGCAGTAACTTACTGATGGATTGAGATCAAGTATGTCGAGTGTAATAGAACTCGAGCAAAAACTCACAGTAAAAGATCTGCATCTGTCCCCCATTCATATCCTGCACATTCGACACGGCACGTAAGTTGAAAGTTTGGTCTGTTTCTTTCCAAGTTCTTCTCCAGATTACCGAGGATATTTTCATCGGGATAATCGGTGACCACAACAAGTGCTGGGTGATCAGGGGTCGTCGCCAAAAGGAGCGAAGGCAGGCCGGTACCGGCACCAAGTTCGATGACTGCGAAATATCTGAAAAATGTAAGTTTTCAATAATCCGACATCACAGACCTGTTGAGCTACTTTGAACAGGAAAGAGTCCTCTCTCGATTCTCTCGGCAAGATATAACGCAGGCGAGAAGAGATGATCTGCTAGGAGTGTATTGGCCTTATATTGTGTTAAGGTGATGATTTGTCGGGTATGAATGGCAACCGCACTTTGCCTTGCTACAATTTCATGGGGCTTCAGCTGGAATCAGAAACTCTATAGTGGGCAAACTTACTTTCTGCGCTATTTGAAGAGTCAGAGGCCCATAATGTACGATGTTGTCATCTATAACAGGTTGTTCTCCTAGGAAGGCAAGAGACTCGTTTAAAATAACTTCAGAGTCGTCTCCGTTCATGGTCAAAAATGCAATATTTTGACATTGTTGGCAAGCGTTTTTGATGTCAAACAAGGACCAACGCGTCTTTTAAGTATCACTTCTTTGTGGCCGTCCTTGCCTCCTGCCATGGCGCCTAAGAAGGTCAACGCGGAGCCCAAGCAAAAGAGTCTTATGTCATGGTTTTCCAATGGTTCGAATGGAACATCAAATGCAACAAAATCCGAAGCCAAGGACATGATGCCCGTGCTCGCGTCTTCTGACGACGCGTTAATATCGCAGTCTTCATCTCAAGAACCCAAGACACCCGCATCGAAATTGTCTAATACTCATGCCTTACATTCCTCTGCCGTGACCCGTTCTACCAAGTCGCGCGGCCACAGCACCCCACCAACAAGTGACCCAATTGACGTCGACATGCTGGCATCGGACGAGGATAATTCTCGTCCTGTGCAAAAGATGGTACTTCTATCAATAACTTACTCTGTTCACGATCAACTATTCAGCAGAGACAACAAAAACGGAAAATGGTATTGATGGATTCTGATGAAGAAAACGACAATTCATCGAGCAGGCAGCGCAAGTCATCTCAACCTGATTCTTCACCCGTCCAGAAAGGTTGGATTACTAAAAACGATAGTTGCGCTTGTTACTGATTTCATGGCTTAGCAGCTGCCAAAAAACAGCGCATCGTCAAGGCTATTCCGGTTGATGATGATGAAGACGACGTGGAGCCTGGCCCGATTACATCTCTCTCTCAAAGATTGACCAATTTCAGAAAATCACCTGTGAAGAAAGGTGAATCTACATATATGCTATCCAATAGTCGCTGATTCTCCTCCAGTACGCAAGTCGCGCTCGTTTGCGTCCGACGACGACGATTTTATTGTTCCTTCAGACTCGGATGGCGATGCGAAGTCCGTCAAATCTTCAGCGTCACGCTCATCTGTCTCCTCCAGACGTTCTGCTGTGTCCTCCGAAGACGAATTTGAAGACAACAATAGCAATGTTAAATCCAAGTCAAAATCTAGGTCATCAACAACAAAGGCTCCTTCCGAAAAGCAAACTTTTGCTGCATCAAATGGCGGCGCTTCAGGGCTGTTCCTCACTGCTGCGGAGCGTCGGGAACAGGGAAAGAAGCACGAGAAGAAGGCTGCAGAGACTCCTTATTCGTTCTTGGAAGATATTAAAGATGCCAGTATATATTTTTACGAATTCCGCTGTTTACTGAAATGTTGATCTAATAGAAGGAAGGCCGTCGACCTGGAGAGCCTGATTATGACCCTCGAACGATCTGGATACCCAAATCAGCTTGGGCAGAGTTCACGCCGTTTGAGAAACAGGCGAGCTTCCAAAATTACTGTTGATCATTTCCGTTTTAACCATTTCATATAGTTCTGGGAGGTCAGTATCCGCCACCACTCATACAAGTCCGAAAACTTACAACAGGATAGATTAAGCAAAATCATTACGATACAGTGAGATATTTGTAACTCTGTTTATGCCACGACTCACCACTGCGTTTAGATCCTATTCTTTCAGAAAGGGTACGCGTCTTTTCACTCGCTCGAAAAATCCACTCATTGATAGCAACGAAAATCCTTCAGAAAATTCTTAGAAGTAAGTCCCATGTCTCTTACATACATTTTCCCCTTAAAATTGGAAACAATAGTTGTACGAAGACGATGCAAGGATTGGACATCAAGAATTCGACCTCAAACTCACATCGCGAGTGAAGATGTCTATGGTCACTTTCTTATTCCCGTCAGTTGAGAGTTTCATCTCATGATAACAGGTCGGTGTTCCGGAAATGTCGTTCAACTTTTGGGCTGCGTAAGTTACCTCGTCAGGTTATGGGTTTTTGTTATTGATGCATTATGGTCTTACAGGAAATTCCTCGGGAAAGGTCAATGTCAACCAACGTCACTCTTAATGATACTCATACTCATCTTGCAGGATACAAGGTCGGGCGGGTCGATCAAGCAGAAACAGCGCTCGGAGCGGAGATGCGCATGGCTGCCGACAAATCTCAAGGGAAGATTAGCAAAGACAAGAATAAAGAGAAAATCGTCAGACGGCAAGAGATTGGGCAAATAGAAACTCCGTAACTTTTTCTGATCCGGCTATTTTAGTGAACTCAACAAAGTTTACACGAATGGTACCCTCGTCGACGCCGAGCTCCTAACAGACGAACAAGCAGGACACTGTATCTCTATCTACGAGGAAGAATCGAATGATAACAACAAATTTGGCGTGTGTGTTCTGGATTGCTCGACGTCGCAATTCGATTTGAGCGCTTTTGAAGATGATGTGTGTTGCACCAAGCTGGAGACCTTGATACGACAATTGCGGCCTAAGGAACTACTGATTGTGAAGGCACGTATCTTGAACTTTCCTGTGTCAATGTGGACCGACAGCATTGTAGGGCAACCTATCAGTGGTCACCACCCGTCTACTCAAAGCCATTCTCCCAGCGGCGTGTCTATGGACTTGGATGCGTACTGTCGAGGGATTTAGTTACGATGAAACCTTGCAGCAACTGAGGATGATGTACTCTGATGAAGGTGATGCTACGATGGTCGACGAGGACGAAGAAAACGCTCTACCTTCCTGCATACCGGAACCTATCAGAGCTATGGCTGCGTCGCACAACGCTATCAAGGCCCTAGGATCTATGATCTGGTTGGTTTCTGTGTGGGCTCCTATAATCCCTCCCTACTAATGTGTTATACTCCAGGTACCTTCGACAACTAAACATCGACAAAGATATTTTGAGCATGAAAAACTTCAATATTTATGATCCTATGAAGAAAGGACAGGGTTTGACCTTAGATGGGCAGACCTTGGCTCACATCGAGGTAAGGTGTGGGTGACGGAATTCAAGCTTATTAAACCTGGTCTTGTCAGGTTTTGCTGAACAATGAAGGAACTGAGGAAGGCTCGCTTTTGAAGTTGCTCAATAGATGTATTACACCGTTTGGCACGTCTACTCCTGGCCAATCCTTGACCTGCGTCTGCTGATACCCAATCAAGGCAAACGGCTCTTCCGAATTTGGCTTTGTATGCCTCTACGCCGGATTTGTGACATTGATGCAAGGTAATTGCTCCAAAACTTTAAGAGGGAAGAACCGACCTCTCCAAAAGGCTCGATGCAGTGCAAGACCTCATCGACCACCAGACTTTTGAAGCCGAGTTCGCAGAGCTTGCAAAAGGAATGCCGGACCTTGAGCGTATCGTTTCGCGTATCCATGCAAAGAACTGTAAAATGAAAGATTTCCTGAAGGTCCTTGCTGTAAGTATACTTGTCTTCCATAATCCTTCTCGTTGGTCTGAAATCGATTATGTAGGCCTTCAAAAAGCTCAGCATGGGCTTGAGCCGCCTGGCGGATACATCACAGTCTTTCGATTCAAATACGATTTTTGGTTTGCTTCGAAGTGCGCCAGATTTGTTGCCCCATATTAAGAATATCGAGAGTTTATATGTCAAGCCGTCGTCTGACAAAGGTACTCTCTGCCTTTCATCCACCAGTTGCTTCAAATTGACCTAATTTGTCAGATGATCAACTCATACCAAGAGAAGGTAAAGATAAGGCTTATGACGAGGTCATGGCCGAGATTGCAGGTTTGGAAGAGGAGTTGGATAATGACCTCCAGAAAATGGAGAAAAGGCTTGGGTATATTCATCCAATCTTTGTTCGTTCGTTCGTTCTTTGTTGATATGGTGTTAGTTTCCCACTATCCTACTGGCACAGTGCGCAGGGCAACAAGGTATGACTTTATATTTGGCTGTATCCTTTTCTCGAGGTTGTCAATCATTTCTAAGGAAATATACCTTGTCGAGACATCAGCTGGTCAGAGAGGAATACCAGATGATTGGACCAAGAGTTCTTCTACCAAGGTGTGTATTCATGATCGTTATATCATCGGTTTCTTATTGCTTCCCTCGCAGGCCAAATCACGTTGGGTCATCCGATCTCTTCAATCAAAAGTACGACAACTCAAAGAAGCACGCGAAAATCGCAATACCGCTATCAAAGCCTTCAAATCTAGGTTATTTGCAGAGTTTGATGAGGACCGCTCGCTGTGGCTGCGGACTATCAGGGCTTTTGCTGAATTGGATTGTTTGTTCAGTTTGGCAAAGTCGTCTGTTGCTATCGGTGAACCTGTGTGCCGACCCAAGTTTGTTGAAGACGACTCTGCATTGATAGATTTCGAGGAATTGAGACATCCAACACTGGCTTTGACGAGTTCGAAGTCCTTTATACCTAATGATGTCAAGCTAGGTGGCGACTTGGGAAAGATTGTGCTGCTGACTGGTGAGTAGTTATTATCAACTTGGTTTGCTGGGGTTGATCGATATTTTCAGGCCCCAACATGGCGTAGGAGTTTTTCTTTCCTCGTAGCTGTCCTATTACTCTGACTAACGAGCTTCAGAGGAAAATCGACCCTCATGCGTATGACTGCTATCGGCGTTGTATGTTTATGTTTCCTGCATTCTCGCGCTAGTAAGTCGCCTTATGGGTTCTTCTAGATCATGGCTCAGTTGGGCATGCTCGTGCCTGCGTCTAAAGCACGGTGAGGTGTTGAGTAAACTGATACCCCATCGTCTGATTGCTTTTCAGGTTGTGCCCAGTTGACTCGATCATCACTCGCATGGGTGCTTATGACAACATGTTCTCAAATGCTAGCACTTTCAAAGTAGAACTGGACGAGTGGTATGCTTTTACACCCTTTTTATCGGCCATTTTTCGTATGCGTTGATGTAGCTGCAAAATTCTCCGCGATGCAACACCTAAGTCGCTCGTTATCTTGGATGGTAAAAAAAATTGGCATCTTGATAATAATCAGTCCTGACACAGTATTCTTTGTCCCAGAGCTTGGCAGAGGGACATCAACATATGTATGTCAATGATTTATTTGAGAATATACTGTGACCTACGTTTTCTGTCAGGATGGCATGGCCATTGCTGGAGCTGTTCTTCATCAACTCGCGACCCATACCCTCCCTCTTTCTTTCTTTGCTACCCACTACGGTTCACTCACTGATGACTTTACATACCACCCCAACATTCGGAAAATGCATATGTCCACCCTCGTTGATGATGAGAAGCGTGATGTATGTTCCAATTTGTCCGACTATTTTCATACCCTGACGAGATCAACAGCTTGTATTCTTATTCAAACTCGTTGAGGGTGCAGCAACATCTTCCTTTGGTACTCATGTTGCCAACATTGCAGGTGTACCTTTGCCTGTGGTAGAACGCGCAGATGTGGTATCCAAGAATTTCGCACAGCAATTTAAAGAGCGGATGCAAATCCAGCAGAAGAAAAATAGAGGTAGACTCCCCATTGAAGCCCAAGCCGATTTTGTGTTTTTGTACAAAGCTGGGTTAGGCCTGCTTGTATCGCCTGAAAATCCTGTTCGACTGAAACAGGTCCTTTCTGGATTGAGACAAACAGTCCAGCGATACGTAAAGAATTGATCGGAAATTCGTACTTACATTATATCTCGTGTTATTCTTGTTGCTTTCGCATTTGCTAACTGTCTCATATTTTCGTAACCACTATAAATGTTGCCCATTGAACTTTTTCACTGTATTCCTCACCAGAAACCTACTTCTAGGGAATACGGTAGATTGTGATTATATGCATTTTACAACTACGTATCCTGCATCAGAACATTCTCAGAACAATGATCCTCATGTAGAACTGGCAGGAAGATTGTGGGCAAAATTTCAAATGACTTTGTGATCTGACCAGGCCATATCATGAAGGACAGACCACCACCTATACAGAAAAACAATATATCAGGTCTTTGAAATCAAAAGCCCAGGACCAATTTCCATGCTGTCAGCCTATCAAGTGATAAATCTGGACACTAATCTCATGTACTAGGAATGAAACTGATTGACTTGGTAAAATAGAAAATTTTCTTTGGATGAGGAGATTGTAACTGTGTTATACTAGGTTCAGATTCCAAGAAACAGCATGGGCATATAAGAAGTACTGGAGCCTTGACCTGATTCATCAATGGATGATTTGGAAAAGGAAAAATAGAATATCATCTCTTGCAGTTGTGCTTACTTATATCATATATAGTAGTTTGACAGTGTTCAATTATCTGGTTGTTTGCTATTCATGTCACTATAAATGAACTAGCACTGCTGGCACTAGAACCTAGTTTCATCAGAAAAAGTGACAAAGAAGTGTGTCATGCCATTTCCAATGTACATATACATATAAGGGAAAAAGATTTGAGACAATGGAAAAATGCCTCTTCTAAGGCAAATAGTTGCCAAAGAAATGGCATGACACATTTCTTTGTCACTTTCTCTGGTGGAAACGGGTTCTGGAACCAGCAGTGCACACAGCATACACTCAAACACATTAATGAGCATGCATATGCATCATTGGACCTCCGAGCCGAGCTCTTAAGCCATGTCACACAATGTCACATGTGATAAAAATCAATGTCTTCAACCTTCCAAGGACATCGCATAGCAAATCAAACAGTATCACCAAGGTAACTAAATACAAGGGATCAGATGATGATTGTTACAGGATCAATACAAATCTGAACTTTGGATCATTTATATCACGCCTGGTTTTTTACCCCATCCACTAGGTAGGCACTGAAGGTGTTACTTTGCTCAACATGAAGTTCACACTGGTTCTTGGGGCTACTGCATCACTGGCTGGCCAGTATACTTTTCTTGTTATCTAATGCAATCAGCACTGATGATCATCGTTTCAATAGCAGTAACTTTCGCAGCAACTATTACCCTTTTTGAAGTGTTGCCTACCACAACGCAGTTACCAAATCTCTCTTTTCCGTCAATCTCTCCGACCCTTCATGCAATTGGCACGGGTTCGGACGGAATGACGACCTATGTGGAAGAGTACGCAATTAGTGTAGTGGTTGAAGAGGAGCCCATTCAGTTGGGGTCAGACAGCGTGTTTAACCCTAGTACCACCTATGGTACCTCCTTCTTGACAACTACACTCACTCCAGGGCCTACAACCGTCTCCTGTAAGTCGTACTCCATCGGAGCCCTGGGCACCTATAATATGACTACATGTATAGATACGTTTGCAGAGGATGCAACGCATTACGTATTCCATCAGCCGCAGCCATCGGGAAACACTCCAGGAACCTTTGGACAAGATGACGACTGCGTCTTCGACGGGAAGAGTAGCGAAACATGTGTCGATAGGATCGAAATAGGATCTACTACTATAACGCAGACCTTTTCTGCGCCTGCCACCACATTTCATACAACAATCGCGGCGGAAACGAAGGACAACGGCGCGGTCCCTGGGTCTGTGAGGGAGTCATGCATTGCATGGGGAATTTTTGCGATTAGTGCAGTATCAGCATGGGTCTTGCTACTTTGAATCTTATCACCGAGAGTCGCTAACACTGTCTTGAGTTGTGAATATAATTTGCACCAGAATGTGAAGAAACATGATCCGCTAAAAGGGCGGGTAATTCAACTATTTTCACACAGTCAAGGTTTTTCCTGCTAATCCCTCATGGACCTGGGAAAAATAATCAAACCTTCACTTCCAAGCAAGCTAGACGGCGCTATATAGTCGCCAAATTCGCACATTTTCCAATAGCGAATTGATTCTTGTCCTTCAGATATATGGCCAATCCGGTATTGCAATGATTATACTTGCCTCCCCAGCAGGTAGCATTGGTTGAGGACTTCTTTTCCTTCATTTTTGTACTCATTATTAAATATCTTTCCGTGCTGATAGGCGGAAGTTCCTGCTATAGTCTTGACCGGAATATGTGATTTCCATTTCAAAGGTTCCCTAATTATCATAACACATAGAGAGGAGAGTTCCCTATCAACGACTTGAGGGATACGGATATTTATTTTAAACGACAGCACCTTTGAAATATAACGACATAGGTAGGAAACACAAAGTATGACTCATCGCCGGGTCCTTGAAGACGACGAGAAACTTCAATCAGCTTCAATCTTAATAGGTTTGAACAGACGATGTCCAAAGACCGACATTGACACCATATACCCCATACAGAGTCTTTTCGCGAAAAGGCTTAGCTAGGCTTATTAAACGCATACCTAGTTGATCCCTTCCTGATAGTCCAATATATCATGATATCCGGTCAACTGACCAAGATCAGTTGAATACGTATGTACGTCTTGTCAATGCTCAGATTATAATCTGGGAGTACACCTGGTACCTCCGACAAGGATTTTCCAATCCAGGCTACAAAACAGGCCATGCCATTGACATGTTCATATCAAAACATGACGTATGATACTGTTCTAGAAGACCCTCAACACATCAGGTCCAGTGACTCTGGTGCTGCTGTGTCTTCGAAGAAACAAAAAAAAAACAACATCGTTACATGGAAAAATCATTTTCATCTTCCCCGCTACTCACAAAATGCCGGTCCTCCCTTCCCGTGGTGCCTGTTTTTCATCCCTGAGTTCAGGTTCGGCTAAGATGACAGAAACCGCCACTGACAGATTCCAAAGTTTCTCGTGACCTGATCCTTCCCAAAAGAGAGAAGAGCTCCACTTGAAGAGAAAAGATAACGACCATGCGTATCTCGGGGCCTCTTGGCCCGACAAGATCAACCAATAATATAAGACTCCTTTGCTAGAACGAACTCCGATGGTCTTCAGGATGTTTTGTAGTTCATCTTTGAAGCGATTTCGATGTCAATTTAGAAACGATGACCCTGAATTGTTTGAAGACTATGGCCGCAAATCCCCTGGAAGATCGCCCATCATTGAAACTCTTCCGTCAGTCCAATTTTCATAACCAAAATCAGACCATCTCCTTGACATGATTCCAACGTATGTAGAGATAATTGCAAAAATAAATATCTGCTGTCATGTACTAACAATTGTGTTTGCCAGGGACACAATCATACTTTCTATACAAGGACTTTGACAATCTTCTTGACCTATTGTTTCTGAGATCACCGTCCGGCGTATTCCTCGGTGGAAGTCCTCTACTGTTAGGTACTCTCATGACAGCTAACTTAATTGCACAGGCGCTCCAAGTCACTGCAAACGGGCACGTAGCCAATTGTCGCACTTGGATACTACACATTTGGTCTTTACATCGGGCTCAGTTGTAAGTCACTGTCGTCTGTCTTAGTTGCCGATACTGCGCCCCTTTTGTTGCCCCTGCAAAGCGTCCAGTGACCCACTATACTCAAGACACGATTTGAAACACTACGCTGTATGGTTGGTCTGCACAGCCCGTGGAGTAGCGCCACATGTCTCCTCTAACTTCCACTGCGCCACATTGATTGTTTCATACGTCATAGAACAGGATAGGAGAGATTTCCTTTTTTGTCAAGTGACCCACTCTGATCCCGCGGAGGCAGAAATGCATAAAGCCAGACCGAAAATGTCGCCAACTGCCAACAACAAACACTGCTCACAACCTATTACTACCACTCACAACTCAAACTACTACTGAATTCACCATGTCTTCTGTCGTTCTCGTCGAACAACGCCCACCTTTCATCATCATGCTCGCTTCCAGAGTTTCTACTTACACACACATCGTAATCGTACGTCTTGCAAGCTTAAACTGGTGTATATTAATGTGCTGATCACATCCGCAGTCACTATTTGCGGTGATGCTATTCCAGGCTTTCCCCTCCTGGACTATCGCAAAACCTCCCGTCCGAGAAATCACCCGCAAACGTCGTTCTGCATCAGTCACGTCGAGCACGTCTACTCTCGTAAACCCAGACGAAGCTGATGCTGCCAAGAAAGAAGTAGATGAGCCCGGTAAGGAAAACCATCACTTGTCCGCCAAGTCTCTTCACTCACCATATTCATACAGAGAAAGCCACCAAACGCCATCGCGTCTCCTTTTCTACGAAAATCCCCTTTAACAAGCTTAACTCGTCTGTCAAAGATGCGATTGCCCGTGGTAGATCTATGAAGCCCAAAGTCGCACGGCGCCTTACCCTTCCTGCGAGACGACTCTCGACACACATTGTCGCTGCCTTGCATAACATCACGCCTCATCATCGTAAGCCGCAGGGAGTTACCGACTCCTATTTTTCCGCTGTGGAATCAAACACCGGAAATATCAATGCGGCTGACGTCACTCGGACTGAGGGCGATATGCCAGTGACCCGTGCAGCACCAATCGCAATCGCCGTCTCGATCACTCGGTCCACCAAAGTCGAGAAAGTCGAGAACGGAAACGTCAAGAAAAACGAATCATACATCACCATTGAAACTCCACTTAAGAAAAGAACTTTTAAACAAATTGCCAGAAAAGCGACAGTGGTGTTTGGAGATATCCGAGTTCACCGCTCATAGGGTTCTAGAACATTTTTTTTAAATTATGATGTATTAACGAGTCATAAACACAATGATAGTTTGTTGTATGACACCCACTCAAGAGCTCTATTTCATATTAAGTTCTACCTTTTCGGCGACACGCATAGCTGTTTCAAGGAACCAATCTTGACACATTACGACTGCGCCTACCAAGCAAACCGAGTTGCGGCACTTTGTTTCTGACAGGACTGCAAACGATGACATAGGGTATTGCCAATGCGAGATACAACGATGTCTAAACGCGCTGCTGGTAAAAGAACTTTGTTTTGGTATTTGTTCATTGCTCGGGAGTAATAGCTCTAGCAGTATAACGGCATGGGTAATAAACAAACTTGCTCTATGACTCGATCGTTTTATAGGTACGACAGACGGCCCCACATCTTACCGACGTTTCAAATGTGCGAAGTATGTCATTTTACAATTACAATCAAAAAGCGAGGCTCCGCGTGGCCTTGATCCCTGGAGGTAATCCACTAAAAGAAAAATTTGAAATTGAAATTTACAAACTCCGCGTTATGTGAAAGAAAAGAAGCTTTTTTGGACCCAGGACCCGTAAATATGTCGAAAATCCTCGCACTAATACTCCTTGCCTTCTGGACAGCGAGCGCCCTTCCGAGTGCCAAGCCCACCCTCGTAACACCAGCCCTGAACACGAAGCCTTGGCGGAAACATAATGGAAGAATGGAAGATACCGAGGTTGCCGAAAATGCGGCGAATATTGGAACCAACGGCAAGGATGAGTATTTTGATCCTGTCCTTCCTTGTAAGAAGAAGCATAAAGTCGAATAAAAGAGGAACTGAAAGGTTTTCGGCGGATTTGAAATATCGGACTACCCGGCTTAGGAGAGATTTTTTTTTTCTATTTCACAAACAGATTTTTGTTTCCATCCTCAAAGAAGAAGAGTACATGATCCCTAATGACGGTAGTTTTTTCAAGCCTGAGCTAAGTAAGGATCATCCGCAACGCTATTCCATTAGGGGAAGAAAAAGAAACCTGGATACAATCTCCTATTCGTAGCCGTACAACTCAAACTCCCACGGGACTTTGTGACCCGGGCCGCCTTCGCTGAACCATATCCTCCTGAGCCGGCAGGTCGCGTATACGCGCACGTAGGCCACATGCGAGTACGAACCTGCCGGAAGTTCATGACGTATTCCTTTAGAAACGCCCTCGGTGTCGATATCTCTGACGAGCTTCGGAGACGAGAAGTAGGACAGGTATGAAGGGAGATGAAGAACGAGGGTCGACCACGCGGTCAGCGGATGCGTGGATGATGACGGAAAGGAGATCGGAAGATGTACAAGTGGATATGCATTGTACGACAATCTCACCCGGGGAGATTTCTAAAAAGACACACAATGGGATATGAGATTTGTAGACGCTCCAACGCCAGTAAGAGGTAGTGGTTCTATATGGCGGCTTGGAAGCTCAGGGTGGGGGAGACGTCGGAATTGAAGGACGGAATGGCATGGAAGAAAAATGAAATCATAGAACACACACCTGGAAGGTAGACAGCCGCAAGATTCCCATCCGCCCAGATTGATCGACAAGGCCGACTTCGAGTGACCACTCCTTGCGCAGGTTTCGCACCTGAATGTGCATCCATGGATGCTTAATTCCAAGGTCAGACGATGTTACGCGTCGGCCGACCAAGGGCGAAGCTGAAGGCCCATCAACAGGGGGGCTCTGGATAAAGGTCGTCCGAATCGTGGGCGATTGGATCTGGAGCACGGTCTGGTCCAATGAGTAGTCGGTTCCTGCATTGATTGGAGGCAAGATAAGCTGGGTAGGGGGTTTAGGTTTGGGCTCTGATAAATGGTCGTGAAGGAGATGTATACACGAGTCTGCTGGTAAAGAGGAGTCTATGCTCTTTCTGAACAGCTGGAGAGGCTCAGAGCTCGTAGATGAAAACAATGAGACGGTTGACGTCTGAACAGATGGGAAAAACATTGCAAGTTGGCAATTTTTAATCGACGTGGTAGCCAAACAACGCGAGGCAGCAACACAAGGAAAAACAATTGCTTTCTTTTTTCGTTTCTCAAGTCGGCCTCGTTTTCATGGTCAAAGATTTGACCGCAGAATCCCGACAAGATTTGGCCTGAAACTTGCAGGAATCTCTGTATCCGAACAATGAGGTGAAGAAAAGTCTCACGGTGCAGGCCTCGGACCTCGAGGTTGGAAAGATGATACCGCAAAGAGCGGGCTTCTCAAAGCAATCCACGGAAGTTGATCAGGACATATGAACGCGCGACGCTCATTTGTGCATGTCTCAGAAAGCAGCCGCGAGCCGTTTGTCCGCCAGTAAGTGTATGCTCATGTTCCAGGGCGTTGGATTCTTGAGTACGGATGACCGTCCCGAGGAGTCCGAAGCCCCCTCTTCTGTCAAGCATTCTACGAGTCAGAACGATTGGGCAACTGTGGGGTGCTTATCCGCATACTCCTATTACAGGATAGTCCAGCTGACTTGGCTAGCGAGTAAGTATGGATGCGCGCATGGCGAAATCCCACAGCAACATATATCCTGCCAGGACGATGCGCATCACGAAACGAACTATTCGCGCGGCCCAGTTCTGTGCCCGCTCTAACGCCGCCTCAGAAAATAAGAATTTTCATAAAATGTCTCGAACGGCTTCTTTTGGTGCCTCGTGGTCCGCTATTCGCTGTCGTTCCTTCCTGTAATGCATGGAGTGTTCTCCGAATTGGCCGGGGCGGGGGTGGACTGTTGTGCTGTGGTGCTGTTGAATGTGACATAGCATGGCTTGCGCCGGAATTCCAAGACAGGACGAGGCGCGAAAATTGACTTTGGGTGATGGCTGAAACGCAAGGACCACGTTGCGAAATGGCGGTATTAAGTTGCAAGATTCTGAAATGGTTCGGGAGACTTGTGATGTTTGTGTCGGACAAGGTTGGGCGCTAGCTGGGTGCATTCATGGCGGACCAGGCACCGAGGTGAAGGGCATCAAAGTAGGACACCGGAGTGAAAGGCCGGAGAGAGATCTGTGGAGAGATTGGATGGCTGGCGGCGCAGGGTTCTTGCGGATCGTTCTGGGAGAATGCCCGATTGGGAGGTGGGCCGGTTTGGGGATCTGGTTGATCCTCGGTGAGAGATTGAGCGAGCAGTCACGCCACGCGTCGACCTTTGCTTTGGCGCGGTGCTCGTTCTGACATACTTATAAGCTGCAATGCATTTCTCTGGCCCTCCATGGCTTACCTCGACGACCGTCTCTTCTCCCACTCCTGGTCTCCCGTCTGGTCTGACTGGCACAACCTCTACCGTCTCGACGATCACTATCCAGACTCCCCCACCACCCCGTCCCTCCCTGAATCCGACGAGCCCCTCTCCTTCTCCCCTCCCCCCGACGTCAAGCAGGAGCCCGATGACCCCGGCTGCTTCATCATCGAGCTCTCTCCGCCCCAGCCAAACTCCTCGCTCGTCCCCCATTCCCTCGCGCCCCCCACCGAGGTGCCCCTCCGCGCCACCCAGGCCTCCTCAGACATGCGTCGCATGATGACCGTCTTCC
Organism: Macrolepiota albuminosa; assembly: GCA_027475525.1. Taxonomy (NCBI): domain Eukaryota; kingdom Fungi; phylum Basidiomycota; class Agaricomycetes; order Agaricales; family Agaricaceae; genus Macrolepiota; species Macrolepiota albuminosa. Next base: position 460,323 of record JAMWFC010000066.1, on the reverse strand, counting down.
GTCTCAATCCCTTTGCCATCCACAATGGCGTCGGCGCTGTCCCAGCTCAGCTCGAGTCCGCACATCCCCTCGATGCTGAGCCCATCACGTTCGAGTTCCAGCTCGACATCGAACCCGGCATCCTCGATCCCGAGTCTCGCCCGTCCGATTCCCTCCCCAATCTCCGGCCCTTCTCCCCGGACTTTGACCTCCACGAAAAACCCTCCGATCCCTGGCCCGCTTATCACGACGTCCAGGAGCTCCCCACTCCTCCCATCCAGTCCTGGGACATCGCTTATCCCGACGCCGAGGATCCCTTCTACACCCAGCCCGTGTCCCCTCGTCGCTCCTCGCGCATCCATCCTCGTACGTTTTCCCTCCTCCAACTCTGACTCGGCCCTCGCTCATTTTCTTTACGTTACCCATCCCCCCGATTGACTAAAACTCTGCCTTTCGCTTTTACTTTTAATATTTCAATCTAGCCGTTTCACCTCCTTACATACAACACCAACAAAAAGCCGCGACCCTGCCCGGCGACTCTACTTATACAAACTCAAGCTCATACAACAATCGCATAACCCCGCAACCAGAACCAATCCAGTGGGGTCATCAGTCCTCCCTGCGCGACGTCGGCTATCATCCATGTAGCGCCGCAGCTTCGCGAAGCCCACCCAACGCCTATGCCGACGTAAGTTGTCGTTGCCTCTTTTTTTGTTTCTTTATCCCTCCGATCACTGATCGTCCGCGCTCTAGTCTACGATAAGCTCCCTGCGTCGATGGTCCCTTCCTGATCCCCACGTCCAGCCCGCCCCGGCACCGTTCCTCGTCTAATCCGCGAGTTTTTGCTTTTTTCCCACCTTTCTTTTTCTTCCTGTTTCTGTACTCACGACGAACCGGAACTTTGATTATGCTGCAATCGTCCTTTCTCCATTTACCGGGATGCAATTCTTTACCCTAGTATACCGTTATGCGCTCTAATTTCCATCTTTTCTTTTACGATCATGACCGCAACGCTTACCTAGAGAGCTCTGATTTACTCCACATCACTGCATCCCCCCCTGCCGGACATTTAACTGCATAGTAGGATTCTGTAACTTCATACATACACTTTACAAGCACATCACTGCATCCCCCCCTGCCGGACATTTAACTGCATAGTAGGATTCTGTAACTTCATACATACACTTTACAAGCACACTCTTTGTTGGTTCCGTTATCCTGTATCAAATATAATAATATTGCACTCCTCTTAAATATTCAAGTTCTTTTTTCATCTCCGACTCGGTCTTGTCCTTGGCATGGCAGCTGATGACTGTGACTGATTGGACGTTTTCCTGGGACGGATCTAAGCGTACTTGTAAGTGACAGCGCGACAAGCGATTGAACAAAGAGAGAGAGTTTGGAGAAAAACAGGATGTGCAAAAGCAAAAGTCTGATAAGATCCTTCTTCCTCGTTGTATCTATGTATCCAGCCCTGAACATTTGATACCCGATTTATGATTGATTACACGTTTTTTTCCTCTTTGTTTTGCCCCGGGGATAAACCAGTTTTTACCTCCATATGGTGTAAAAAGACCACTATGTGAAGCCAAGGTCGTGCGTCGTGGTGATCATATCGTCATCCGTCATCCCGTCATCCCCATCACATGGTTTGGTTACTCGAAGCCAAGGTCGTGCGTCGTGGTGATCATATCGTCATCCGTCATCCCGTCATCCCCATCACATGGTTTGGTTACTCGCGCGTTCCGTCAAAGAGACGTGGGACCGACCCATGACATGGCATGACGACTGGGGACGCCAAAGTCCGAACGGGAGTTTGATCATGATTCACTCCCTGAACCGACGAGAGTGCCTGCCTCGTAGGATTTACACACCTACCCCCCCTCCACACACGCACACCACATACTTCGGACGTACGCGTTTTGGAATGTTCCGCGCTGGTTGGTTGCCCCACTAGTAGTATTAGGAAAGGGACAACTTGGCCCCCCGGGGAATGAGGTCATGCGCACATCCGAAGCCGTCATAACAGCAGCATACATGTGCAACTTAAGCCCCCATGCATGCGAAGAGGATTAAGGAATAGGAATGCAAGAGTGACAAAGAAAGAAAAAGAAAAAGAAAATTTTTTTTTATCCTTGTCTCTGCCTCCTGTCCGCTGGGTGGGCTTTTCCAAGTCGGCTCGTGTATATCCATAAAATATATGTATTGCTATTTTTCAATCCTGCATCAGGATCGATGGAGAAACGAGAACGTGTGATTTCGAGCGCCGGGGGGTGATGATCGGGTGTTGGGAACGCCATGCCATGCCATGCCATGCTTCAAGTTCAAAGCGCGTCTAAAGAGATGGGCGATGATCAATCAGTCAGTCACCTGTGTGTGGGTGTGTGGTGTGTGGACCCCAGGCGCCTCGGGATGTGCAATGAATCTCAACCCAACCCCAAGCCAAGTACCCTACCCCATCTCGCGAGTCGGCTCACCGAACCGCCGTAAACCGTGCTACTGCTACTGATGGTTCTAGGGCCCGGCCGGACTCCAACTCAGCCAAAGATTGGGGTGCACCCGCGACTAAACATTTTCCATGACGTCCGGGAACCAACATCCCCCCTTGCCTCTTAACGCTTCGACTATGCATAGGATGCAGAGTGGGTGGGTATTTGGATGGGATTCTGGCACTGACTACCGCACCCTGAACTCCGTCCCCACCCCTATCGCGCTGCCTTCTCTATTAAAGCTTCCTTTTCTTCTATCCATCCCCCCTCCTCGTGTAAGTAGGGACACTTGGATCAGGTCTCGCGTATAACAAAAACACCCTCTATACCTCCATTGATTCTTCAATTCTCCATCCAGTTGTTTTTTTCTTTTTTTTTTTCATTTCGGGAGAGTGGGGATGGAGGGTAAGGGGGTGTGATTCCTTCGGTCGCATCTTTCATCTTCGCATCAAGATCAAAAAATCATCCTTCTGAGAATTTTGTTAGAATCGGAGCGTTAGCGTGGGCCTCACGCGCACACACGGCCGGCTGTCAGGGCACATCGGATGGAGCTGCCCGTGGACCGTGGACCGCGCGTCCAAGAGGTTCCTTTCTTCCTCCTATCTATCTGAGCTGTCCCTGGCTGGATCGTCGAGATGTCGAGATGCTCCGTGCGTGTCACGACATCCATGTGCACCTTCCATGACTGACGGCTCCCATATATCGAATCAAGCTCATGTTTAAACCGAACGAGCATAGATAGTATGCAAGCGCAGATGTTCTGGTTATAGGTATATTGATATTGAGTATATGATCAAAAACAAAAAAGTGGTTGTGTGCTGTGCTGTTTGCGTAAACCCGGGGAGAAGAAGGGCATCGACGACCGTCGTGCCGGAGACCCGAGACGAAAAGATCAACGGCAGAAGAGGAGAGAAGGATTGAGGCGTCGGTGGGCGGGGTCGTGGAACCGGGCTAGCCTCGAGGCGTGCGCTCGCTAGTCGGAAGTTCGGTTCACGGTGCATGGTTTGAACCCCATGGCATAAACTAACAACCCAACGATAAGGCCACTACGAAGCACTACCCACTCCACCCCAGCCCCCCAGAACGCGTCTGCCGCGACGGTGAAACCGAACACGGACGTTTGGGATTCATGCTTCGTGGGAGAAGTTAGGATAGGATACAGAAAATTGAATGGTACCGCGAAGGGATAAACTCGAGCCGAGATAGTTATGTCTGTGTGTGGCAGCAAGAATTGTAGTACCATTCCTTATGCCCTGGGAAGGGATAAACTCGAGCCGAGATAGTTATGTCTGTGTGTGGCAGCAAGAATTGTAGTACCATTCCTTATGCCCTGGAACAATGTACCGGGTACTGCAGGCAGAACTCTAGCGGGTGCGATGCCCTCGGATTTCACGTGCGCACTGTACAAAGTAAGTGGGTCTGGCATGGGTGAAGCAGCACTTAGGGGCGAGAGAATGTCAGGAACACTGGTCCGATTCGAAAGTCCCTTCTACAAACGAAGGTGATTGCTCATTGCTATGGGGGTATGTATGTGAACGATGACCACCTGCGCACGTGTTCGGAACCCCCCCGCCCTATGGATCTAGCGACACTGAGCTGTACTCGTAATTGAACCCAAGAGATCCGGGTACATTGCAGCGAGTTGTTTTCAGGGTTTGTGGGTGCACGACTAGCGCTGGCTTTTCGTTATCCTAGGTCGTAGTCAGTTGTGACAAATACAAACGCGGAATATTACCCGTGAGTTTTTGTCCGCGAAAGGAAACTCCAAAGGCATGACCTACCTGTCTGTCCTGACACAACAGGAAACTGCTGTGTAATATGGAGTGAAGACGGCGCCACCGCCACATTCATGCGCGATCGGCGTGTTGGCAGAGAAACGCGGCGTCGCCTCGTCTAAAACCCTTTCATAACCGAGGAAAATCTAGAAATGGATGGACGTAGAACCAACATATTATATTGTGTGCAAGAGATTAGAGAAATTTCCGAGTTGTACCTATTCAATTGAGCGATAAGACCCTAGATCCAGCGCTAACAAACTCCAAACTAGAAAGTAAGAAACCACGAAAAGAGTGCTTACTTCGGTCCTCTCCACGAAGAAATTTCTCGAAGTGCCATATCGGATTTCGTGCCAAAAATGTAGGTCATCATCATTGGAAGTAAGATGTTTGGGGAAAAGTCCAACTAGCCGAGTGGTTCTGGAAACCCCTCATATTTTCTCCGTTGTTCAATTGTCTCCCGTAAGGTAGACGTTATCCTAAGATCAGGACTTCTCGATGGGGATTCAGTAATTACTTACCGAGAAGAAAATGAATTGGGGCGACAATTTTATTGTTTAAAGCGAGGAGGGGGGGAAGAAAGAGGTACCTCAGATAAAAGGTGGCCATGTTGGCTTCACAATAGGCAAATGGCGATCCATACTAAACATGGTAACAGGCCTGCTAGTTTGTAAAGGTCAACATCATACCTCGTTTGAGAGATAAGCTCATACACATGGAAAACACGATGGATATGTTAGTAAGTATCATGATTGTCTGTCAAGTGACATGCCAGGAGATGTAGGCAGATACAAGCAAGGACGCAATGACTTGATGCATTCAGCCGGAGGTTGTTTTGCAAACACTTAGAAGGACAAACAATACACCCTGTCAGGTGAAAGCCTCACCACCGCCGTCACCCGGCGCTTCTTTACTGTAAGAGAAAATGCTAAGAAGGCAAGAATGTTCGTGTAAACATCTCGCCGACCTCGACCGAGGCGTCAACAGGTCAGGTGTCATCATCCCGCAGCATCGCTCCTTTCATTCGATGACTAGCTCGCATGCCATAGAAAGCATCCATTCTGTGACCAGTCGATTCTGACTCGAACCTTGTCAGTATTTTGCATCTCCAATAGAACTTGCTCTTGTTGAACATGGCGACCCATTTAACACGGCAAGTCGCTTGACCTTGTACTTGGGGTTTGGGCTCATCGAGAAAGGAACCTGAGCTAGGACTTGGACTTGGTCCAAGGTTTCGTTCATCTCAGTCAAGCTGGGTCAAGAGGGTTGACTCTGCCAAGTCTGCGGTTATTTGTATTATTATCATTTGAAATTCCTATCTTCCTTGGCTGCATTTCATTCTCTTTCTTTCTCCTCACCTTCGCCGATGAACCTGTGCGCTCCGAGGCAGTCAGGGGCGCTACCATATAGTCGAACAATGTTGCTGTACCTTCCCTGATCACGTCTGTTCTTTCAGAGTCCATCTCTTTTTTACTATCTCACGCTCATACCCATTCTAGGGACAAACCAGGGATAAACCCTCCAAAGTATAGGGTAGATGATTCGCGCCTGGCTTACACACTACGCTCCCTTTTGAATACTGATTCAGGGGAAATTTCAACAAGGACAAAACTAGTCTTTGTGGAAACAATGTTTGTCGCATTTTCCACTCAACCGTAAAGACTTCATTCACGTTTCTTATCCGTCAATCTTAAGCTTTCACTTGTTCTTGCAAAATAAGTGCGGCCTAGGATTCACAAAACCCAGCTGTATCGTGAACACTGATTGTAAGGCCAAGACCCGGGCATTGCAGGTTGGTAGAGGAACAGTGAGTGATTACATCCGTTTTTACTTTATCCATTTAACCACTTTCGATGTTATCGTGCAAGCGCCACTCGCTATACCGAAAACTCATGTGACAACAATTTTTGGCCTTTCCTTTCATCTGTCGTGATAACATGAGTCAATCTCGGGCCATCCTCCCCACCATGCCGATTCTTCATCTCAGGCTCAAAACGGCTTGTCGCAACAGTCAAAAGTTGTGATCTCTGAACCTCCGGTACACGTCGGCCACATTCAGTGTAAGCCTTTCTACCAGAGTAATCAAGTCTGGTGGCAAATTGTGAGACTTCGTAAAGCAGTGACATCTATGTATGCATGGGCCTTGGTGATGGAACAGCTGATAATGAATTGCTTACTTTTCCCTCTCCTGTTAGAGCATCTGTTTCGTCAAACAGTACGATGCGGAAGCATTAGACGTGAATAAACATTTTCAAGGGACTGGGAATTGTTAAAGAAAGATTCTCTTGGTCGTATCACAAAATATTTTGAGTATTGGACAAAGTTAGACGGTAGAGAAGCATTATGAGATGCGAACTCCGTGAATGAAAATGAGCATTACTCGACAATACGACTCATGAGTGATCTTTAGTGAAGTAGATAGTCTCAATGTGGCGTCGTAGTAACGTTCATCTACGCCACTTACATTGCCTGTGTAAAGTACTTTAGTGAAGTAGATAGTCTCAATGTGGCGTCGTAGTAACGTTCATCTACGCCACTTACATTGCCTGTGTAAAGTAATATGACTTTATTTCATTGATTTGTAAAGCTATCCATCCACATTCGGAAGCTCCTTGTAAGATATGGCATTGTGAGAGACATATTTATCTCACGAGATTAGGTGACCCAAGACAGTTCCAGTCAGAAATATATTCCTAGCCAAGGAAACTCTGCAAACACGCTTTGAGCATTTAATGCGAAAATCTAGACGCAAATGCACTAGGACACAAACTTACTGGCTCTGTATTATGTGTCATGGTCGCGGCGAGAACATTATATGACACCTGACCAATTGAACCCGCTTCCTTGGCTCATATATGAACTGTCTCCATACTGGTGAATTTCGCAGATACGCCATCCATACTCGGTATGGTTCCAGCTGATTTCTTGTGAACAATGGCTCGATCAATCGAGGACGAGTTCGAACAAGTAATATGACCGGTCGTGGAGATTTCTCCAGCGGTTTATGTCTGTCAACGAAGTTAGCGTCCGGACTCGACGGACCAGATTGCGCAATATCGATCGTTTCAAGTTCTTCCGGCTCGGAGCTTGCGTGGTTATCAGATATAATGGTCTTGAATAGTTGGCTAACAAGCAGATCGCTAGCACGCGCACCGGTTCGTACGTGCATACATAGTTAGAAATGGAAGAAACAGATTTGACATCTCAATTCGCATTCCAGGCAGATACCGCCGGCATGTGAACCGAAGAGGGTATTCTAAACTTCCAGTAACTTTTGATTACCGCAAGGAAGAAGTGACGATTAAAAGCCGGCGGGAAGATTTGTATTGGCCGTGTCAGATAGAACTGGCATTCTGAAAGATTAAATCAGACTTATAGATCATCTCTTGGTGTCACTGAAAATTTTATTTCGGTAAATCGAGATTTTCTTCAACGAGAAGCTTAGAACCACCTCAATGGTGAATAAAACAGTTAAACTCAAGCAATAGACCAAAGCCATTACTGCGCATAAAGAATCCCCGAAAATTTCAAAGTCAGCGAACTCAGAATAGGTCTGAGTCGGTCCGGAGAACAGGAGTGCATCGTGGACTCGAAGCTCTTACTTATTTTGCGAGTCCCAAAATAGCCTAGACTGTGGATGGGAGTATCTACGACAACCTCATTCAAGGACTGGCTGCGATAGACAAGAGCAGAGAATACAAGTGCGCAGTGTATTGACCTTAAAGAGGGACAGCATTTTTGGAATTGAGTTTCAGAAGAAAGATATGCCACTGTTTGCTCATAGTACTCAGTATTGAAAGCCATGTGATCTGAGCTACGTGGTAGAAGCATTACATGACCAGTCCTTATCAACCTTGATAGGCATCATCAGCAAAGCGAAAGGCATCCGAATAATTCGCAACAAATAGACGACACGCACTTCAAGTGACACTATATTTCATTCTCTCCGGCTGTTCCCATTGTATTAGTCTTGAGCTTGACCGTTGATTACCGTGGGACTTGTGTATGCATGGAAAAACTTGTACCCCAAACCACCCTTTCGAATAAGGCTTGTCCACTGCACCCATGGTAAGCCATTGGCTGCAAGGAGTCAGACCTCATCGCAAGGACGACTCGAACATGTCACATCGCCTGAGTGGCGAACCTCGCCGTACACGTTGCCAGTATTCTGTTTCAGTCTGACTTGAACTGGATCGTGGCAGTTGCCCAAGGTTCGTCGATTTGGCTGTTATATTGAACATTGGCAGTACGGTGCCGATTAAATTATACGATATCATTGGTTTCCTGTAGGTCAAATTGAGGATGCAATTGTATTTCCAAGGTCACAATACATTGTCCATTTGGACGATTGTTAGAGGAAAGGTGATAGGGCAATCCGGATCTTGCGCCTTTCGGAAAGAGGCTCGTGTAATGATCAGATAGTGTCCGAAACAATGAAAGATAGAGAGAACCATGAGGCTGAGCAAACCGATTACCCCTATATGGAAAACATATGGCCAGTCTCATTGTTCAAGTCCCCTATTTTAGTCCGCATGTGCCTCATGTGTATATCTGTTGTGATTGAAACCTGAAATCGATTCCAAGGAGCGGGTAGCCGATACGCACAATGGGTTCATCGACTCCTGCGGATTAGTCCAGAAGGCCGTCCTTCGGGGATCGTAAGTTTGCATCCACATTCTTTGAAATACGCACAATTGTGATAGTCCTCTCCTCCTCTGTCTACAATGAGCCCCATACCTTGAAGGCGGTAGGACGAACTGCCCAAAGTTTCAACTGATAGCGAGGGAAATGGTGAAAGTCAAGTACAAAATAAAACGAAAACAAAGCCTTCAGAATTGCGATACGCAGAAATTTTAATTTTAGGGCTTGAAGGACTTGTCAGGTGGTCGGACACGCGATATGATGATGATTGCTGTATTATACCGCCGGCAAGCTACAAACTCGGCTCAAGGACGTGGGTAAAGTGCTTTACAGTAGTACTCTACATCTGTTGGCATCCTTGTCCCTCTTTTTCTGTCTCGGTCTCTAATAACAACTTTGTGACACATATTTCCTCGCAGATTTTATTTCGGCATGTATGGTGTTTTCTGTCACGTTGCAGGTAGCTCAGAGTAGGTCTTGGGTATCGTTGTGTACCTCCCCTTCCATGATCGTGCGCTGTGCTCTCCGAACGCAGGATGTGTGAGAACCGTGTGATTCAAAATCTCGCCCTCTTATCGTCAGTTGGTCTTGTGGATACTCCGTATTGTTCGTCGCAGCTTCTCCCGTTCCTTCACACGTCCCCTCTCCCCTCCTCTCTTTCTGCTCCTCCTTCGTCCTCTTCTACTTCCACCAGCCTCGCTCATGTGTCATACTTTCCACCATTCTTCATCATCATCTTTCCTCGTCTGTCGTTTTCCTGATCGTCTTCCGTCGGTCTTTGTTTTTCTGTTCTTTTTTTCCTCATTCTTGTGAATGCCTTCGCTGAGAACTTTGCCATCGCCTCTAGAACTCCTTAGTTCTCAGCAGGTTGGGCATTGCTTTATAAGGTCACGCGATATGAACTTCAGGGTCGGCACTGCTACTACTGTAAAGGACGTCAACTTTTGTGAACCGCAACCGTGACACGTAGAAAGCACCGAGAACGAAGTATATTAGTAAGTAACTAAAAGAGTATATCGTTGCTTATTACCGTAAGTAAAGCAAGATCACACATGACTATCGTGGCAGCGACAGCGCGGCAAATCTTGCGAGCGTTGGAAACCTTTTTCTGACCATGCGATGAAGTGATGGTTGTTGAAGTTTTTGTAATCTTGGGCAGTCTTCACAAGCTCTGTTGAACTCGCACCATTGGACTTTTGCATCAGTCGACAAAGCTGTATATTAGAATCCAAGCGCGAAACAAATGTGGAGTTCCCAGCAATCGTTTATCAAGTTACCCACTTGAAGAACTTGAATCGATATGATCAGCTACGATTTAAAGATCGATAATATTGCACGGTCGTCACTTGAAGTTCGTCATGGTCAAAGAATTTGTTGTCTCCATCCCAGGTGTGTCATTCATCTTGCCATGACTCCATTTCGATCTATCTACTCGCCCTATTTTGGACTTCAGTTCAGGTTCTACAGTGCTGCCTGTTACTCCACGCTATTCGTTCGGCATAGATAAATCCTTTTCGATGCAGTAAATCTGGCTAACATTGTTGTCGGAAACGCATATTTCGTACACCTTCGAAGTTCGTCCTCGTCCGCGTACCCGCTGGTTGCATGACCCACTCTTCCTTCTACTTCATTTTACACGTTTGGCTCTATTTCTCACTCCAGAAGTTTATCAATCTTGAGGACCCTTGCTGTGGTAGACGAGATAGGGCGTTGTTAAGTTGTGCGCAATCAGCACATTAAATGTCATGCCGATCAAGGGCAAAAAAAGCTTAAACAGCTCTAACGAGAGTTTATGGTCTTGAGATGTGAAACTGACGTGTCAGATGTGATACTTGATCTTATGGGTGTGGTGACCTTGAAGGCCGTATCAGTAGATATACGCATCTTGATTTGGAATCGAGATGTAGCGAATACCTACCGCTACATCAAGCCTCTTTCCAGCTGGGAGTGGCACACAAAATGGGTTATAGCCGATTTTCTGTCCTCTGCAATAACTTTACTTGCTGGGAAACAAAGAACGCTTAATTCATAAGAAACGCGATCTTGGTCAACCACTAAAAGATGACAATTTATACTTGTGCAGGGGTATAAATCATTAGCTATATAGAGTTACAAATATGTTGTAAACTATGGGCGGTGGACTCTAATGTCTTGAAATATGGTTGAAGCCCTCCTGACAAATTGCTTCAAAGTTCTCTTCTTTTGTGCAGATTCCTTAGATATGCCTGAGTCACTCTGCCTGACATTACCCCTATCGCCTTCAACCATCTCGTCTTTCTTGATTTGGTGAACAGAGGCAGTGGTTGCAACTGGTTTCGATATAATTACCGGGACGCTGTCAGTCATATTCTGGTCCGCGGAATTAGTCCTCCCAGTGGAGAAAGAGGAGTTATCGTGAGTATGAAAGTGAGGTGTGAGGTTATGCAGGGCAGTGACAATCTGTGTCGAGAATCGTCTCGCAGGAAGGGTAAGGCGCCGTGCAACTTTGGGCTTCATAGATCTACCACGGGCAATCGCATCTTTGACAGACGAGTTAAGCCTGTTAAAGGGGATTTTTGTAGAAAAGGAGACGCGATGGCGTTTGGTTTTCTCTGTGTGGATAAGTGAGTGATGAGACTTGGGGACAAGTAATTGTTTTCCTTACCGGGCTCATCGACTTCTTTCTTGGCAGCAACAGCTTCGTCTGGGTCTACGAGAGTAGACGTGCTTGACATGACTGATGCAGAACGGCGTTTTCGAGTGATTTCACGGATGGGAGGTTTTGCAATAGTCCAGGAGGGAAAAGCCTGGAATAGCATCACCGTAAAGAGTGACTGTGGATGTAATCAGTACAAGAACATAACAGAATTTAAGCTTGCGAGACGTACAATCATAATGTACGTGTAAGTAGGAACCCTGGAAACGAGCATGATGATGAAAGGTGGGCGTTGTTCGGCGAGAATGACGGAAGACATGGTGAATTCAGTAGGAATGAGTATCAGTGATAGTAATAGGTTGTGTTTTTGTTGAAAGTTGGCGACGTTTTCGGCCTGGCTTTATGCATTTTGCCTCCGCGGGACCAAAGTGGGTCACTGGACAAAAAAGGAAATGTCTCCTATTCTATTCTATGACGTATGAAACAAACAATGTGGCGCAGTGGAGTTAGAAGAGACATGTGGCGCTACCCCACGGGACTGTGCAGAGCGTAGTGTTTCAAATCGTGTCTTGAGTATGGTGGTCACTGGGCACTTTGCATGGGCAACAAAAGGGGCGCAGCGTTGGCAACTAAGACAGACGACAGTGACTTGCAACTGGGCCCGATGTAAAGACCAAGTGTGTAGTATCCAAGTGCGACAATTGGCTACGTACCCGTTTGCAGTGACTTGGAGCGCCTGTGCAATTAAGTTACCTGTCATGAGAGTACCTAACAGTAGAGGACTTCCACCGAGGAATACGCCGGACGGTGATCTCAGAAACAATAGGTCAAGAAGATTGTCAAAGTCCTTGTATAGAAAGTATGATTGTGTCCCTGGCAAACACAATTGTTAGTACATGACAGCAGATATTTATTTTTGCAATTATCTCTACATACGTTGGAATCATGTCAAGGAGATGGTCTGATTTTGGTTATGAAAATTGGACTGACGGGAGAGTTTCAATGATGGGCGATCTTCCAGGGGATTCGCGGCCATAGTCTTCAAACAATTCAGGGTCATCGTTTCTAAATTGACATCGAAATCGATTCAAAGATGAACTACAAAACATCCTGAAGACCATCGGGGTTCGTTCTAGCAAAGGAGTCTTATATTATCTGTTGATCTTGTTGGGCCAAGACACCCCGAGACATGCATGGTCGTTATCTTTTATCTCTAAGTCGAGCTCTACTCTCTTTTGGGAAGAATTATGTCACAAGGAACTTTAGTATCTGTCACTGGTGGTTTCTGTTATACTAGCCGAACCTGAACTCAGGGGTGAAAAACAGGCAACCCAGTAAGGGAGGACCCGCATTTAGTAGCGGGGAAGATGAAAACCATTTTTTCACAGTATTTAGACCACCTTGTAATTTTTGATATTCTGTTAACTTTGCTTGCCATCTTTTCCTGCATACTCCATGAATCTCTGACTGGTGTGCACTTTGACTGGCATGTGTACTTAGAATTGGTGTGCACTTTGCAACTTTCAGTTATCTGTTGGACTTTAGGGTCTGCTCTTCTCCATTCATCATGTGTAGATTACTATTTAAGTTGACAAAACCCTTACTTGCACCTCAGTTACTTCTTGATGAAATGACACACATACTGAGGCTGTAAGTCTTGTTTCTTTTTTCCTTACTTCAACTAGACTCTGATTAATGACTACATATAGAACTTCTTTGTTAGAACTAAGCACTTAGTATCCAACTGTAAGTATATGATTCTAGAGGTATGACTTTAGTATAATTAGTCTGTGTATAGAAATGTGTCAACATACCCTCAGTCCAGTATGAGTGACTGAGGGTTTGTCCATGTACATAGCAGTATATATGTAAGTATGTAACAAAGAAATAAAATAATCAAAGAGGAGGCATACAAAGATGACAGTGCAATATGTGTGATGGGTGATGGGACAAAGTGATGGTGGCCATGTGGCTCAACATTCTTCATTTTTCCTGTTTCTAAGTACAAAATATAGTTGCTTCTCAATAAAATGACACACATACTGAGGCTAACTTCTTTGTTTTTCCTGTTTCTAGTTTCTAGGTCTCACATTATCTAATCCTGGTCTCATTTTAGAATCTCCAGTTCTTGACTCAACCTTATCACCTCCTTTTCTTCTATTCACCCCAACTCCAGACTTGCTTCTTCTTGATGTCTTAAGCTCCAGAACACATCCTGGAGCATCAGACAATCTAAGTACATAGTTCACCACTTGAGTCTGGCCTTATAAGGGTGTTGCTTTATTTGAAAGGCCTTCAAGTCAGTAGTAACTGACAACTGTTCTCAAATTCTTCCCTCAGATCCTTCATCTTGATGCTGGAAACATCACAACAAAATTTGAGCTCTTTGCTTGTGCTAAGGCAAAAAGTAAAATATCATACAATTTGTCTACAGCTCTACTTATTGTGCTTGTCAGCTGGAATCAAGATTCAGAATACAAATACAATATGTATAGAGTGTACTCACCTTATAGCTGAAGAATTAAGTGAGCTTTATATGAACAATCTTGTGAAGGATCTAGTTTTTTCATAAGAGCAAATGACACATAACAACAATATCAACATGAATTACCAGACTGTAATTGTTGAATCCTACTATGTCAAGCTTGTAGGATGGCATGAGCACACTCTATTCACTAGCCCATCAAACATTTCTACAAAGGACAAAATCCTCCTCCTTTGCTCTGCATTTCAAGATGGAAATTGTTGCTGGGTGATTTTTACTCACAAAGAACAACTTGAGCACCAGAAGAAACTTGCAGAAGCAAGAAAAGAGAGCATAACAATTGGTAAGAAGCAAAAAGAGAGAAGTGACAAGGGGAAATTACAAGGGTCAAGGGCAAAGAAGCAATGTAAAACTAGTGCTTCATCTCAAATGCCTCCCATGTACAAGAGCAAGGACATGATTAATGATTCACTGGATGAAAACAATGAGCAATGAGTGTTATTCATATTGCAAATATAAATATTGTCAGAGTTCTTTTGAAATTGAAGTTCAATTTTGAGGTATACTTCAAGCTTACTGTCAGTGACAATGATGGTAAAGTATATAATATTGTAAATACAATTGTAATCTGAGTTTTTCAAAGATTCAAGTCCAATTTTGAGGTATACCTTGAGCTCACTATTGGTGACAATGACAATGAAGTGTTGATCAACATTGTCAATAATGAAGACAGGTGATGGAAGAATGCAACCACATGATGACAGCCCAGCATAGATCAAAGATAGCCATGTTGCCAAGAGGACTTATTTCTGATTTTTCCAATGTATTTTCCTTGAAATTCAAGCTCACTGTCATCAACAATAGTGGGAGGGGCAAGAAGTCACAGGAATGATGAGCAGAGGTACCAATGTCAATAATCAAGCAATCATCCTGACAGATGTTGATGGCAACACTGACAGCAGGCACATGATGCCTTGACATGTCCAGCAGCATCAGTCAGAATACCCAGAGGCTGGAGCAAAGAAAAATTATGTTCTATGAAATAAAAGACATTTATTGGTGCATGTCTCCCAACATAAAGTAAACCCAACCCATCTGGTTGGTGGATACCCCCCTCTGTCCTAGAAATGCCAGGCTTGGTAGCCATGTGCTAGTGATGTTTCTCCCAACCCTTATTAAATTTGGGCTCAAAGGCTTTATGCCAGGATATTGCCCCTATCAGGGATCAATCCACCACCTTCTGGTTCAATCAGGTTTACTCTATGTTGGGAAACATTCCACTAAGCCACAGTGGCTTAGTGGAATGTCTCCCAACAGTGTAATACTAAGGAAAACCTCTCATATTAGACATGGATCTACTGTCATGTGCCAGAAAGTGTAAATTCTAGCCATTCTTTTTCTGCCTTGGAACTTTTAGAACATATCAACATAGTTCTTAGCTAGAGACTTATAATTTTTATGAAAGATTTATTGTTGCAGAAGTTGTGTCAGCTGATGACTGAGTGAGAGGTACCAAAATGATTGGGAAGTGCAAAATACATCACACTGGGTCACAGTCCAAATTCAAATTCCACCATCATCCATTTCATTGCATTGTGCATAAGCCAAGTATTGATTATAGTGCATATACCTCAGATGAACCAATGCATGTATTGATGAAAGCTACTATAGTAAGTATCAGGATAATAACTTGCAGGAACACCTGAAGTTGAGAAGTGTGCAGGAGGGAGGAGAGCCAGAAGAAGGACTGACTGCATTGAGTATAATAGACTTTGGATTTCTCTCTGCCAGCTGTGTGACTGAGCCATAGCCTCCAGAGGTTGTCCTTACAGCAGAACAAGTCTCTACATATTGGTCTGGGAGCCTCCTTTAGCCTGCTTGAGCCCTCTCTTGCCCTCTTAAGTCACTCCTCCACTGGATTACCTCTGCTTCTCTGTTGCTTCTATGACCAAACCAGCCCCCTCAGGTGCTCCCTTGAATGCTTCTGCCCCACAGGATGATGCCTGGGGTCACTTGCTTGCTCTAGAGACTCAGGTGCAGACCACTCAAGGAGAAAGCATGGATTTGGATCAGATCTTATTAAATGATTCTGTAGCCAAATTGTGAGGATGCTGATTTTAAAGCAAGTGACAGACACTTGGACTCTGACTGGGAGAATGAATGTAAAGATTATTGGGATATATATATATTGTTTGTTGCAGTCAGAAAGTCTGTGAATAAAGGGAAGACACACACAATGAAGAATTTCTGAGCTTGGATAAACAGTGGCTTCCATCACAATCAGTCTGTATAGGCATATTAGACCTTGTGATGTGATGTGAGAGTTAGTCATCTTTGTCTCAGGAAGTTCTTCATCCATTGGCTCTGCAGCCATTTGATTTTGCCTATTGTCTGGTTGTTTAGTTATGGGGTCCCACTTTATAGAAAGGGTGTTTAATATGTTATTTGCTTTATTTACACACAGGTGTGGATGAAATTTCATTTGGTATTTCATACATATAATGTACATCCAGACTACATATTATATCAGATAACTGTATATGCATAGGAGGAAGAGAGAGAGAAGACTTATATAGAGAACAAACTTGATATACTTCCTATATATATGTTTTGGTATAGTATTATGACAAATAGCTGTATGTGAATAGCAGTAGCAGACAATGGTAACAAAACAAACAAGTTTAAAGTCGTGAATAATAATTTGAAAAAAGTAAGCGAGACAAAAGAAATACTAATAAAGAATTTAATAGAAACTTCTAGAACATTCCAGAGCATCACATGATCTGCAGTAAACTTGAGAAGAGCTTGAGACATTCAATGATGATGATAGTTTCTATTTAGCGCTGGCAAACTACAATACAGAGCTAAGAGGCAGGCTGATAGGCCAGATATACAGTACCATGTACATGGAGCAGCATTGTTGATATCGATGTATGTATTTTTGTGAAGTAGAACTTTCCTTGTATAGATTTGTGTTTAGCATGTAAAGTAGCAGGTTCACATTGCAGTAAATCAAAGATAAGATTAGAGTTAGTATGAGTTCAAAATAGGGTAAATTTGGCCCAATTCCATTATCACAAGTCCTCTGCTTCATTGTCCATTTTTTCTTCTGTCCTAGCCAAGACTTACTCTGGCATGTGTCTACAATGCAGTAATTCAGAGCTGAATTCCAGCTCTTTTTATTTACCAGGGGTAGACAAGGTCTCTGGCCATGAAACTCAGATAACTGGGGGTGGATGAGGTCTCTATCACAGGAGCCAATTGTAATGGAGTGTCACACTTGTTACTAGCGTCAACAATGCTATAGGCATCTAGTAAAGTATTATATAAGACAACATCTTATATTCACTCTAGTTCTAGTCAATCTGATACTGCGGTCTGATTCAGCACTGTATGATACACACAAGATTGTTCTAGCTCGTAACCAATGGTTACATTTTTTTGAATCTTCTGCTATCAGCTTTAGACTCTAGGCTTGTTACCGACTAGGCAACTCATCACCAAATCTCTTGATTTTTGTTGGCATTACGTCAAAAACATGCTTCTATGACTGGCTCTCTTGATCTGGACCCTCCTTTCCCAAAGCTGCAGACACAGATGACCCACCTGTGTCTCAAGCTGTAAAGATGCAATCCATGTCTGCTTACCAGCCCCCACCAAAGTGGGATGAAAAGATATCTTGCAATGTCAGCACAAGCTTTGAAATGCTGGGTGGGCTATCCATATCATGGATGATGTCCATTGTATGGCCTGGTGATAAACCAGGGGAGAGATCTGCAATCTCAGGAGTGTCGCTACCAGTGAGCCAAATGCCTTTATTGATGTATCTGGTATTGCCCAAGAGCTCATCAGCTCAGTCCAAAGGTCAACCAGACCTTACCCAGTACTCAGAGATGGTACAAGGCAGCATGTTCATGCATAGCACCCTATTCTGAACTGCACCGACTGAACAGCATTTGGAGTATGTGGCAGATGCTGCCACTGAAGCAGGACCATCATTGTTGATAACACAGGAACAGAAGCAAGGACCAGCTATAGTGGTCAGTAAGGAGGACGACAAGGTTGTAAGGGCGGGAAAGGCATTGTCAATGCCTAGAATTCTGGAGTTGCATGGAAGGGCCAGCAAACAGCTGCAGGTGAGGCATGGAGGCCTCAGGAGAGCTCTGGACTTAGAGTCTGAGCTGCAGTCCTCAGATGATGAGGAAAGCAAGAGGTCGCATTTGACCCTGTCTATCCAGTTACAGCTTGTATTGGACCAATATTCATTGGTTGCAAAGGAATCGATGCACTCTGTGTACTTTCCTCAGGTGCTTACTCTTCATTGTGTTATTGTTTTTCCTTCTGTTTTTGTCAATGCCTGGGTGGTGCCATATTGGTATCTCCATTTTTGCCTTATCTGAGAGCTCATGTCCCCACAGTCTCACTCCATTTCTTAGTCCTGTGCTAATCATTTTTTGTAGGTCTCCTGGAAGGGTTGATGATTGCTTTATCTTCACTTTCTATGTCTGTACAAATTGGTTTATGCTGTCACATGCATTCTCTATCTTGTCGCTTGCCCTTGCATTGCGTCTTATCATCTCATCTGCTATGTATGTATGCTCATGTTGGTCTATTCTGTTCTTGTTTCATGTATTCCTTTAGCTATGACAGGTGTATTGCCTCGTTTCAGCTTTTAATATCAAGTAGGCCCCTTTTCCTGTTCTCTGCGAGTTCATATAGGATTGCTAGTTTTAGCATGGGGGCTGATCCGTTCCACATGTAGTCTCTTATCATCTTCTCTATTTGGTGTTCTATGTCTTTAGGCATTCCTTGTACTTTTGTTAGATAGAATATCATCCCTCCTACAAACATATTTATTATGTGTCTCCGCCCCTTCATCAAGGGGTTTGTCTGGCTCCATTGTTTCAGCATTTTCTTGGCTTTTTGTATCGTCGGTCCCCATGGATTGCTTTGGTCTATTTTGTTTCCGACCCAGCAACCTAGGATTCTCACTAACTCACCCTCTTTGGCTATTTTAATGTTCTCCGCTATCTCATTACCCACATCCTCTGGGGTGTCGAAAAGTTTTATGTACATATATGTGACCTAGGCTGAAGTCAGGTGGACTGCATGCTCACGTGACCTAAGTCCTGAAGTGTCGACAGCATATCGACAACCTCACTACTGCCCAATTGTCTGAGGTCTAGTCAAGTTTTCATTCTTCAGAATAATGTTAGAAGGGCACCCTGCAGCCGCACAGCCTGCTACTTTCTGGGGAAACACTATTGATACAGGGACAGACCAAAGTAAAATGCAAAGCCCTAATTGTCATTGAAAAAAATCTATCGTAAATAGACTTGAATGTATTAGGAACATGGGTCTTTCCGACCCTCAAGCGATGGTCACCTGATAGGATAAGGTGCACTGTATGGCGAATATCGTATAGAACTGCGAGATGTGCTTGAAAGACTTGCCAGATCATCAATCGAAGCGGATCCATTATGGGGTGACAGCAGTGAAGAGTTTTCATAGCTATGGTGAAAATTTACATTGTGATTTGGTGGATAAGATAGAGTTTGAAGATATGGAAGTTGCACTTGTGCAGATTGTCGAGAATAAGCAGGATCATGAGGCATAACAACCATCCATGGCTCTCGCAGAGCATTTATGGTAGTGTTTGGTTGTGGGTTTCTTCTTGTACAGTGGCGATTAGGCCCTGATGCAACGACTGACCAAATCCAGGCTGGCCAGGGGATAGACATGTACTTGGGAAAGTCGGACTACAAAAAAGTTATTAAGGGTAGCGCTTCAATAGTCAGTTGACTAACCCAAACAAGGGAATGAGGTTGTCCCATATATTCCATGCGACACTGCAAAAAAAGTTCAGTGTAAGGAGTCGAGCAACTAAGAAACATACAAACCAATAAGAGAGTTGCAGGGCTACCTGGCAATAACAAACAAGGTATAATCAGCATTCATGCATTACCAACTGAACAATAGAACTAGAACATACCTCATAAAGCATCCATGTGCCCTGTATCTTAAGGTATCCACCTCGCACGCAATGAATTAGCAGGGGCCAGGTCAGGCTGAGAGTCAATCATCTTGACAATGTTGGCTAAAGAGAGCTTGACATTTATAACTGATAAGCCAGGGAGTTCTGAAGCGTACCTTTCAAATTTCCCAAGGCTGTTGGAAGCATGGATGAGTTTGATGCAATCCTGTTGGCGTACAACCCACCTTTCCAGATCCCAGTCCACGGATATATCCATCGTTGATATCCATCATTATCCACTGACCATTCAAGAAATACTCATACACAGGTCTGAGATAGCATTATAGTGAATATCTGATCCAAGAAAGAAATTGAAACATACATATGACCTCGTGGATCATTGCTAGTGATATATCTGCCTTTAGTGACATGGTGATTGGGGCTGGCGTAAGGTCGGAATCGAGGGCAGGGGAATGATGAGAAAGGAAAAAACACTGAATCGTTTGCGTCATACAAAAACGGGCACCAGACTGAAACCTTCACGTGATCAATTGTCAGACAGCAGTGTCGTTCGTTCACAGGCCATAGACCCACTACTAAAGTAGCGGGAATCTCAAGAGTGCTCGTCCCAAGTGTTTTGACTAGCCCATACGTTTATCCGGAATCTATACTTGAAACCACTGGGGACCATTCAATTTCCGCTGTTGACATATTCAGGGGTCCTACGTGGGCTTTGTGACATATCTCGCCATCTCATTGTTTTGTCCTCGTGTCCGGTGATTCAATCAGATAACATTTCATAATAAGAAGGAGACGAGGTGACTGTTTGTACTATCCTCACTTGCCCAACCGCTCATCCTCCTTCATCATGTCCTCGCAGCTGCTGACGGTTGGTGATACCCCTCATAAATCATCGACGCGAGCCAGTTCAATACACGAGAAGGCATCTATGGCCGACGTCCAAGCGGAAATCGAGAGAGATATAAAAAACACTCTCTACACCGTCGAGACCGATGAATTCTTGAAAAACATAATCCCTGAGATACCTAAATTCCAGGAAAGCCTTGACAATTTGAAGTCTAATGGTATATATACTGGCTCTCGCTGGAATGACTTCCCGGACAAACGTCCAAATGATAAATCGAAGGAGAAAGAGATTTACAAACCTTTTGCTGCCATTCTGAATGCCATTGTTAAAACTATGGACCCGGAAATCATTCGAACCGACATCGTCTATGTTGATCGTCACAATACTTCTCCGAAATCTCTCGAGGATGACACGGCGAGCGGTCGTCCTGATGGCGCAGGGGCTCAACCTGACGTCGACATTACAGCATTGGAGATCAAGATAAAAGACCTGGAAGATCAAGTACCATATAAGACGCGCGCTGCTATGAAGGAGCACCAAAAGCATGCGGGACCGTACAAGGAGGAGTTAGAAAAACTTGTGAGTGTGTCCATCTTAAAGCGTGGACGCCTTGTTAACTTCTGCCTAGCTTGAAATTTATCAGCTCTGGTGGATGTGCATGCATGTTGTTTATGAAATTAAATGGGACAACTCAGAAACGGATCGTTTGATTGCAGTAAAGCAGCTTTTGGGCTACATGCGTCTCGTCTTGGCGGAACAGTTGGATCGGCGCTTCGTATTGGGTTTCGTCCTTCTATATGACGAGCTCACCCTAGTATCGTGTGATCGATCTGGAGTGACAATGACAATGACGCCAATCAATATTCACAGAGTACGCAATCATTTGTCGAGCAGTCCTATTCACTGACAGTTTGTAGGACTGGAAAAAATTCGTTCAAATCATAACTGGTTTCTCACGTATGAGTCCTGTACAACTCGGCTGGGACCCAGCGATGAAGATTTATCTCCCTCATACAATGGATGTCAAACCATCTTATGAAGTCGCCCATGACTGGCAGGGCGTTTACGGAAACGGTCGTTACAACATCCACTGGGTCATTGATATCGAGGAAGACGGGAAAGTCGAGAAATATATTGCTGTGGCAATCATTTCTGCACTACGTTCGGCGGAGATTTGTGGTCGTGCTACCGTCGTCTACGAAGTTGTCAAATTTGATGAAAAAGAAAATCCGGAGAAGGTCAAAATAGGATACGACTTCTATTACATCATTCACTGATAACATGTTGACAGACATATGCGCTTAAGCGTTACTGGAGACCCATTCGGCCAGGCTCAAATGACCCAAAGATATACCCATCCGAAGGCCAAGTGTACGACATCTTAGACGAGGGACTGACTGATGAGGAACTTAAGCACGCTATCGTATATCACGACATCAAGATTGATGGCGAAGTTGACAGCACATTCAAGCTGGCCCGCTGTGGTATGGTCGCTCAACGTTATGAACATCCCGTCAAACAGGGTCCGGCTATGAGAAGCGAGGGTGACGATAAGGCTGAAAATCGCCTGGAGAAGAATGACGTGGGGGAGAAATCTCCCAGTCCTTCTCCTAACCCTTCGACTCTTTTGCTCGTGGACCGTATCCATGTGAATATTCTCATGCCAATGGGCAGAGAAATCAGATTTTTCTGTTCTTTATTGGAGCTTTTATACTGTCTCTTGCACTATGCACGAGGTGTGTCTGTTTTGCTCCGGGTTTCTTGTTTTGTTTATCGCTGTCATAGAACTACGAGACGGCCATAAGAAGTGCATCGTCCACCGTGATCTCAGTATTGGAAATCTCTTGATTTTTGACTCTGCGGATGGTGTAACTTTCGGGCGTATCATGGATTACGATCATGCCAAGAAGGCAAGTAGCATGGGTGAAATACAGTCCATGATAGCTGGCCTTTCTCCCTTGATCCTTCAGGAGAGTCGAGCACCTATTCAATCACTCCTCAAACTTAGCTTAGGAAGAGAAGCAACAGACGATGTCCTCGATACGGCTTTGAGATGGCTCAAACCCATCGATGCTCTCAAATACATTGAAGATGTTGTTGAGTGTTTCGAGCTGAACAAGAATGAGTTAAAAAACCCTCTCTCCATGGGCGATCTAGGATGGTCTAATGTTGTAAGCCTACTTCCCTTCAATCACTGTTTTGATTTGTGTCATAGTTCCATGTAGGATGACAAAACTAAACCCCTCGATTGGCCCAATTTTGCTAATCGTGTGGCTAGCCCAGGAGAACGCACAGTAAGTTTTTTCATTCTTTTGGGGCATGTAAGGCAGTATTGATCGACCCTTCTAAAGGGAACTCTTCCCTATATGAGTGGAGAGGTCATTGCTAGAAAGTGTCTCCATATTCCTCTCGGGTTTCCCAGACCACCGACATTCATCCATGGAGCGATTCATGACGTCGAGTCACTCCTTTGGGTCCTAGTTCGCCTGTGCTTGACTCGCAAGGGTCCCGGTATAAATATGCGGCGGAAAGAGGAACTGGACGAGAAATCACCGGACCCTGCGAAATCACAAGACAATGCGAAACCACTAGATGATGGGAAACCAACAGTCCAGGGGAAACCAACGTGCCAGGGGAAACCAACGGACCAGGGAACAACGTTCAAACCAGAACTCCGAGACATTGTCATTCGCCTTTTTGATGGCAATGAGGAAACATTGAGAACAACCAAGGCTGATTTCCATGAACAGTGGCAATTGTTCGACGAACAAATTGCCGCACACTTTCATGATTATTTCCAATGCCTCAGACCATATGTGGTCAAATGGTGGAAAACCCTTATTCTTGGTTACAGGAACCGTGCAGAAGAATACTATAACATTCACGATTACATCATTCGCATCATCGAAGAAGCCATCAAGGACAGTGAGGTTCATGCCAAGGATAAGGATGAGGAGGCCAAAACACAAGCCGAACTCGACCGCAGAAAAAAACTCAAGGAAAAGCGTTTGGCTACTTTTAGACGCCAGGACTCGGCGACGCCTCCCCCCGACTCACCTAATTCTCCTGAATCGTTGATAAGGACTCCACCGCAACACCACCGGTTGCCCCAGGATGATCAGGAGTCGCCATTAGCTGCCTTGTCGCGCAAGAAGATGTAGTGACATGTAGCACACACGAGATCTCTTTTCTATAATTGTCATATATTAATAACCATCGTTGGCTCCATCTATTGGACATCCTTGGGACAGAAGTACGCTACTGTACATTGACAATATTAAGTTGTACTCAGGACCATATAACGACAAGGCCGTCAGTTCGGTTGAGCGCGTTGATAGGCCAGTTTCATCCAATTTACTGCCTCAGTCTCGGCAAGTTCGCAACCAAGAGCATACAATTGTCAATCAGCGAGCAGGGTCGTCAAAATTGTAAGTGTATCATTAGATTTCCCACGACCATATTTCTGTTTTTTGATTTTTCAATCTTCCATAGTTTCGCGAAACCACGCGGATGAATGGTTGTGTATACGAGCTTTCTTCCTGCTCTGTCGCAGTCTGATGTTGAGAGAACAACACAAGTGAGTGAATGTCAGCAAAGATTGCTCAAAGCCACCGACGCATCACCGTTTTCAGTTGATCCAACAGACGTACACGCCTCCGACAGCATTGGCCTCTTTAGAAAATCTGAAGCAGTTACAGAGTGAGCTCTTTGAGTTCCAAAATCGACCGGAGGCTTGGAGACTTGTGATCCAATTGTTGGAGCATCCTGATCAAAATGTCCAGTTTTTCGGTACGCACACAGCGCAGGTGAAGATTGCGAGGGACTGGTCAGTTGTTCATTAGATTAATGTACCACTTCACCAGTCGCGGTAAAGCTGACATTTGCAGTACCTCTCTGGGATCTAATGGTTCAACTCACGGCACGCTCTCTGTCGATCGGCCGTAGTAAATTCATCCTTTGCAAGCTGTTCGTTGCGCTCGCATCTCTTGCGCTTAAACTGGTTCCGGGACATCCCGCTCGCTGGCCGGAGTGGATCATGGGATGTACCAAGGCCTTTTTGGGTGCACGAGCACCTGCAGAATATTACACGACTTTCTCGCCACAGTCGCCGAAGAAGCTGGAAACCCTGATTTGATTGGTTCAAGCGAGTTATTATGTCTCTTTTGGATGCGGCAATGCGTTAAGAGAATTATGAAGGCTTCAGATACAGCAGTCACTCAAGGATGCTATTCCCATGGTCGTGCAAGCAGTCCGATCATCATTGGAATCGTCGCAACAGATACCGTCGGCGCTGAAGTGTTTCCAATTATGGATGTCGATCATTCCATCAAGCAACATAACACCTCTTATTCCTTCTCTCATATATCTCTTTATCCGCGCCGAATCCGACAGCGAAGCATTTGAAGCCACATTGGACGCGATACAGGAGATAATGACAAAATCTGCACTCTCGGATGGCTCGGGCCCACGGACGCTGACGGAGCCTTTGCTAATTTGGATCTACTGGCACGGCGGCAATATCGTACAAGCTACAGCGCAATCAGGATATATCAATGAAATTTTGCATTCTCTGTGCAAGCTCATTGTAGCGCTGGGTGATCATTCCACCTACTACATTGCCGCCAACTTAGCCTCTCCGATAAATGTTGTACCCCGTCACCATCCGGCACACCCATTACGCCCACAAAAACTAGAGGAGAACTCTTTCAATCGTTTCTCTGTCTCTTGCTGTCCTATACAGGGCTTAGGGGGTTATTATCTTGCTAATTTTGTCTATTTACAACCTCCCAAATCATTGATTGCAATCCCGGCCAACTTGCTGACTAGTACAGGAAAAGTTTATGGTTGACCATGAAGCAAGGGCAGTACTAGCGACAAGACCTACCGTTCAAGCTTGGTAGTCATGAGCGTACAGCGAGTCATCCGACGGCGCCAAGAGCTTTTTGTCAAAATAAATAACGCTCGAAGAGCTCCTCAGGTTCTCTCATACGCATGGAGAGCTCTTGTTCAGAGTGGGAAGATGGCTCCCAAGAACAGCATAAGACAGCACTCAGGACCTCTCCGACTTTGTCCAGTTTTCCGACAAAGTTGCGTTCGGTCAAGTTGTCTCACGGGCGGCATTACGAGAGTAGTAGAAATAGAGCCAAGAAAAAGCATCACTGGATCGACTTATAGAAACGTCGGCATGAAAACTCTTGGACAATACTAAGTATGACCAAGTACCAGTGATCCGAGGCCGGCCT
Source organism: Macrolepiota albuminosa (assembly GCA_027475525.1). Lineage (NCBI taxonomy): Eukaryota > Fungi > Basidiomycota > Agaricomycetes > Agaricales > Agaricaceae > Macrolepiota > Macrolepiota albuminosa. The sequence goes on along the minus strand of JAMWFC010000066.1, from coordinate 434,234 downwards.
CAGAGTTTACGAGCAGCAATAGGACATGGCTGATCATGACAACAGCAAGGATCTGTAGGACGCAGTCCTCACTTAGGAAAAGGAGACCAACAGACAATAGAACCTCGCTGTATTCTGTAAGCGAGATACTACGAATACGTGCACGTCGTAAGATGATAGTAAGAAAACAAGTAAGTAATCCGGCGGGATCACGACTCCCCAAACAGTGTCCCAAAACAGACACTAAGTCAGCCACACAATGCTAAATACCGCTATCTATGAGTGGTCGTAATCCTCGGATTACACCTCCCCGACCAAAAAAAATTCACAGTCATGGTGAAAATGAAATGGAAAATGGAAAATGTTAGTAATATACAAAAAAAACTGCTCACACGGGTGCGTCAAAAACCCTGCGGGGAAAGCTACCGGTGGCAGGCACATGGCGAAGAGGAACAGATTAAGCCGAACCCAAACCATCACCTGCCAACCACATGTCGAGAGCTTCGTTGTTTTCGAGTTCTTGACCTGACTTCCACTCGTCGTGTTCAGGACCATATCCACGGAATTGTACCAAGTATTGCCAGCCCCGACCTCTTCTTTGTGAGTCCACAATTTTGTCAACATAATGTTCTTCCAACCCTGTATCCAGCGTGAACACAGGCCCGGGTTCCTCAAATTCGTGGGAGGGGAACAGCAACGCATTGTTCTCCTTATAGAATAACAGCTTGGACGTGTGATACTGGCCATATGCCTCTGGGTCATTCGGACGGAAAACTGTGACGTTAGAAGATTTGGGGTGGACGTCTGTTACCACGAAAGGTCCATCGTAACATGGCATTAATTTTGCAACTCGCTTGTGTCCTTTCTTCTTATACTGTCAACAGCTGTCTTTCATACATACCAGTACCCTGTCTCCAATACAAAATTCACAGTCATCTGCCCTGACCTTGTTTGCCTGCACAGCTTGTTCATACATACCAGTACCCTGTCTCCAATACAAAATTCACAGTCATCTGCCCTGACCTTGTTTGCCTGCACAGCTTGTTGGATTTTTGCTTGAATTAAGTTATCTTGTGCAGTAGCCGTGTCTGATGCAAGCCTTTCCAGTATCCTCTTCAGTCTTCACAGGCTCTGAAGGAGGTACCAATGAAGGGATGATCCAAGAGCTGCGTGTCGAGGAAAATGATGTCTGACTGCAAAGATCTACATCAACTTGTAATCATATATGACTCGTTCATGACGTACGTTCCTCACTTCTACATATATTTCTTTTCTTTTATCTACATCAACTTGTAATCATATATGACTCGTTCATGACGTACGTTCCTCACTTCTACATATATTTCTTTTCTTTTGTTGCATCATAAAACTTCTTCAAAATTCGAAATGTTTCACCTTCAGATATAAAAGGTACACAGTTACCTGAAGTTCAAATCGTCTCCGACTTCGAACTTCAGGTGAGATACATAAAATATTCACTTACTTGTACTAATCGTCTCCGACTTCGAACTTCAGATTGTATTATATACGTGAATACATACATATTCTGCTTTATGCTGCGACAGGTTATGGGCCCCACTGTCAGTGAATCGACTTTCGATACTCTACAGTTTGTGAAGTTCAACAGAAATAATTATCACATATGGTCTGATAACATGAAGGCTGCGCTGCAAACAAAGTCACTTTGGGGTATTACTAGTGGACGTGACAAATGCCCACTGAAACCCCCCAACCAGTTCCCGGGTATGGTAACCACCCCTCATCCAACCCCTACCAACGACGGCTCAACTCCAGCGGTCAAGAAGGAGGAGGAAGTCCGCAGGTTGTGGGATACAATCTTATCCAAGCCCTACCTCATATGGGAACAAGCTCATGAGAAATATGAGCGATGGTTGAGCAAAAACAATGCGGCTATTGGTTTGATTTGTAGTGCCATCGAGTATACGCAGCAGGATTCCATCATCAACCTCCAAACTGCCAAGGCTATCTGGGATCATCTCCACAAAAGCTATGTTGATCAACAAGGTAGTGTAAATGTGCACTACTATTACCAACAACTATATGCTAAGAAGTGGGATGGTCGCTCCTCCATGACGAGTCATATTGGATTCTACCTTGACATTCGACACCGCATCACTGATGCTGGTTACAAAGTCGACAATAACACTGTCATTAACGCAATACTACTCTCCTTGCCTAACACTATGACCTGGGAAGTTATGAAGCAAAACCTGTTACATCGAGGAAATACCCTCACTATCGAAAACGTATCTGCAGAACTCATATCCGTTTATGACCATGTATCACAAGAAGATAACGCTTCAAATAAGCAAATTGCCTTCATATCCAAACCCAGTAATTTATCCAGTGGGAGTAAAGTCGATGCTAAGGGCTCGAAGAAAAGGCTCAAGTCCAAGCGTGAACCAAAAGCCAACGACGTGTGTCATAATTGTGGAGAAAAGGGCCATTGGAGTCCCAAGTGCCCCAAACCTAGGAAACCCAGGCAAGTGGGAAACGCAAACATGTCTATTGACTGTTCCACCATTGGAGTCCCAAGTGCCCCAAACCTAGGAAACCCAGGCAAGTGGGAAACGCAAACATGTCTATTGACTGTTCCACAACATTGAGCAGAGAAGTGGGAAAGGTTCTTATGGCCACAACTAATGGCATGCCTTCTGGATTGCTTCTTGACAGTGCCGCATCCTGCCACATGGTCGCAGACAAAGGCTGGTTCTACAAAATGCAAGACGTTGAGAACCAATACATCTCTGTTGGAGGGCATAACCGCCTCAACGTCACTGGTATAGGATCCATCGTCTTCCGAACCTACGTCGTTGACGGAACAAATGACGTTCAGTTCGACAACGTGCTGTACGTGCCTAAACTTGGAGCAAATCTTATCAGTCTCGGGTTACTACAACGAGCTGGCACCATACTCAGCGGATTCCCTTATGGTATAAGTCTGGCCTGGGGCAACAAGGAGTTTATGCGAGCAAGACTTATGGGCAATCACGGAACTCTATACCGGATCAAATGTCTGAACGTGGGCCTTGATAACAATCAAGTCGCCTATATTGCGAGTGAGTCCACGATGTGATTGTGGCACCGACGTCTAGGACATATTAGTCCTAGGACCATTAATAATATGGTCAACCAGAATCTAGTCATTGGTCTAAAAATTAAGTTACCTCGTGAGTTTGATTGTCTTTGCAGTAGATGCATTCAAGGAAAGTCGACATGGCCTCCCTTACCCGAAGCAAGTATGAAAACCTATGACAAAAACAAGTTATTGGTCATGGACCTTGTCAGGCCTATGAATGTCCCTACCTGGGACGGCAAAAGATATGCCCTCGTTATTGTCAAAGTAAGTCGACGTTTGCCTAATAGCTCTCTCCTGGAGAGAAAAGAAGAAACCGCCAACAAGATACGAGGTACTGTTGCTCGACTCAAGCAACAATCTGGTCGACTTGTCAAAATAATTTGGACAGACAATGGCACAGAATTTGTGAATTCTACCATTGAGAAGTTTTGCAAGGCAAACGGCATTGTGCATGAAACTACGAATCCCTACAGACCAGAACAAAATGGCATAGCCGAACGTATGATCACCGTCCTCATGGAAATGACACGGAGCATGCTGCATGCAGCAAGCATGGACATGCGATATTGGGGTGAGGCGTTTATGTATGCCACATATATCCGTTCAATTACACTGAATTCGGCACTAAATGGGAAGATACCGTTTACCAAATGGAGTAACTCCCATGAAAAACTGGACGTATCTCACCTATGTGTCTTTGGATCATTTGGTTGGGCGCATGTCCCAAAAGAGGTAAGACATGGGAAGCTTGAGTCTCGTGCCATAAGAGTCCACATATTGGGATGGTGGGCTGGTGAAACTAAAGGTTACAGATTAGAGGACCTCGAAAACAGAAAACTGATCACTTCCCGTGATGTGCAGTTCCATGAAGATGATGTCCCAAGCAAGCTTGCGCAGGTCAAGCATGATTCAATCGAAACTGAGTCAGAAGTGACTCCGGATTTTATTGAAACTGCTACGTACCCTGAAGACGACACACCTTGGCAAGTACATGTACCTGCACAACCCTCCGATCTTAACCAACTAACTGAGGGCAATGACACCTACACAAGCGCCTCAGAAGGTAACATCAGTGACGACGAACCACAACATATGGTGGAAACTAGGCCTGTAACTCCAGAACAAGTTTTCTCCGACTCCGAAGCCCCTGATGCACTGAGAAAGAGAGCAAGATGGGAAAATTTGCCAAAACGGCAATTGCCCATGCATTTCCAACACATTCCCATCAGATATCAGCAGGATGACGGTGAGGAAACCGGGGCTCACATTGCTTATGTAGCTGTGTCAGGACTATCCATATGCAAGGCCTTGTCCACTTCAGATGCGGAAAGATAGAAACAAGCCATAGAAAATGAATACAATCAACTGGTCAAAAAGGAAGTCTTCATGGAAACAGATCACTTACCTCTGAATAAGAAAGCCATGGGAAGTAAAGTCGTACTCAAGGAAAAGTTCGATGGACAAGGCAATCAAATCAAGTTTAAGGCCAGAATCGTAGCTCAGGGTTTTTCACAAGTTCCTGAAATAGACTACCACGACATGTTTTTGTCTGTGGCAAAATTTACCACACTACATGTTTTCTTGAATATAGCAGCTACACTCAATCTTGAAATACATCAGATCGATGTAGTGGGAGCGTACCTTGAAGCTGACTTGGATGAAGAAATATATATGAGAGCGCCTGAAAATCTCGGAAATGCAAGGTATTGGAAGCTGTGCAAAGCCATATACGGCCTTAAGCAAGCTGGTCAGAAATGGAAGGAACAGCTCCATGATGTGCTCATGTGCTTAGGGTTTAAGCAGTTGTGAGCTGACAACTGTCTCTATATTCTCAGATCACAGGGCGAGATTGTGTTGATCGTTCTTGTGTATGTTGACGATATGCTGTTGTAGGAAAAGATCTCGACCGTATCTCCACGTTCAAGGCAAATATGAGCAACCAGTTTGAAATAACTGATTTTGGTGAAATTCATTACATGCTCAGACTACAAATCAGCTGCGACAAAGATAAACATACTATTCATCTTGACCAATCAGTGTATATTGATTCCATCCTGAATCGCTTCGGCATGACCACTTGCCATGAAATGGCAACACCTCTTGCCACTAATCACAATCTGTCTTCGCTTCAGTCACCCAAAACTGCCGGAGAAGACAATTTGTATGCTAAATATTCTAACAGTACAAACTATCTGTTGATGGTCGGCTCACTTTTGTATGCAACTCAAACTTGACTGGACATTCAATTCGCCGTCAGCCTGGTGGCACAATTCGCCAATAACTCTGGGATACCTCACCTTATAGCCTGTAAATGAATTTTACAATATCTAAAGGGCACAAAATACTATGGGCTAGTATTGGGTGGATTTCCAAACAATGAAATAAACCTTGTAGGATGGAGTGATGCAAATTGGGCACAGGATCATTTTGATCGAAAGTCTGTCAGCGGATGGTGTTATGACATTAATGGGAGCATTGTGTCCTGGTCCTCCAAAAAGCAACTCGGAGTTGCTACGTCTACTGTCGAAGCCGAGTATATAGCCTCTGCTAATGCCACAAGGGAGGCAATTTAGCTACGAAACTTACTAAACAATCTCAATTTTGGACAAGTGGGCACAACAACTATATACACAGATAGCGCTGGAAGTATCGCACTCTCCAATAACCCTGTCAGTCACTCTTATGCTAAGCACATCAACATACGTTACCATTTTATACGCAACCAAATTAAAAGAGGCAATATAAAATTGCAATATGTATTGACACACAACATGATAGCCAACATGCTAACTAAAGCCTTACCTCGCAAAACTTTTATTAAATACCGAAACAAACTTTGAGTTTTATCTTCTCCATTGCCGTCTAGTGGGAGTGTCGAGGAAAATAATGTCTGACTGCGAAGATCTACATCAATTTGTAATCATATATGACTCGTTCATGATGTACGTTCCTCACTTCTACATATATTTCTTTTCTTTTGTTGCGTCATAAAACTTCTTCAAAATTCAAAATATTTCACCTTCAGATATAAAAGGTACACAGTTACCTGAAGTTCGAATCATCTCCAACTTCGAACTTTAGATTGTATTATATACGTGAATACATACATATTCTGCTTTATGCTGCGACACTGCAACCTATTCGCAACTGGAAAGGTGAAAAGCCAGTGGATTTATTTATGATGTTCATCATATCAAACCTGACACGTTGCAGTACACAAGCCCATCCTTTTTGTGATCAATCTACATGGAAATGCAATGCTTGAACCACTGTTTTATTTGAATGCTCACTTGCACCGTCCGTCTCAGGGTGATACATGGTTGACATCTTAATCTTTACCCCGATCAGTCGTGCTAAATGCTTCCAAAAGCAAGATGTGAATAGTTTATCCCTGTCACACACAATCTCTGATGGCAGTCCATTTTCACAGTATCAGTGTTCAAAGAAGAGCTCAGCCAATTGAGGCGCAGTGATATCAATTTGGGTAGGCACAATCCTTATGTCTGAATGAAGATGATCTGTAATGGTCAATATACAGTTGAACCCGTCATCCTCAGGCAGTGGCCCTACAAAATCCATCACCACTGCCTCTCCCCAACCATCTGGTACTGGTAAGGGGTGAAGCGGCCCCATGGGCCGTGACATTGGCGATTTATAGCGTTGACATTCTGCACAAGCAGGAATATATCCTTCTTCCAAATCTCGCTGCATTTTTGGCCAGTAGTATGACCAACGCAATGCTTTGTAAGCTTTTTCAAAACTGAAATAGCCTAATGAATTGTAAGCCATTCAAAAGATTTGCTCATGTATGTTGCCTGTGCAAGGCACAAGCAAACGTGAGCCCAAAAACCACAGTCCATCTTTCTCAGTCAATGAAGAAATTCCCTGCGCTGCTCCAATAAGATTCTTGCACCAGGAGTCTGTTTTAAAACCGGCGCTTAGTTCATCCAACAATGATTTATCCACTGTAATAGCTTGTACTGATGACACTGCACAAATTGGTGTCTCCATTTCTTCTCCCCGAGCCAGTGAATACACACTCATGAATGGGGATGTGTGACTGACTGGAAGCACGGCACCAATACATTCATTTATTTAATCATCATCATGCATCTCTGCCAACGTTTGTGCATTCTCTACTGAATGTTCTGAGTCAGGAAAATCATATGGGAGTCTTGATAGAGCATCTGTGATGGTATTATCTTCCCTCTTTATGTATACCACCTTACAGTCAAATTGTGACAGGAACTCCATCCAGCGAGCCTGTCAATGTGACAGGTCATGCTGGGTGTTGAAATTCAGCAATGTCTTATAATCAGTAAACACCACAAATTTTGAACCAAACAAATCTGCCCACCATTTCTTTAGTGCACGCACAATTGCAAGTAGTTCTTTTTCATGTACAGGATAATTCAATTCAGCACCTTTGAAGGTCTGGCTCTCAAAAGCCACTAGGCAAGCTGTTTCCCATGCTTCCCATGATTTCCCAAAAGACAGCACTGCGCCAGAGCAAAAATCACTCACATCCGTTGTTACAAATATTGTCTTAGTTGTATCTTTATGATCCACCGTAGTTAGGCAATCACAACTAACTACCAATTCTTTAATTGTGTCAAAGGCTCGTTGGTGCTTCCAAGACCACGTTGGAAAATGTTTATTATATTCTTGTGTTGTTAAAGTGTGGAGAAATCTCGTATGCTCAGCAAAATTCGGCAAAAAATCTGCAATATATTGAACCAGTCCCAAAAATGACTTCACATCTTTAGCAGATTGTAGTGTGGGCCATGCAAGAATATGGTCCACCTTCTTACTGTCAGCCTCTATCCCGTTAGCTGATATGTGATGATCCAGGAACTCAATACTGCTCTTATACAAATGAGATTTCTTCAAATTCACAAATATACGTGCTTTCTGCAACGCTTCCAGAATTTTACGGACATTGCAATGATGTTCCTCCAGCGTCTCCAACCAAATCACGATGTTATCTAAATAAATATGACAGATTTTGCCTATGTATTTGCATAATGCAGCCGTTATTTGTTGTTGTTGTATTGCCAGGGCATTGTGAAGCCCTATAGGCATGACAAGCTACTCATATAGCCCAAATGGCATAGACATTGCGGTCAGAGGCACATGATCAGGATGCATCCATGTTTGAAAGAACATGTTGGTCAGGTCAAGGACAGCAAATATCTTTCCTTTGGCACAATCATGAAGTATGTCTTCTACTCTGAGAATTGAATGATTATCCAGAACTGTCGCTGCATTAAGTGCATGGTAATCATTTACCCATTGAGGCAAGGCAGTAGGATCAGCCTTTGGAATCAGAAAAGCAGGCAACACAAATTGAGAAGCCAAAGGTTGAATTCTGCCAGTGCTCAAATGATCATCAATCAATGTTTTCTATGCTTTTCTGTATTTGCATGGACACTGATATGTTTGGGTCTTTATAGTATGATCTGCATTTTTCAATTTAATTTTGGCCAGAACATCCCATGGCAGTTCTTTAACATCTACCACTGGTTCAAAGACATCTTTGAATTCATGTTTCATATATTCATCACATTTTCCAAACATTTTCTCTGTTGCCAATGCTTCAATTCACTGCTGGATAGCTGTGACTACATCAACTTCTGCTACCTTTTCAAATAAACCCAGATGTTCCATTCTTTGTAAGCATAATTGGCATACTGTCTTTAATTCTTTCACCAATTCTCTACGGTTCGCCATCACCTCCTTGAACTTCTTTCTTAGAGGCACAAATATTTGAACATCTTTCTTTCTCTCTGGCAACAGATGTAATAAATCATATGCCATACGTTTATCTATAACAGTATCTTTCTCGTGATCAATGACAATTTGATTTACTTTTAAAAATGGTCGACCAAGAATTACAAGATAATACAAATTCAGAGCAACAATAGCACGTACAGTATTGGACATCCAACTCTGATCAAGGGACATCACTGATAATTTACAATATTTGGATAATACAGTTGATACTTTCTGTTTGGCATTTGACAAGGTGACAGACATGACAATTGGATTCTTCAAGCAGTGTTTCTTTATTCCAAGTTTATTCACTAAGCCTGTGTCAATCAGAACAAGATGTGAGCCATCATCTAACAGCATTGGGATAGTCATTGATGGCTGAACATTCAATCCATACTAAATGTGGAATTGAAATAGGAACACGACTCACATCAGATTCATCATCTGACACCATCTTATTAATATGACCCTCCTGCAAAGAAGAATCCAGCAAAACAGCAGCAACAGCCGCAACCGGTCTTGAGGCTTGTGCTCCCGATGCTTTCAATGCATTGATATGACCCTGCATCTATGTTTGGTATTTTGCAGGATCAGGAAATGACTCAGTACAATTATTTGTTTGGCAGGACATGAAAGGATGAAGACAATGATAATACCACTATTTTTCCGAAGAAGATGTTTTTCTTCATCCGTTAAGGGCAGCAACCTTGCATCTTTTGGCATGGAAAACATATTCAAATTCGAGGACATGTTCGACTTGTTAGCAGTAGTCAACAGCTTCTTAGCTTGACGGAAAACCTCATCAGCTATTTCTCTCATCCTCTTCTTCAATTGATGATGTGTTTCATCAATTAATCAAATACTGTTCAGCCAGGTGTGGAAATCTGTAGTTGCATCCAAATTACATTTGAAATACATAATCGAAAGAGCCGAATCCAGTTTTGCTTCGATTTGAGTGCAAAGGTGGGTTAAATCAAAATGAGAAGGAGTACCCAGTAACAGCAAATTTTGTCGTTGAATGTATAATACAAAGTCTCAGAAAGTTTGCTTTTTGTGATTGAAATTGGCGGATAAAATATGGATACAAACTTGAGGTTCCCAGTCAGGAGGCAAATAATTCGAGCAGATTTCTTTTATGAAGTTGGTAAACAATAGCTGGAGAATATGATCATGTTGACCTGAAATCCAGTCTTGCATGCAGTAATCTTTGATTCTGACCAGCAGATGACAAACTTGGTCCGATTCTTCAATACCTTTTGTATCAAAAAAGTCTCAACAAGCAGTTTCATACTCTTTCGCAACTTCAGGAGTCCTCCCTCCATCAAAATCGGCAGTTTGGTGTAACAATCTTCTACTGTTGCTTGTTTAGGACCAGACTCCCCAACAGATGCCATTGAGCCATGGACAGGAACAGGAGAATGCGCTGGGAAAGATGAACTATCAGAAGGCAGAACTCATTTTTTCTCTAGATGAGGCTCAATGCATGTAATGGTCGTGGCAGTAGGTAGTGATGTTATTGCAGATGGGAGTTCAAGTCACTTACACGCACTCTGACATGTTGTCACGGGAACTGGTGTAGAAGATGTTCAAGGCAGTTTGAAAAGCTCTCGAGTGATGTGGCGTTTCTTTGCAAAGAAAACACTTTGTATATGCATCTGAAAAATAGCGCTAAACCCCAGAAATATTACAAATATCCACTGTATGACAGCCCTTTGTCATATACTTGAACCCGTAGTTCCACAGCTTGACCAAGAGATGCAAGAGTCAATGACAGCAAAGGTTTAGAATTGTCAAAAAAGTGTAGGATGCAATCCTCACTTAGGAAAAGGAAACCAACAGACAATAGAACCTTGCTGTATTCTATAAGCAAGATACTACTAATACATGCATGTTGTAAAATAATAGTAAGAAAACAAGTAAGTCAGTAATCTAGTGGAATCACGACTCCTCAAACAGTGTCCCAAAACAGACACTAAGTCAGCCACACAATGCTAAATACTGCTATTTATGAGTGGTCGTAATCTTTGGATTACAGAATCCTCACCATGTTAGAGGCTTAGCACTTTTTAAAGATCACTTTTGCCATTGTCAGTGCCGAGCAAACCCTGCAACAGAATTCCTTGTACATAGCTTTTTTCTATAGGTTGTCATCTATACAGCATGTAAATTATACAAGAATTTTGAAAATTATGATTACTGATAGGAATCGAAAGCATGCAGCCCCAAGCATAATCAGTGGCAAGTTGTTAGAGTGGATAATTCAGATTATACATCCCACAATGGAATTAAGCCCATTAGCAACACAAAGAGACATGCAGGAGAGTCAGAGTGAGAGAGTATGTACTGTAGAAGTGCGGCTGCTGCAAATGCCTCTCTCAGACTTGTGATGGAACACACATGGACTTAGGCCACAGTATGATAGGTTGCATGCCCCATCGCTTGAGTCCATGGTGCACCCAGCCCACTTTGCCCACTCTGCAAAATAGTACGCGCCACCATCTACATGTACACTGACCAATGCCAACTAAGTGCCCCAATGATTGGTGGTCCTTGTGCACTGCAAAGACATGGATGGCTCTTTGGTCTTGTGGACCAGACCTTGCCCCAGCTTACACTGGTCCTTGAGTTTCTCTGGTACCCCACCATGTCCATGCATGACTCTGTGTTAGTAATATGCAAGGCCGGGCTCATAAGCCCTGAGCCCAGTGAGCCAGGCCCTCTGCACTGCTGACACTGGAAGATGTTTCTTTTGGAAAAAGAGTAAAAGAAAGCTGTTATACTATTTCTGGAGTGCCAATTTCTGATAAAAAAAAGCACTTTCCTTTGTTTAAAGACTTTTTCCCTCAGAAATTTGCATATTTGAAATGATATGACAGCTTTCTTTTATACTTTCTCTAATGGAAAAATCTTCCAGTACCAGCAGTGTTGATGGGCTTTAGCCAGCTCAGGGCTCAGCTCTATCCTCTTTGAGCCCTGTAAAAGCCCTTGGGCCTGGATTTTTCTGAGAAAATAGAAATTACAAGCTAGGCTTGTGTAAGAAAAATGCACTATCTGTTGGATGCTGACGGATACCATAAGCACCTAGGACTCTGATTACTGGCAAAGGGCCAATATACACTTTCCATTGACATTTAATATTACCCTTGATACTGACAATTACATATATATACTTACAGTTGTCATACACTACCCTCAGCTGAGTACACAATGACTGAGGATAAGTGAACTATACATATGATATATGGACATTATAACTTATACAAACACTACCTAGATTGAAGTACTTACTTGTGTTCTAGGTAGGTTCAATACAGTCAAGTACACAATGACTGAGGATTGAAGTACTTACTTGTGTTCTAGGTTTGACCTCTAACAGGTTATGGGAGTGTGCTGCTTTGCATAATTGAGGTTGACTTTTGGAAATCTTTTTTGTGGACCCACTGCTTGTGTAACGGAGTCATCCGTATTACCATCAGCGTCAACGACGCTATAATCAATTAGTAGAGTATTACGTAAGATAACATCTTGTTTTCACTCTAAGTACTAGTCAATCTGATACTGCGGTCTGATTTAGCACTTGTGTGATACACACAAGATAGTTCTAACTCATAACTCTGGTTACATTTTTTTAAATCTTCTGCTATCGGCTTTAGACTCTAGGCTTGTTACCGACTAGGCAACTCTCATCAAAACCTCTCGATTCTCTGTTGGCATCACACTGAAAACGTGCTTCCATGATTGGCTCTCTTGATCCGGATCCTCCGTTCCCAGCTGCAGACGCAGGTGACTTACCTGTGCTTCAGGTGGTGAGGACGCAATCTGCGTCAGCATACCAACCTCCGCCAAAGCGGGACAAAAAGACCCCTCGCGATGTCAGTGCGAGCTATGGAATGCCTGGTGGGCTATCCGTATCACGGATGATGTCCATTGTACGACCTGGTGAAAAACCAGGAGATAGATCCGCGGTCTCAGGAGTGTCGCTGCCAGTGAGCCAAATGCCTTCACTGATGTATCCGGTATTGCCCGAGAGCTCTTCAGCTCCCTCTGAGAGTCAACTGGATGTTACCCAGTACTCGGAAATGGCACAAGACAGCGTGTTTGCGCATAGCACCCCATTCCGGACTGCACCTACGGAACGGCATTTGGAATATGTGGCCAATGCTGCCACTGAACCGGGACCGTCGTCGTTGACAACACCAGGACAGAAGCAAGGACCAGCAATAGTGGTCAGTAGGGAAGACGACAATGTCGTAAGGTTGGACAAGGCGTTAACAGCACCTGGAAGTCCAGAGTTGCACCGACGAGCCGGCAAACAGCCGCAAGTGAGGCATGACGGCCTCAGGAGAGTTATGGACTTAGAGTCCGAGTTGGAGTCCTCAGATGATGAGGAAAGCAAAAGGTCACATTCGACCTTATCTATCCAGTTGCAGCTAGTATTGGACCGATATCCGGCGGTCGTGAAGGAATCGACGCAAAAGCGTCTTCAGCTTTATGTAGTGAAGCACTTACAGTTGCTGGCGGCTAGGAGCCACGATGTACCCCGTGCAGATTCGAGTGAATATATCAAATTGTTTGTGCGCATCTTCGAACTCGAAGTAGTGGAATACCTTAAGCGCAAAGCGGCACGAGGGTCAGCAGTCTCAACGGCTACTCCAGCCGACTCAGTAGAATGTGAGATGAGTGTGCACAGACAAGCGCCATTAATCGCGGACGCGATGGAATTGCTCAATGTGCCTCGTCAGGCTAACGAGTCTCAGCAAGACTACGTTTGGCGTCAGAACGCTGCAAACCATCAACGCATTGTTAGCGGAGTGCCTCAGCAGGCATTGTCTGAGGTGGAGACTGTAACGACGACTCCGGCAGAGCCAGAGGCACCACTTGCAGTGCAGGAGGTTAAGACACCTCGTAAGCAAGTTACAATCAAGGAAGAGGTGGACGAAGTCCACATTCTTGAGGAGCGAACGCGACCACAACGCGTAGTGCGACGTGTCCACCTAGTGGACAACTGGAATGAACACGTCAATTACCAAAGGATATGCAATCAGGACTTGCGCGATCATGGTGAGTCGTTCATTGATGACCAGGGGGTAGTCTTTGAAGGGCGTGAGGGCGTAACGCCTGTCGATGACATGCGGCGACAATTCGCGGCTCGGACTGCTGAACCGGACAGAGATCCGGGTGGTAGTGACGACAGTAGTGGTCACTACGAACAGAGGGAGCCAAGTCGTCGCAATCACGACGGTGGAGATCGTGATCGTAGAAATAACGATCAGGATGATAATAATCGTCGTGATAGTGGCAGGCAGGCTGGTGGATTACCAGCAGAGCAACAAGTGAGGCAACAGCCCACCACACGGCCGGAAAGAGTGGCCAATGAGCACCTGTTTCGCAGTCCTCGGGCATTTTTGATGCCCGCACCTCATGATTTGCATGAAACTACGCCGGGAATGAATGAAGCGGTCAGGATCCATATGGATCATATGCATGACCGCCTCACTTGTCTGGTGGATGACTCCCTTGGAGTCAGATTTAAGTTCCCTGCTGGGGTAAGCCCCCGTAAATCCGATGGTAAGCACATACGTGCGTACGCTGGAGGACATAGGTTCTCTCAACTGGAGGACTGGGCCATGGACGTGTGCTACCACCTCGCAGCCTGCTGCTATGGTGGAGACGACATGGACCAGGAAAGGATATTCGTGCTACACGAATTTATGGAAGGAGAGGCTCGGAATTGGTTCCGTCGCCATGTTCTCCACATTAATCGTGACAAATTGCACTGGACATTTAAAGAGGTCCTGATAGGACTGTATAATCGGTTCGTCAACGCTGCTATGATGCAGGAAGCTCGTGATGCCTTTAGAAAGGCAGTGTATGACGCTAAGACTGGCATCCAGACCTTTTATGATGACCTGGTGGGTCATGCACAGAATATGGCCGTCTATCCAGATGAATACACTATCCGCGAGACATTCCTGGACGGAATACCCGCAGACATGAGGAGAGCGTTGATACGTGACGATAATTTGTCTCCGGAGGTCAATACTGTGACCGAATTCTTGGCGTATGCCATCCGTTATGAGCAGTCGACACGGACTGCAAACCATTATGAGCAGCGTAGTTCACGCCAAGGACCAGTGAACCGTCAGGCAGTGAAGGTGGGAACCTTCCTGGCCAAACGGACAGATATGGAGAATAATCGCAATCCGCGATTCGTTGTTTGTAAGACAATTCCTGGAGGCCAACGGCCTCGATCGAAGCCTGCTGGACAGTTGCCAGCAAAGGATAGTCGACCCTTTTCGGGTCAGAATCAAGTAGCACCGAGAGGAATGGTGGCGCCTGTACCGCGTATAGCGGGCAAAACCGCTGGAACTCCAGGAGCGGCCCAGAGAAGGCCTGCCGGGGATCCCTCAGCGTGCTATAACTGTGGCAGGAGCGGGCATTTCACTAAGGAGTGTCCTGCCCCACCTAAGGCACACATCCGAGCGGCCCATACGGCTGCGGCCCCTAGCGATGTCGTCAGTGACGACGAGGATGACGAGATCATTGAGGAAGCGGAGGAAGAACCGCAGGTAGAGGCTGATGGGTCGGAAGTGGATGACGCTGAGAGCATCCAGATTGATGGCAACGAATACGTCGCAGTGGATGTGTACGACAGCGACTACTATGCTTGTGATGACGAGGGGGAACACCTGTTTGCACTGACGGAGTGCCGTGGAGATCAGCGCGTCCGAATGAGACGCGTAACCCTGCAGAAGGCAACTAATAAGTTGCAGCGGCCACGCTATACTCCCGAGGAGAAGGAGTGCCTGGTCACGTATGTTGATGTCAATGGACATCTGGCATGGACGTTGTGGGACTCCGGGAGTACCACTACGGGCATTACGCCCCAGTTTGCTCACGTCAATGCGATTCGCGTTCATGAACTGGAGGAGCCCTTGATGCTCCAGCTGGGGACTGTGGGGAGTCGCGCTATGGTGCAGTTTGGCGCGGAGGTGAGAATAAAGATGTCAGGAACGTCGACGAAAGAATACGTGGATATAGCGAATTTTGATCGCTATGACATGATTATCGGTACGCCGTTCATGCGTAAGAACAAGGTGTCGCTGGATTTCGTGAACGACATGGTCGTTGTGAATGGTACGCCTTTGAAGGCGGAGAAAGTGGTGTTGAACGATACAGATGGTCGTTTGAGGCGCTATCGCGCAACTGAAAAGCGGCGTGATGAGCGCAACTGACTAGATGGTCGCAGGAGAGCGACTGTACAGGAGGTGGAGGACGAACAGGCCCCACCGAAAAGCCTGCCGGCTGATTCGCCGGCTATACTGATGACTGAGGAAGAGTTTCAAGGAACTCTGAAGAAGGGGAAGCACCCGGATGTGACTGGGTGTACCAATGGAAAGCCTAAACAGGCTGTGCAGTGCAAGAATGAGCGTAGTAAACACGTGGTGGAGTCGCTGGAATGCCAGCTGACTAGCTCTTGAGTGAAGGTTGAGGATCTCGTCAAGGACGAGGTATACAGTACGATGGGAACTGTGGGTAGCACTAGGTCGCTAATGGATCGACCAGTGCCTCGGCCAGGAGTGCAATGGGCGTATGACCCACGAATGCCATGGGAGTGGAATGAGTTGGTAGCGTCAATGGTGACGCAGGCTATGGGAAGTGGGCAAGCGACCCAGACGGGAGAAGTGTACCGTCACGCACGAGAGGACGAGATCTCCGAAACATCGGATATCGTATTTGACGGATTCTCGCTGAAGGCGAGAAGTGTGCAGTCGTCGGCGAGTACAACAAGGAAACAACCGGTTGTAAGGTTGAACCTGGGAGACCTCACAGAGGAGCACGTACGTGCCTTACGGGAGTGATTTGAACCAAAGGTTCAACCACGTAGAGCACGCGTAGCCAAAGGAAAAGGCAATGCTTTGAGCCTTACAGAGGAGGATATCCCTCGACTGCGCCAGCAATGGCAACGGGAGTTCGCTGATATCGTCAATGGAACGAAGGAGGAGCTTCCTCCGTGGCGGGAGGTTAATCATGAGATCAACCTCATTGACAATAACAAGCAGTACAAGTATCATTTGCCTCGCTGCCCGCGAGCACTTCAGGATCAACTTCGTGAAAAGACAAATAGATACATAAACGCGAAGTGGTGGGAACCACGACCAGCGGTGCAAGCTGCACCATTGCTTTGTATGAAAAGACAAATAGATACATAAACGCGAAGTGGTGGGAACCACGACCAGCGGTGCAAGCTGCACCATTGCTTTGTATCCCCAAGAAGGATGGAATGTTACGTACGGCATTGGATGCGCGACAGCGCAATGATAATACCGTCAAGGATGTAACACCTCTTCCAGATCAGGAAGTGATACAAGAAGATGTCGCGACAGCGAAGTATCGGTCGAAAATCGACCTCACAGACACGTACGAACAGGTTCGCATCCACGAAAAGGATATACCGAAGACACTGTTCTCGTCCCTGATGGGGACGTTCGTGAGTAACATCATGCAGATTGGTGATTGTAATGCACCGGCGACATTTCAGAGGTTAATGACCTCAATCTTCCGAGATGTAATCGGGAAGTTTATGCACGTCTATTTAGACGATATATTCATATTTTCTGACTCCATTGAGGAGCATGAGCAGCACCTACGAGTCGTATTTGAACGACTACGGAAGGCCAGCCTCTATCTCAAATGGAAGAAGTGCGAGTTGTACGCAACGAGTATAGATTGCCTCGGTCACGTCATTGACGAGAAGGGCATTCATCCTGATACGGATAAGCTCGACCGAATCCGAGAGTGGCGTACTCCACGCACATATAATGATATCCAACGATTTGTCGGACTGGTGAACTATATTGGCAATTTCTTGCCAGACATCACTGCATACACTGGGCCACTTATGGCCATGACCCAGAATGGGTCACCGTTTCATTGGAGACCGCTGCATCAGCGGTGTTTTGAGATGATTAAGCACATATGCGCGAAAACGCCGGTCATCTGGCCAATTGACCCACGCATCGACGAGCCCATCTGGCTCATCTGTGATGTGTCAAAGACTGGGGTTGGGGCCATGTTTGGCCAGGGTAAAACATGGCAGACCTGCCGACCAGCGGGATTTATGTCCCGTAAATTCACTGCTGCTCAGCAGAATTATGCTGTGCACGAGTTAGAAATACTCGCAATACTGGAAGCCCTCCTAAAGTGGGAGGATAAACTGATGGGATATAAGATCCATATTATCATGGATCACAAAGCACTAGACTGGAAGCCCTCCTAAAGTGGGAGGATAAACTGATGGGATATAAGATCCATATTATCATGGATCACAAAGCACTAGAGTTCTTCAAGACTCAGGTGCACCTGTCTCCGCGACAACGTCGCTGGATAGACTACATGTCGCGGTACCAGTTCGACATCACCTATGTAAAAGGTGAATTGAACAAAGTGGCGGATTGCCTATCTCGATATTTCGAGAGTGATACTTGAGATGACGTCCATGACGCGCATGACTATGTCCAGGCGGACAAACGTATTGACCCAGAGGGCGAGGATTTGCCTCTGCATCGATTCCATGAAATCAGGGAACATAGGGTTGAGTTACACGCCATGCGAGCGCAGGAAACACGTCGCAGTAAGCAACTGCAGGAGCAGCGAGAGACTCGCAATATCGAAGCTCAGGTGCTAGTGGACCATGAGGCCCCTCAGCCACGTGAAGAGACGAGGCAAGAGGTGCCTATGAGAATATCGAAGCTCAGGTGCTAGTGGACCATGAGGCCCCTCAGCCACGTGAAGAGACGAGGCAAGAGGTGCCTATGAGAGGTACTGATATGACGCTCCAGCAAGCGCTGGAGTCACAGGACCATACACCTGCACCGGCCGACTTAGGCAATGCGCAATTCCGCACACGTATCCAGCAAGGATACAAGGATGATAATCTCTTCGTAGAGATTCTGAACAATATCCAAGCGCATCCGCGCTTCAGGATGGAGCAGCAGCTCGTCTACCTTACCAGACCCACGGGGTCCAAAGTCATCTGCATTCCCCGGGAGAGGTCGTTGATTACGACTATCCTGGACCAGGCCCATAGAGTAGTGGGCCACTTCGGAACTCAGAAAACGCTGGACTATGTGCGACGCTGGTACTGGTGGCCACAAATGGCCAAAGAGACGAGCCAATTCTGCTCGACATGCGAGCTATGTCAACAGTCGAAAGTATCGACTTTGAAGCCACCGGGAAAGCTGCATTCGCTACCCATACCGGTCAAACCTTGGGATTTGATTGGGATGGACTTTATAGGTCCGTTCCCCGAGTCGAAAGGCTTTAACTACCTGTGGGTAGTGATCTGCAGAATGACCAGTATGGTCCATCTCATTCCAGTGAGAACCACCATGACCGCGTCAGACTTGTCGTGGATCTATCTCAAGGAGATAGTACGTCTCCATGGACTGCCCAGCTCGATCGTGAGCGATCGAGATGCTAAGTTTACTTCCAAATGGTGGAAGGAGTTGCACAAGCTGCTAGGAGCAAAGCTGCTCATGTCGACATCGTTTCATCTGCAAACGGATGGTCAAACGGAACGTGCGAATAGAAATATCACGCAAATCTTGCGAGCATTTGTACGTCCTGATCAGAAGGACTGGGTGGATAGATGTCCACTCGTAGAATTCGCGATAAACGCGAGTATATCGGAAACCACAGGGTACTCACCCTTTGAACTCAACAATGGCTACATGCCATCCATGATTCGTGAACTTCGTACGGACGAAGTTATTCATGTGGGAGTCAAGCAGTTTGCGCGCAACGCGCTAAGGAATCTGGCAGATGCCCATGACGCAATTATAGAATCGCGTGTGTGGCAAACCAAACATGCAAATAATCGCAGACGTGATGAGCCGGATATCGAGAAAGGGAGCCTAGTGTACCTTTCAACGAAGAACTTGAACTTGCCGAAAGGCAGGGCGAGCAAGCTGTGTCCGAAGTGGATTGGACCATATAAGGTCCTTGAGGCAGAACCGAGCACGTCTAACTACGTGCTGGAACTACCCCAGGCGCTGCAAGCGCGCAGGATAGTGCCCAAGTTTCACGTGTCGCTATTGCGACCGTATATGGCCAGTAGTGATGCGCTATTTCCTAATCGCGCAACGCCAGAGCCGTATGACTTTGGAACTGGCAATGACCAGGAGTGGTTTGTAGATGACCTCATCGGTCACTGGTGGGCAAAAGGAAACCTCGAATTCGAGGTGAGGTGGAGCTTAGGTGATACTACCTGGGAACCACTCGTGAACTGCAGAGACCTTGCAGCGATGGACAGGTACCTAGAGTTGCAGGGCGTGAAACACCCTCAACAGCTAGCAAAACGCGCATAATGCGCGTGGGGTGGTGGAATGTGGACGAAGTCCACTTTGATGGCCAGTGAATAACCGGGTGGCTACTAATTGTGGCTACTGTTTGTGACCATTTATGCGACTATGATCGCCGGTGAGAGGCCGGGTGGCATGTATTTGTGGTTGTTTACACCACTAGCGGAGTTGGGAGATTGTTTTTTTTTCCCTCTTTTCTCGAGTCCCAATACACGTAGTCTACGTGTTTAGCGAAAATGGCCTATTGGGGGCCGCAAAATACTGATCAGAGCCAGCAAGGCTCTAGTAGAGGGGGGAGACCCCCGAATATACAAGTTTCAACTCAGTTTCCGAGGCAGCCGCCATATCCGGCGGCAAGCCAGTTTCAGTCAGCGGTGGCATATCCAGGCCGTGATGAGCCGCTTCCGTATCAGACGCCTCTCCACTCGCAAGAGATGGAGGTCGATGATGAAGGGTGCTATGGGCGCCCGGAGGACAGCACGCGCCGTGAGCGCTATTATCAGGAGCCATCGTCACGTCCAACTGCGTCGTATCTGACGTATGCGGGTGTGGTGACGGGGCCGCCGTCAGTACCATGGGCGCACCGGCCCATGGAAGAGTCATATGGGGAGCCTGCGCCACAAGCGCAGAGTGTAGCTGGGTCAGACGTGCTGTTGGGCAGACTGGAAGCAGCGGGACAGCCAGTCCCTGCAACTGCGTCCTTTCTGCAGGACAGCTTGGCCGTAATGGTAATGGAGGGGCTGCTCGACCAGATCGAGCTGATGAAGAGGCAGCGCGTCGCAGCGCTGGAGCAGATTGAACGCGCTTCTAAGCGCAAAATTGCCACGAGTGAGGAATCGACCGCTGAGGTCAAGAGGGCAAGATATCAGCCCAGTTGACCGGTCGCTCCTCCACAGGCAAGGATGCCGTCGGAAGCGCAATTCGCGCACCATGAGCAGCCTCCTCAGCCCGTAGCTTCATCATCACGGCTACCCGAGTCGGGCCCGCAGGCCTCTTCAGAGTCGCTGGCTGCTGTCAGTGAACCCTTGGCAGATCTGTCCTTGGGTCAGCGGGAAGCCGCATCATCTCGGGCCCCACCTAGGGGGTCCAAACCCATCGCTGTGGCGCCAAGAGCGCCCATTACTGTTACTCCTTGCGCTGGGCCTGGAGGGAATACTCTGGCACGAAATGCGCCTGCCCCTCCGGTGGCTCAGCCACAACCAGAATCGTCCGCCCTGACCAAGTCGGGGCCGTCTTGTCAACGCCGCGGCCGCAAGCCACCTCTCGATGCCTCCAAATTGGAGGTTATACTCTTTCCTGCTGGCATTCCCGCACAAGCGGGAGAAGTCCAGATGTTGTTCATGTTGCCGGTGTTTGTACCGGCCCCTCCAGCAAAGTATCCCATGGTTGTTTTGACCCCAGACCCTCGCACGCTGGAGCAGTATGATGGTCTGGTGGCAACCTCAAGGGGGAAGACTAGGCCTGATAAAGGCAAAAAACCAGTACCATCCCTGTCCAACGAGAGCGACTATGGAGAGTCAAGCTTGGAGCAGGAGGAGGACGGGGAGGAGGGGGAATTGGCTGCAGACCGATTCCAACGAGTAGCGCGCAATAAGCGCATTGCAAAGAAGAAGGCGATTCACGCCAAGGAGCTAAAGGCCCAGAAGTCGAGGGCCGAGGATGAATGTTTGGGGAGGATCCCCGATGGCTTGGGGGTGAAGGTGTGGGGTCCGCTCGATATCGAGCGAATGAACTCGTGCTTTAGAGGAGCACTCAGCCATTGCACCTATTATTCGTATGCCATGAATACGGTGTTGATGGGAGCTGACGCCAATAGAGCGGCGTCATATGAATACTCCTCTGGCCATCCTGCCCACATCCCGGGCACGATTGTGTATAAGCACGCCCCACGCGGTCTTCCCCGCACTCCTCTAGAGCTGGACCGGCTCTACAAGTATTACGCCAATGTACACGTTCCGCGTCGCGACAGAATCGTCGCGTATATGTTGATCACAGAGCTCCAGATGTTTGTGCAGCAAACAGTGGAGGCTCTGCATGATCGAACCATGCAGCTCCTGATGAAGGAGCCCAGGTATCAAGAACTCGTCAACCCGATGCAGGGCCCTGACGACCTCGCTCTTGTCGAGCGACGACACATTCCGGGGCGCTTTTTGCGCACAAAAGACGATGGCACCACGGCGTTGTGCGTAATGCGTGCTCAGGATCCAGCCACCCCGTTCGACCTTGACCAACTGGCGCAGTACGCGCTGGTCTTTGGCCGACCGGGGTTGGAAAATACCTATCAAGGTATCGCCGTGGATCATGCCTATCGCATGCACTGGCGGACCCTCTTTGGGTTCGCCCTATGTCGAGCATTGTGCGCTAACAGCGCAGCCAAGCCGGTGATCGTACGGCGCATGACCCTCGTCGTGGCCCGTCCAGGGCTTTATCGAGAGGCGATTGCCTCGTATGACGCCATGTTCCCCGAGCAGCCATTTGAGCCCCAACGTGGGCCGCAGCTCGAAATTCACCAAGTTCACGTGCCCGACGACCATGCACGGAACTTCTCCGACGACGACGTGTTACGCGTCCTTTTACACAACCAGATTCCGCTGGAATGGGTGGACCACGCGTACACGTACGGCGTGGTCTTCCTGGAACAGCAGTTCCATTCCCCCACGATGTCTATGGACATCTTTAAGCAGGTCGATGACGAGCGCATGGAGCGCCTCTCCACGTATGGCACCCCCGCCGCAATCCCGCAATGGGATGGATGGCGGGAGATGACTGAAGACGATCACTATCGTCTGATGTTCAAGCACCACGAGGAGAGCAAGCTCCCGGAAAACCCTGAGGCCAACGGCCTCTATTACTTGATTGGCATGGACCCGAATCGGGTCAACCTCCTAAAACGCTCGGCAGCGCATGACCTGCCAGCAGCAGACGCCGGGTCAATCTCCTGTCACGCACGGCAGAGCAGGGTACGCTTACCACCACCGCTTCAGCGATTAATGTCGCACTAACAGAGCCTATGGTGGTAGACACGCCTGCAGCTGAGGGGCCTATAACCCCACCGAGGATGGAATTGGCGCCTCCCCCTCCCGTGATTAACGTCGCACTGGAGGAGGAGGCAATGGTGACTGAAACGGGCGCTGTCACGGGAGCATCGTCATCCGGGTCCTAGACCCTTGTATACATTATTTTGTATGTACCTCTGAGTATTTAACTCGAGCCATTTCAGCTGATACGCACTTTAGAGTCGCATGTAGATACAGCGGACCCAGAGGAGGGGTCATTCTTTTTTGTTTTTTATAATTTTATTATACACACCATTGGCTTTCTACTGCTGGCGCCCCCTGCGCCCGTGTCTGATAAGGACTACTGTCTATTGTGTCCAGCCGACACATCTTCATTGCGCATGAGTGCTAACGCCTTGCAGCCACGCAATACGCATGCATTCATCCGTTGTTGCACTACCGTGCATCTTTCATCTCGCTCTACCTCCCTTTCTCAAGACCGAGTATTCGGTCTCATTGGGGGGTATGTAACGGAGTCATCCGTATTACCATCAGCGTCAACGACGCTATAATCAATTAGTAGAGTATTACATAAGATAACATCTTGTTTTCACTCTAAGTACTAGTCAATCCGATACTGCGGTCTGATTTAGCACTTGTGTGATACACACAAGATAGTTCTAACTCGTAACTCTGGTTACAGCTTGATATTTATCTGATATTACTGCTTGATTGCCAAGCACACTGCATCACATAGTCTCCTAGCTTGAGGACACATGCTGTTTTCTTCTTATCTTTGACCATTGAATATGGCTCCTGCTACTACAACCAATGATACCACTGGGACCCCTGCTCTAACCATCACAGATGCCAAGATAGCAGAGATGCAGCAGATCAATGGCTCTACACCTGTTGTTATGCAGATCAAGATCTCTCTTTGCTATTCAGGAGAGCTCCTCATGGAAGATGATGGGAAATGGATGCCCTGGTCCAAATATATGAGATTGGAACTTACTATGTCTGGCCTTTATGAATACATATTTGACCCCTCTGAGGTTCTGCATGGATCTTATGAACTGTGAGCATACCAAAACTGGTGATTGAATGACTGTCTTGTCTACTCCTTTTTGATGCTGGGCTTATTTGAGTCTGAGCACAACCTTGCTGATGACTCAATCAGTGTGAAAGAGCTGTGGGATTACTTACAGGTGATACATGGTGGGGCCAGACCTGTCTAGTACGTCCATCTGCTTCAGGAAGCACTGACTACAAAATGTTCCCTGGCTGAGCCAATTACAAAGACGATAGACTGAATCTTTGAGAAGATAAATTGTGTGTTTGATGTTGGAAACATAATGAAGGAGCTATTGCAATCTATTGCAATATTGTCATCTCTTTCTAATAATTCTCTATATGCCAGTGCATGGTCAATCATCTCTCATGACCTTGCAGCAGCAACTGCAGCAGTGCTTTATGGGCCTGATAAAATCTGACAATTTCTAAAAAATGAACAGACATTGTACTCAGCAGATAAGGGCATGTCTGACACACAACCCACTGTACTGGCTATGAAGACAACAAACTGGTGGGACAACCTAGTTTGTGACAGCTGCAAGTCACAGGGACGCCCTGTGTATACAGGCCATACAAAGCTGTGGTGTATTCTAGATGGTGGAGAGATGGCTGGTAAGATGCTTGATGAGGCACGAATGGCACGGCTGTCCTATTACAAGACATGGAGGGATAACTGCAACAAGAAGAAGGAGACCATGAAGCTCACAATAACTCCTGCTGGGGGATCAGCCTTCACAGTTGAGGGAGACTTGAGTGCCTTAGCTGTGTACATTGCAAACTAGACAAAGATGGCAATAGATGTGATAGAGAAGAACAAGTTTGCAGGCCTTGCCTCTGATGATATCCTGGGGGGTTTAGCTGGATCAGGAGCTTTGAAGTCAATGCATGAATTGTACTGGAGGAGGAGCCACAGGTCAGTGTTGATTGGAAGGACTACACTGCCAAATCAACACTATCCATTGCCACCACTGTACTTGATGCATACACCTTTTACCTTGATTTAGGAGCCACAGTCCATATCTTACCAAACATGTCAGATTTCAGCACCCTAAAATCCATCTCTCACAAACCAATCCAAGGTGTTGGAGACTCAGCAATTTCAGCAATGGCAATTGGTCAGATGCACTTATGCTTAGCAAATGACTCATACCTTATACTTGACAACACACTATATGTCCCCAAGGCCACAGTCAGACTACTATTGGTTAGCTCTATGGCAAAAAAGACTGAGATTTTCACAACATTTGGTGACACAGGAGCAACCTTATTCAAAAAGGTCACAAACACACTGGTGGTGAGTGGGACTTTACTTCCTATGAAAAATCTATATGCATTAAATCTCCATGACAAATTTGCACTGTCAGTTCACTCCTTCTCTAGCATCATCATGTGGCACCACCATCTAGGCCATGCTAATTACCAAACAATTATTGAAATGGCAAAGTCAGGCATGATTGAAGGTATGCCACCCAGTTTTTCCTTCAAGGCACCAAAATGTGACAAGTGTATCTATGGCAAGCAGGCAAGAACACCTGTACCAAAAATTAGAGAAGAAGAGTTGGGTCATAGAGCTACATGGAGGTTGGGAATTGTTTGGGTTGACTTGACTGGGAAGCAGGACATTACTTCTTGGACTGGGAATAGCTATATAATGAATATTGTTGATGATTATATGAATAAACCATGGTCTATTCTGCTAAGACTAAAGAGCAATGCATTCAACGAGCTGAAAGCATGGATATTGGCATGCCAAGTAGAGACTGGACTACAACTTGGAATTCTTCAATCAGGAAATGATTCTGAAATCATAGCCAAGGAGAACAAAGCATGGTATCATTTACAAGGAATAACAACTCAGCATGGTGCAGTATATATGTTGATACATCTTGGACACATTGAACAGATGCACAGGACACTTATAGAAAAAAGTATTGCCATAAGAATTTATGTGAAGTGTTCTGCCTTTCTATGGAATGAGTTCTACTTAACTGCAACTCACTTACATGGAAAAACAAAGATGTCAGCTGTGAAAGATGTAACTTCAGATGAACTCTGGTATGGGAAAAAGCCAAATTATTCTTATATTTGTGAGATTGGATGTCAAGTTTTCATCTTGGTCTTGGGCAAGCACAACTCAAAAATATATGAAAGGTCAATTGAATGTTTCCTGATAGGCTATGATCTTGAAGCAAAAGCCTATCATTGCTATGACAGAGCATCAAAACAGGTATACAGCACATATCATATCAAATTCATTGAACACCAGGACAATTACAATACATCAGACCTTGGTATGATGCCTGCTCAATACACAGAATCTACAGACATTCCATCCAGCCAGATCATATCAAAGAATGTAGCCAATCAACCCTTCATAATCCCAGAAGACAATAACAAATCCATTCCTGCTGTGAATAACAGACCAGAGCAAGCCCTGATATACCAAACCTACCAGTAAACCTCAAGCCAAGCCTCAGGAACATCAAGTGGAACAAGCTATTCAGCCTGTCCTGGAACAATCATGAAGATTGACATGTATTTCAGTCCCAACAGCATGGAGCCAGCCAGATGCAGCTCCCAAAACTCCTGTGCAACGTGCTATGAGAGAGTCTAAAGAGTTAGCAGACCACATCTGTGAGGCAAAGGCAGAATGTCAATGTGTGAAGACCTACATTGCAATGAATAAATGGATCAACAAGAAGTTGTGAATGAAAATGCCAACTTTGATGAGATCCTGGCAGCAATGAGTGTGATTGAGGATGAACTGGGTATGAATGCAAGTGATGTTGATCCCCAGGTGCTGAAAACATGGAACAAAGCACAGAACTCCCCAGATGCAGAAAGGTGGTGAGTGGCTTATGATGATGAGTTAAGATCTCTCAGGGATATGGGCATGTATCATCTAGTACCAAGGAAACAAGTATTGGCAAGGCATAGGATACATTGTGGACAACCAGTATTTGCATTCAAATAGAATGAAAAGAGAGATATCATGTGGTTTAAAGTCAGGCATTACACAAAGACTACTTCACCAACAGCCCACTCTGAATCATGGCATGTTTTATTACATTTGGCAGCAGTACAAGGATGGGATGCTATGCAGGTCAATATAAAGATGACATTCTTATATGGTGTCTTACCTAAGGAGACAACCTATATGGAGCAACCAAAAGGCTTCAAAAAACCAGGAAAGGAGAATCATGTGTGCAAGCTAGAAAAAGGTCTTTATGGCATGAAACAAGCTGTCAGGGGACTCCTCATTTCTCCCTTCTTTCACTCTTTATTCCTTCATTCTTCCTCTATTTATTTCCTTATTTTTGCTGTCACTCTTTTACCTTACTGCTTCTATTTTTTCAACACTATCTATTAGTACCATTCTCAGCCCTTGAGGTGCTCTGGTTCTTTAGTTATTATTCAGACAAGTGTAGCCAATGCTTGTAGAGGCTTAGTAAGCATTCAGAGGCTTAGTCATTGTCAGGCTAGCCTCCAAATTACTAAGCAAGTCACATGAGACATGTGCATGACCTCTGGCATTGGCAATTTCCGAGTTTTTGATTATTTTTGGAGATTTTCCTTTTTTAGATTATAAAATTTATTGTGGCTTTTGTCATGCTGTACAGTTGCTTCCCATGCTTCTAGAGCCTTGGAAGCATCACTCCTGGCATAGGGAATCCCTAGACTTGTTCTCTTTGAATTTCCCTCTGCCAGGTGAGTAGTTATGATTGTATTACCTATATATATTCTAATATAGCAGGTGTGTTGTCAATCATGGTACCAATACAGCAGCATGAACCATTTCTGCAAGGTTGAAAAAAAAGGAGGCAGATGTGCCAAATTAGTGCTAATGCGTGAGCATGCTGGCCTAGCCATATGCAGAGCTTCAATGGCTCCTAGTTGTCATGCTCTCCTTCATTGCATAGAAAGATAACCACCTTTATGAGCTTTCTACCACTTAGTATGCTTTGGAAAGGTGTTTCTAAGTCAATTTTCTATGCATAGAAAAATTTTGTATACTCAGATTTTGTATATTCCATCTTGATTCATTTGACCGAGCTCCGGGTAAGTGACAAAACTGGCTCTGATTTCACACTTTCATGCCTCTGACATTTTTATGTCTCGATTTTGTCTTAAAAAAAGTACAGTGAAGTCTTGATATATACTATAGGTATCTACAGATTTGTTGCCAGATCCAGCAGGTGAGCAGAACGAGTTCAGTAATGTATTTTGCACATAGCGACCCCTTTGCACATCGTGACACCTGTCAGTAGTATTTATATCCACCTCTAATATCAGGGGTTGCATGGGAACTACAGGAGCATGCAAAATTTCTTTTGACCGTTTTAGGAAAATTGGCTCGTGAATGCTTGCTCAATTAAAATTTAAGTCCTAGGATACGGTACAAACACTGATGGCGGAAAAATTGGTCGCATGAACTTGTCGAGTTCGCTTGTCCGCGACTGTACTTCCGCCATTCTATGATACATCCACAGTCTTTGCCGTTGCAACATACCCTCGAATTCACAAGCAAAGAATTCAACTCAATCATTCTGTGTCATGCTGGCTAACCAGCTCATGCTATGGTTCCCGCAAACCTCTGCAGCTCTTAGCGAGATTTGATGAGAGTTCGGATGAGGTAGAGTAATCAAAGTTTTTAGCGCCCAATCGGCCGCCGAGATGACCACTTTTATAAAATTTTTACTTGAAGCGGCAAACGTAGCTGTGGCTGTACACTATGTAGTATGTAATACGAAAATAAAAGTCCAAGATATTTTAGGGAGAGGTGGGAGGGTGTGCGAAGAAAGTAAAACTACGCTAATAAAAATTCTAATACCGAAAGAAGTATGATTGAGTTTAACGATAACACGTCAATGCACTGGCTGTCGCTTACTGTGAAGACTCGACTTGCGAATTATAATCAATTCTTTCGAGCGGGCGTACGTCTGTAGACTGCTTTGAATAATGAGATGACTGATCGACTGCTGACGACTGTAAAATCGACCTTACTTCTTAGAGTAGTGATGCCAAAAGATGAGCAGGACAACTGCGATGAGGATGAATCACTACTCTGCGAAGGATGTCAATTACTGATGAACTGTGTGTGAGCGACTCTGCGCTGACCTGACTGGGGACTGTGATGGTACGGGTGCAAGGCCGTTGCACGACTAGAAGAAAATTTTCTGCAAGACCGTTGCATGGGTTACAGTGCAATCAACATGCATGTAACGCGACTGACTGAGACTTCGGCCCTACTGTTTCCGACCCAACCTCTGCCAATGCCATGGCGTCGAATCGGAAACGGCCGCTGATGTCTTGATGGAATGCCTGCTTGTACACGCAGAGGCCTCCGATAACGCTCCTTACCCTCGGAACCCGCTTTTTCGTCGATCAAGATGATCCCTTCACTTGAGACCGAAAGCTTCTCTCAATGCATGGCCATCGCTGAACCCGACGGTTGCTCAGGTGAGTAGAATCAAAGAAGGAAGAACTGAGAGAACTGGATGGTCGGAGGGCTCATTTCAAGGTCGGTGCATACTCATGAGGGGTGTGATCGTATTTTGAACTTCTTTGCTTGCATTCACAGTCTTGGCGCCCAAATAACGATTACACCTATTCAATGCAATGAACGAAGACTTGGATTGAAGGATGGGCGTTGAAAAAAAAATAACAAGGATTACACGAGCATAGGTAACTACATCGTTAATATGCATATGTAAGAGTCGAATGTAATAACATAGGCATAGATCATGGCGCGTGCATAACTTATCATTAGCGTGTGGAAAGAGTCTTGTCAAATGTTCCATCTCTCCATGTGCTGGCTGCATAGTGGCTTCGGATGCCTCCAGGTGCCAATGTCGAGTGGGGTCGAGGCTGTTCGGAAGACCATTGAACATTCAATGATTTCTGTGTCACTACGAGCTAGTGGCCGAACTTCCTTTGAAGGGCCTGACAATGGAGCCACCGTATCTGCAGCTTCTGCTGAATCCTTATTCCCGTAAGCAATGGCCATGGAAGCACTGTCTCCATCGGATGTCATCCATATATCATCGTCTTCCCAAGGTTCTGGCTCGCTGTCCACGTCTATGTGGAAGTACCGCTGTTCTGAGTTGTACGCCAAGTCTCTTCCCTTCAATATCGCTTCTAGCTCCCGATCCGCGGTCTGCTCGAGCTTGATCTCCTGTTTTCTCGCGATGGTCTCAGGGGTTTCCACTGAGAGAATGTGCCTTGTAATACCGTCCTTCAGGAGGTATGCCCCTGGGTTTTCTTCTTCAAACGACGCGTTCGGGGTGAAATATAGTGAGGATGAGGATGAGGATGAGGTGCTCAAAGAGGTATTGGCAGTGTAGTACGATGAGGATGAAGAGAATTCACTCGAGCTCGAGTCTGCCGGTAAAAGAGGTTTGACCTGGGGGATGCTGAAAATGTCTGGATCCTCGTCCATGTCTCTGGAGCGGTCGATGATCATGAAATCCTCCGTCTCAAGAGATATTGCCTGGCTGCGAGTGAGTATCATCGATTGGTAGGATGGATGGCTAGTTTGTTCTTGTGTCGACCAGGGATTGTAAGCTTTATAGTCGTCAGTTTCCCGCTTTGGCAAATGCGATGTCGATATTGCTACTGCTTGAACTCAAATTCGCTTTGACCTTGGAGGACAATACTCGAAGACCTGTATCTTGCTTCAGTGTTTACTGGACTGAGTACCCATAGACAATCTTCAGGATTGCTTTGATTCCTTCAGACCGAGTGTTCCGCTTGCGCTTCATGTCGCTTTGACCTAATTATTAAGTAATACATTGCGCATACTATGCTTCGTTACCTTCGCGACTACTCAGCCCGTTACACCGCTCAATGAAGTAGACAACAATTCTCATGGCGTCTTCTGCCCAAGGAAGAACTTTGTTCGAGCTAAAAGAGTTCATGCAATGTCCTATTATCATCAAACAACATTCGAGAGTCATAATGTCTATTCAATGGCAGGGTCATTCTCGGCGAAGTATTCATAACTATCAGCGTTATGAATAGCCTTTGTCGCATTGCTGTTGGCGAGATCCTTGCATGCCGGTTGAGAGTACACGTAACTCACTGCCCCGCCATTCCTTATAAATTGAGAAGACTTTTGAACGAGACTACCTGCCTGGATGATTGTTGTAAGGAGCATTTGCAATGAAAAGGAAGAGAAGTCACCATAGATTCCTTCCCTTTGATAGGTAAAGTCCAGAAAGTAGGACACAAGTAGACGACACCGAACTGGTCTGGAATGACGTATCCCCATAATCCCTCCTTTGTGCATGTACAATCGTACTTGAATGACGAGAAGCTATTACAGCTGATACGCCTGAAGTTATCTTTGACAATGCCATGGCGCAAGTTATCATACGTTCCAAACCAAGTATCATAGCGAGGTGTTGTGGCAGGGTTGCCTTCAAGGTATCTTATTTCAAAACGTGTTGAGCATGCGTCGATAGGATGTCATGTTCATACATACTGATAGGCTTTCTGAGAGTATGAGTCTGCGAACTTAGTAGCTTCCACCAGAAGATTCTGCTGGGGTAACGAGCAGTTGACGAATGAAATTTGAGGATGGACGTGCTGGGCCCTGGTATTCATATGTCCTTCTCCGGTGTCAAAAATCGTCGACATAGTATGTAGAGTTTCATCGTTTTTGCCAATACGAGGCCCTGACCGAAGTAAGATGATTATGAGCACGTTGGACCACGATAGAATAACTGATTCACCAGTTATTCCAGCCAAAGCAGTGCTTTCCAACGCACTCAGAGCTAGTACAAGTGACGACAGAGAACCTAGTAACATATTCTTGGGGGACTTGTGTGGGCCGGGATATCTGTGAGAGGCGAGCAGCTGCTTTACATACGTGGAGACGTGAGAAGTCCTCCAGAGACTAAAACTCAATGAGACAGGTAGACTAGAACCCAGAGTTTACACTTGACATGTTACGGTTGCCCTCCAGGACCAGGTTAAACTTTCGAACACGAGCTGATGGGGTCCTTTTTCTAAGTTACATGTCACCATGTAACACACAAAACTAATATATTAGTTTTCAAACCAATATATTTCCATTAACTTTAACTTTAGGGCGGCTTTCTGCCAACAACTGATCATGTGCCCGGGCGAGGGGTGCCAGATACCCCAGTCACCCCTCAAAATGGTTGATAGGGGCTCAACGTTCAACTTCTTTCGTGATATATGATCGATCCGCTTAATTTACGCTGAAAGTTTGACCTGGTCCTGGAGGGCAACCGTACCTGGAAGGTCATCAGCCTCGATCAAGACTGACTATTGAGCGAAAGAGTGCGTCATTCTGAGACCAAAACCCGAGTTGCTGAGCCCCAACATAGCCGGTAGCAGGTATCCAGTGAATCCAAGCATTAATCATGCAAGGTAGAAGGCATGTCCGTGGAAAGGCTACTGAGGCACGAAAACTTCATCTACCTTGGGTATCAGCTTGTACCAAGAGGGGTTAAATTCGATACTACAACCAGGGCCTTCTCCTAGACGAAGGAAAGTCAATACAAGCTCCAATTGTCCGTGCCCGTCGGGATTCTTGTTTCGGTGTCATAGGACAACTCTATAAATCGTCAAATGGCTAGAAACCTGGCCGCCATTCATCATGCTTGCTATCGGATGACTCGACAATCATGAGAAAGTAAAGTGACGGTGCTTCAACACCGCCACGGCTAAAATCACTATTGTAAAAAGTAAACGAACATAGAAAAACCCTATTTCTCCCTCCTTGTAAACCGTAACGGCACATCTGCCACTCCAAGGGTCAAAGCTAGGTGTGCATCCAGCACGCGTTTACGCCACGTTTCCTTGTTTTCCCCGTCCTTCAAAATAGGCTCAACTCTCCAATCACGTAGAAGCATTGTCAGGAAAGCAACAGCTTCAGTGGTAGCAAACCTGCGACCAATACACGCACGAGGCCCGATACTGAAAGCAGAGAAGGCTTCTGACTCGCTCGAGATGTTGTACCATCGCGAAGGTTTATATTCTTCTGGCTCCTCGAAGTAGCGGGGGTTGTATTCTTCCAAGAAGGATGTCATCATTGATTGTCATTTAATATTAAAACCATGACTCACGAACGCCGATCATGTCGACCATGACCTACGAGGGTTGGTTCATTACATATTCTAAGCACTTCAGATAAACGAGGTACCTGTACTCCCTTAGGAACAGGGAAAGGGGTCGTCCCCTCTTGACCCAAAGGCTTGGGAATCTCTAGAACAGTATCCTCCGTGGCTTCACGAATCATGATATATCCAGCAGCTGTCATATCTCTTCATGAATTGGGCTCTAAGAATCTCAGACATATCACAACATACGGAACATCCGAAGAGCTTCATAGAAGACAGCAAGGACCTTATTGAGGCTGGGATAATCTTCGTACACCTATGACAAGATATAACCAACAACGTAACTCGTACGAGATGAAAGAAGTCTCACAGGATCACGATCCCGACCGATGACAGAGATGATCTGTTCCAAGACTTCTTCCTGGATATCTTGGTAAAGACCCAGGAAACCGAGAGTAGCGGCTAGAGTGTGGGCAGTGGTTTCTGAATCAGGGAGATCTGGATCAAGTCTCGTGTCAGATGTGAGATAAAGAGGATAAACGCACCATGACCAGCAAAAAGCATGACGTAAACGTTCCCAATCTGAGGCGACGTTGGTAAACTGTCATGTCCTTCACAAACAACACACACCAATTCCTGATCATCCAGTTGAAGCTTTTTCGCTTCTTCGTCTTCATTTGCCTTGACAAGTAAAGTAAAAGCATCGTTTCTGCCTGCTATGCCTGAGTTCTGGCCTGAAATGTCAGCCCTACGTTCCGCTACTTGGCTACGCATGAATCCCATGAGTTGCTCATGTGCCTCCCGAACTATCCTAAATCTACAGGGCAAGAATTGTATTAAGAATTTGGATTAAAAACATTCAATAATCGACTGCGACTTACCTGCGAAAAGGCAACGAAAGCAGCCACTTCGGGGCAGCGATGGCTAGTAGGTGTGAATCGGCAACAACACGTAGAGCTTCCTGAATTGACATATTGCCATCGGGCGCGGTTGGTGGCGCAGCCCAGTTAAAAGAGAATCCAAAGCCACATTTCCCAATGATGAGCAAGGCCAACTAAATTGAGCATTCAGCAATGATGAGATCGGCGATAGAGTTCACGCACACCTTGAAAGTCAATTTCTGTATAACAGGCACGTCTATCGTGGCTTTGGATCTCCAATTTTCAGCAGATATCATCTCGCGATATGTTTCCAGAGTCTCTGTCCACACCAGTTGGTAGCTACCTGATCATAAGTACTTGCTTCATGAGACAATAAATCCTTGCGATGTACAGTTTGTTGTTGAAAGCCGGACCCATTATGCGACGATGCCTTCTCCATGTATCACCGTCCGCTGCAACAAGATTCATACCCCACATACTGCATGGAAAGAAAATGAAACAAAAAACGACTCCGCGCAAAATGTCATGACCAACAGTAACGCTCCACTGGCACTTTGAGGTTTTATAAAACTACTTCTATGACCACCCCCAGCGACCTGTCGCGCGACATCCAGGTTTGATGTATATATGCCAGGAATTCCTGAGATGAAGGGTACCATAGATACATTCTCGCTTTGGTACTGCTTGTAGACTGGAAGAGGGTGGTAAGTTGATGAACTTTTGCAGACTACGAGTCAACCAGCAGCACGCACAAGTAAGTCTCCAAAACCACGGAAACCGAAGGCCAGGGTTCCACCAGGTTGTTGGGAAGATCGCACCAGGAGCAGCCAAAGGCTGGAACGGGACTCGCATCCCAGGTAAGCCATTCACAGCCTAGATAGAGATTGTGTTGAAAGCCACTCTAATTATGAAAGGCCACAGAACGCACTTGAATACCATGGAGCAACTTGAAAATTCGCGACACAACATAGATCGCGAATAACGCAGATACCAAGCCGACTTCATGGCCGAAGAATTGAAGCTTCAAGCTGGCCGAGTACGTAGAGAAGAAGCGAGCTTTGTCGAGCAATATAGCTGCCATAACAATATAGTATTGACGGTATCCTGAGAGAGAGAGCCATCAAGACAAATGAACATTGGTGACAAAAGACTTTCAGGTCAGCGGGCCGAAACAGCGGTTGATCATCTGATTCTATCACTCATGCACTCTCACTATAGCAGACAAAGGAATCCAATCCATTGAAGTGATGGCTGTTGACTCGGACTTCCAACGGCGGGTTACAGTACCTCTCGGACGTCACTGATCGTTACATTTCTTCGTCAGCAGTGATGAGGAAGTTGGACTCGGGGGCTTATGGAGTGTTCTTTCCAACGAAGCTTTGCCGTAGAACTGCCTCGCATGAGAACGCAGCAACCTTTGACAAAGTGATTCACAAGACCGTTTATCCCTCGAGACAAGCTAAATCAGAAGGATACTATGTGCCCATTTTCTTCTACCAAGTTTGGAGCGATGGCCATGCTGGGTTCTAGCAGAAAACTGAAGGGTAATCCGAGTTACAGGAGCGATAGTCCTCAGCAAGATTTGTCAGTCTTCACGTCAATTTCCGACTCAGAAGGCAATATATATAGTGCTCACAAGTCCTTTCGGTTAACCTTGAGCATGTTTTCTTACTGCCATCATGCCGTCATGCTATCATAGATCTCACTCAATGGTAGTTGAAAGGAAATCGAATAGGGTGATAATGGTCCGGAGCTTGATTTGGAACAAGTTGTGCTTTCCATGTTTCTGGATCTGACACATATCCTAACCTGTCTCCTAGTATGCTCTTGCTCTCAGTTACGGCTATCTATTTTCATCCGTATATCATTGTCACCAGACATACATCGCCGACATCAGCGTCAATACTACATCTAGAAGCTGGACATGACTTGAAAGACCTCTGCAACTCTCGAATTTCTCCTATCCGTGCACTTCCCAGCTGGCTTAAAGGCCAGTGTTGATAAGGGAACAACCAATACTAGGTCACCCTGTTAAAAGTTAATCGTCAGTGACTTACGAAAAATGCTTTCTCAAAGTCGTGCCAGAATTTATCGTTAATCACACCGTAAAATTGACAATTGTCTCAGCTTTATCAGGATATTCATTGGGAAACTGTGCTTCCAAAACCACCCGTATACGAACTCAGGCAACTATTATGAAGGTGGTTCTGGAAGAACTTGCTGTTCAGCTCCAGTCGCTGCGTATACCATCGGCCTCGAAGCCTCATATTACTCGGTTAGGAACACTTTGATAGGGCACTTTCAACAGCACTTTCCATCTTCTATAACTGTACACTCAATTATTCCCACATGCCCACATCCATGGCGTGCCAACATGAAAGTCCACCTCTCTCATAGATAAGGAGGGATAGTAGTTCAATCGGTTCCGCCTATCATCTGCCAAAACGTCCTATACCTTAGAAAACAATTAAATGTGAAACACTATGCTTTGAGGCGATCTCTCTGAGAATAACTGATTGATTGACTCAATGTGCGTTTCTTTGTGGCCGAATCATTCAAAGAGGGTGTGAAAGACAGCGTTACTGTCAAAAACATCTTCCTACCCGTGGAACCTGCAAAGACCATCGTCTCTGTTCCGAGTTAGCGACCCACTTACCAATGGGTTTCTGTTTCCCGCTTGGGTTATCGCCCTTCTTAGAGTCACATTTTACTTACCAACAATGAACATGGGCCTCATCGGGCGGACTTCTCAGAGTCGACTCAATGTCTTAGGAAACCTGATTGCCAACTATTAGCTTTTGCAATGATTCAACGCTCTATCTTTGGCGAATATATTTTTGGATGATGTATTGGCTGCTCTCTGAGGCTGTCTTGGTTCAGAAAAAATCATCGTCCAGTGAATGCCCCGCGTGTTGAGCTATCTGCGTCTTTGGAAAGAGTATCAAAGGTACAGAGCAATTAGAAGCATACTCGTGCAATTCGAGTGATTTCGGCCGCTCATGCAGCAAGCCAAGGACCTGTTTGCGATGTTCGACCCCTTCCAAATAATCACAACGATCATATACCGATGGAACCAAATCTTGACCCTGAAATGCAATGTAAGTCCGGACATTCTCCTTATTGTATTTCTTGTTACAAGAGAAAGGTATGAATTCTATCAATCTGGAGGGTCGAGTAAGGCGAAAGAGAAGGAAAGGAACAAGGAAGGGTCCATTGAGTTGACGTCCGTAAAAGTACACTAGTTTTGTTTGGTCCATGAATTCAGAATGAGAGGTTTTCAGGAAGAATGGTTGTGACATTTACTCCACAGTGACAGATTTGGCCCTACAAAAAAATGTCGTCAGAAATTTTGAAAAAAGCGACTGGCGTATTAACGCATGAACCAGCGTCGGTGTGAAAGGACACGTACAAATTCCTTGGGAAGTCGACATCAAAACCATTCCTGACCGCCAAGTGATAACTAAGAAGTTGAAGTGGGATGATGTTCAAAATTCCCTGAAGGCAATCTGTGGTCTTGGGCACACGAATGGTCTTAGCACCAGCAGGGATTCCATCATCACCCTCGTTGCAAAGAACGATTGGTTGTGCTTTGCGAGCCGTGATCTGAGCAAACGCAGACTGAACCTTGGGATATAAGGAGTCCTGTGTCATGATAATGATGACGGGCATGTTCTCGTCAATCAAAGCGAGGGGGCCGTGCTTCAACTCTCCTGCAAGAATACCTTCCGAGTGCATATAACTGATTTCCTTGATCTTCAAAGCACCCTCGAGGCAAGTCGCGTGTCTACGATTAATCGTGTGTCAGGCATCAGGCAGATAAGACGCACAAAGAATGATTCTACGAACTGGTAACCTCTACCCATTAGCAAAAGACTTTGCTTTGAGGAAACGGTAGCAGCGAGTTCCTGAATGGATTGATCAAGCTCGAGGATCTTCTTAATTTGGGCAGGAAGGGCATGGAGACTATCAATGATCTGGTTGCGGCGTTCAGTGAAGGAGATGCGATCCTCGGAAAGTTGGAGAGCAATCATCAGAAGCGCGACATATTGAGAGGTATAAGCCTGAGATTATAGAACTAATCAAAAACAGTCCAAGGAATAAACAAAAGAGATCTCAACTTACCTTGGTAGAGGCGACACCGACTTCAGGACCAGCATTAATGTGGACACCACAGTGAGTCTCGCGAGAGATCGTCGAGCCGACAGTGTTGACGACACCGACACAAAGGGCACCGCGCTCAAGACAGTATCTCAACGCCAAGATGGTATCAGCAGTTTCACCGCTCTGACTCAGGAAGACACAGACATCATCACGGAAGATGGGAGTCTTGCGATCCAAGAAGTCACTCGCCAGTTCAACGCTGACAGGTATCTCGGTAAGCTCTTCGAAGATCGCTCGAGTCGCTAGACACGAATGGTAACTTGTACCACAAGCAATGAACACGATACGACGACCACGGCGTATGATGGGCAGATATGCGCGTAGGCCGCCAAGAGTGATCCTATTTCCATCAAAGTTGACGCGTCCACGCATCGTGTTGACGACAGACTCGGGTTGTTCGTAAATCTCTTTTTGCATAAAGTGATCAAACTTGCCCTTCATGATTGCGGCGAGCTCAAGTTCGAGAGTCTCGATGTTCCTTGTGGTAGCAACCTGGCCAGGAGACATGTCACCATCTTTGCGACGAAGACGGTGGATGTGAAGCTCGCCATCTGAAATGTGAGCAATGTCATCATCCTCGAGATAGAGAACGCGTTTAGTGTGCTCAATGATAGCAGCGGCATCAGACGCGATGAAGAACTCGATGGGCTGAGGAAGCCCATCTTCTGACATGAATGCGCGCGATTGAGTACGAAGAACTTTCGGGTTAGCTGAAG
Organism: Macrolepiota albuminosa; assembly: GCA_027475525.1. Lineage (NCBI taxonomy): Eukaryota > Fungi > Basidiomycota > Agaricomycetes > Agaricales > Agaricaceae > Macrolepiota > Macrolepiota albuminosa. Next base: position 395,103 of record JAMWFC010000066.1, on the reverse strand, counting down.
GGGGTGCAAGAAGCGCTGTTGGAGAGTTGGGTTGAACTGAAGGCCACGATTAGTAAATCTATTGCCGACAGCACAGTGACTTACGACTATCCACCCTGGTATCGTTGCTATCCTGACCTGCGAACTCGACGTCAACAAAATCAACTTTAAGCTTCTTTTCTGTCTTCACTCCAACAAGAAGAGGAGAACCACGACGTGCGGTGACAACTTCATTGGGGAAATGTTTCGATTTAAAGACGAAAGCGAAAGATCCTTCGAGCTCCTTGAGGACAAGTTTAATCAAATCGGTGAAGGTCATATACTTGTCGGTCCGAGAGTCGTAGAGGTACTTGGTGAGAATTGCGACGGCCTCCGTGTCTGTTTCAGACTCGAATTTGTAGCCCCTCTTCTGGAGGACCAGCCTGAGCTCGGCGCTGTTGGTGACGATACCATTGTGAACGACACAGAACTCATTTGTGGGATCAGAACGAAGAGGGTGACAATTAACCTCGGAAGGTGGGCCATGGGTCGCCCATCGGGTATGCGCGATGGAGACTTGGGAAACCAAAGTCTTTCGAACATCGAGGGAAGAAGCACCGATCTTCTTGCGCAGGCCCGCAACTTTGCCGACTTCTTTGAAGTAAACAACATCACCGGGCTTGTCACCGTCGATACAGAGACCAGCTGAATCATAGCCACGGTATTCCTGGCGAGCAAGGCCATTGCAAAGGACCTCAAGGACTTCCTGGCGCGCCTGTCAATGACGAAAGTTAGCACTCGCTGTATAAGGGACAATAGGGGCAGAGATTGCATTTCGATAGTGGTTATAACCATCGTTCTCAAGGATCATATGTAATGTGGAAATGACACGAACCTTTTCTCTCAAGTAACTGCAGTAGGCAAAGATTCCGCACATGATATACTAAAGAGATCTAGGGGCGTTGATCAGGGTGGGGATCTTAATAGATAGGATGAAGATGATACTCACTGAAACGACAAGCTGAAAGGTAGAAAGCGCGTTGAAGATGAGATGGGGTTTAAAATGAGGGATGAGCAGGTCAGCCGGCCCATATATGGATGGATGCATACCAAACATGAACAAGCCCGCCGCACTGCTTTTTTGTCAAATGTCACACAGCCTCAGCCATGTCCGGTTGTTGATGGTAGCACTACACATTTGCTTGGACTTATTTGACGACAGTGCCCGGATGTTGTGGTACCCAGACCTCCTTTGAAGACGTTATCCATTAAGTTAGTCTTCGACACCATCCAATTCTGCGTCCTTCACATTGTATCGCTTGAGCTTGAGGCAGACAGATCCTCCTTTACGTCAACTGCAACCAGATGCTGCTCAGAATTCCAAGACAACGTTCGGTGACAGATGCCCGTCGCATCGGTGCTTCGAAGACGCCGCCCATTTCTGGTCTCGCATTTATATTTCCCGGTCTAGATTTGGACCTCATGTCTAGCGAACCTTGAGTTGAGGCTCGCGACTCTTTAGCATTGCGGCCCAGCAAAGCAAGTGGAGCGTTAGGCTCCTTCTATTCAAGGGTTGAGTAAAGGATACTTACTGTACGTCTCCCCAAAGTAACACTTCAATTCCAACCTCGATTCGCGTTCCGACCTGAATCCTCGTGCGCAACTTCTCACTTGTTTCAAATGATTTTTGTCGACGAGTTGTACATGATTTCATCATATGTAGCCGTGTCACATCCTTGCAAATGTACACGTCTGTGGCCTTGTTTCATTGTTTCCTTATCATCGTGAAAACCAGGTTTCTTGACTGAAAAACTGGACTAGACTAATTGCACCTCCAACAAAGTTCAGGAATGGGCATCTCGTATTGTCCTTCTTCGTGCTACCTATTGATAGGACCGCCTGCGGCGAATTATATCTCCAGGATGTCCATGCTACGTGGTACTTGATCTCATCACCGCACACAATTCTTAGCCTCGTACTCCAAAGGCTTCCGTACATTCCTCACTGGTCAACTTCCAACACTCGATCTCATCAGTTGCATCTGAAGCTCAGACAAGTAACGAAGACAATATTGAACTTGCAAGGAAGTACGTGAGGTTATGGGACTATAAACCCGCAAATTAAACCATAATGCATAATTGCTTACTTAAAACATTTTCACAACTAATAGCAGCGCGCTTGACAAATTTTGTCCTTGGAGGCACTACTTACAGATTCGTTTTATAAAGGTACCACCGTCAGGCCACGTTGAGTCGTTCGATATTGTAAATATTCATATCAAGAGGGGAACTGGTGCTGCCGTGCCCTGAGAACTTTATCCCTGAAGGTCCTTCAGCAGAAAGTGTAATAAGCGATGGCACAACTGTAGGCGCAACAGCTGGGGAAGACACTGCTATACTAGCTGCGGACAACTCTGCTACTTATAAGCGGATCGAAATTTGACAACACAAATGATTTCTGAATCCAGCAGTGGTCTTGTCTTCAAGCAATGGTATGCCATACAATATGCGACAGGGAGCCGGAGTCAATCTTACAGCAAGGCACAAGTTTTTCGAGGCAACACCGGTACACTTGGTAACTGCAGGCAAGAAGGCTGTAACCTGGTCAGACCCAATCGTCTTGGGACCAAGGGAAGCGATAAATGATATGATATCATGAGGCGATATAAACGCAGCCCACGGCGACACCTTCCCAACCTCTCCCGCAACGAATTTCTTCCACAGTTAAGAAAACTGAGCTGGAACCGTCCACGCCACTGATGTTCAAAAGAATCACCAAAGATCAAAAGTTGATTCAAAAAGGAAGTTACATAGGCGTTAAAGTCGGTAACTGTGACTTTATCACTTGGGAAGCATATTGGAGAGTAAAATTGGATCTGCCATTGGCAAGAGGAATGAGGACTTGGGCAATGTATCAAAGTGAGGTACTGACAATACCAGATCAATGAAATAAGATAAGCAGCTGGTCCTGGGTCCTAGTTGAGAAGTTGCAGGTAATTGACGGGAAGGAGAGAAGGACAGAATAACGTACCTCCTCCAAGGGCTCTTATGTTTTTATATAGTTATCCACAACCCAAAACTATTGTACATCTGAAACGTGACAGACACTGACAGGAAATAATATATCACTGAGGATAATGAGGAATTGATCATGACATCGTCGATTATTGACTTGTTGTGCCATTCAATCAAAACAACCTGATTGGAACTCTATCTCGCATCCTGTCCTTTGTTGTCAGCTATGCAAGTGCTAGTGGAAGTAATGGAAAACAGCAGAAAGTGGCACATCTCTGGATTTTTTCTTGTTTTCTACGCGTAACGCAGCATCAGGGCTTGATCATTTCTGGATAGCTTCAGCACATAAACTTAACTTGTATTGAAACTTACAAGGCTACGGAAACGAGTACATACATGGCCAGATTCAGCAGTTGACAAAAAAGAGGAATTCGCGCAACACGCGAGTCCCACGTGCAACTTGATGACGTTTTAAGTGAATGCTGCCCACGGGACTCCTCCATTCCAACCCCGAACCCGTAACAATTCAAGAGCAGGACAAAAAGGATGGGATTTCAGTGAGTTGCTTGATTTATGAATTGATGTCCTCGTCAATCACGACAACCATGGCTCAGTATACAGGGACCTAGAATCACACGTGAGTACGATGGATGTGTTTAGGATTTTCATGCGCCGCGAGGGGTGACTTACAGGTGGCTTAGACACTCATAAACGCCGTGCTATCATACCGGGGCAAGTGACAAGCATCCCTAATCGTTCTGTTAACTTCGCTGACTGAAGTATCAACATTACACCCTTGAATAGGTTCCTTTATGTGACTTTTCACGGGTTACGCCCTCGTTTCTCTATGCAACTGGGTCGACATATCCACATTAATTGATATGTACGCGGTGTCTGGCTCAGGACTTCTCAATTACAGTGAGTCAGCGACAAACCCGCCATCGCCTTTCGTTGCTCAAGTTTAAACCTCGACTTTGTTATCAGAATATGACTCATCTTGTGCAAAGGAAGTGTTGACATAATAACTTTTGTTCTTGTAGGACATGTTGTAAATATGCATTACTGTCGTTATCCTCAGGACAAACTCAGTTAGCCTGTACGCTCAAGCCAATAACGTTTCATGACTGCGATGCTCATGCCAAGGCTTCGTCAAAATACATGGGAGTATATCGCTCAGCTTCTTGTATCAGCTTTTTCCAAGTTTCATGTACACGAATAATCGTCATTTTAAGATGCTTCTTGGAATAGATAGGCACGAATGTGATGTAATGTTTATGAGAATCAGAAGAGCACAACATGATAGTTCTGAGCGATTGTAAAAATAGGCAAGACGACCCTGCAGGAGACTTGGAGATCTTATAGGTAGAGAGCAGGGCGGTGAAATTCATGTGGGCTAAAAAGAGCTCACTAGTCAACGAGAAGACATTGTTCGAACCCCTCAACAGAGGGGGTAGAGCCTTGGTGGATATCAGAACGCGGAACAAAGCGATAAACATTATATGGTTGAAGTCGTACCTAAAATTTGGTCCGGATCGCCCGATGTGGGCCAAAGTGGTGGACGCTCTAATGGCAGGCAACGTCCCGAAGAACGAGGAGAAAGTGGACGATAGAATAAAAATGTCCCCCTTCCTACAATCGTGGAAGACAAGAACAACAGGACGAGGGGAAACTAGCCCAGTGTGACGGGAGCCAGCCGGATTAGGCTTGGGTCACGGCACACGGTTCAGAGTCTTTTCAGGTCATCTCAATATGCATCTTGGCTACGGACTAGTAATTTTTGTCTGGAGTTTTCTATTGCATAAGTTGTGTCGGTCGATGACCGAGTGTGAGGTACCAAAAGCACCGGGAAGTGCAAAATCCGTCACACCGGGTCACAGTCCCAATTCTAGCTCCGCTCGACTTGCGAGGTACCAAAAGCACCGGGAAGTGCAAAATCCGTCACACCGGGTCACAGTCCCAATTCTAGCTCCGCTCGACTTGCCTTGGACGCTAGATGGTGCATCGCGCACAAGCCAGGCATTAGTAACCATGTGTACACCTTATCTGTCAATGAATCAATGCTTCTATTGACAAAATCTACTATAGTAAGTACTGTTACGAGCATGTAAGGAATTAATGGAATAGTAGGCTGGGTGCTGTACCGTGGACGAACCAGTAGAATAACTTGTGGGAATGCCTGGGGTCGAGAAATGTACAGGAGCAGGAGGGGCTGGAGTAAGGGCTGCCCCCATCAAGTACAGTGAAACAGGTGTGTTATCGGTATTGAGGCGGCGGCGCTGTAATGGTGGCTGTGTATTTAATGCGTTGTTTGATGCCTCGACAGTGTCCTCATTCAACGGAGCGGGCCGTTTCTGTAATCGTTTAAACAATCCGGAATACTGTGGTTCATCCTTCATCTCAGGGTGTCTGTCAAATTCATCCTCAATACGTTGCTGTAGGTCAATCTTCTTTCCTTCAAGGGAGAGGCCAAGAACTGATGCGAGATCTTGAAGCTCCGTCTTATTCTTTGCATCCAGGGACCCCATGAAGATCATCTGTGAACCCATTGTTGTCCGGCAAACCAAGTTTTCCTTCTCCATGGCATCTTTTTTTGCCTTCTTTTGTGCCTTCGTCCTCTCTTTCTCCTCACGCTTAGCCCGCTCCATCTCTGCCTCTTGAAGTCCTTCATCCGAAGTCATGACGCAAGCTGAAGTGTGAATTTTGTGGTCCTGTTTTGCTTGCTTCTCAACACGACAATTTGCCTGCTGACGGAGAATGGCATTTTTGCACATGGCAAAGACCACATGGACCTCTGCAGAATCATGTTGTGCAGCTGTAAGTTCAAGCTGCCAACGAAGAGCTGCAATCTCGTTCTCAAGCTCACAGCATTGTTCAGCAGCTGGCTTGGACTTCATGTTGGAGCAAGGAGTTGATGAGAAATCTGAGGTAGAGGAGGTAGCAATCAAAGTCATAGACCATGTATGGTAGTGAGGACCAGACGGTGTTGGGGTTGATGGTGAGTGGGGCGAAATCCATGAATCAGAATGGCCTATTGTCGAGGCCTTTGGATGTATATTTTTGTGAGGGCCCATTGTTGATGTAACTTGAGAGGAAGCATGTGTTTCTGTAGCAGGGCATGTGATGGTTATTTTGGCATGCTCCGATTTGGTATCTGTGCTTGAATATTCCCACTCTTCCTCATTACTCAAGTCCTCGCTTTCATCGCCATTCTCCTCACTTTCACCATCATCCTGAGCTTTGTTGTCTAATGGAGCATCCACTGGAACATAATCATCTGAAGAAGCATCTGGTGCTCGAGGTAGTCTGGTAGATTGATGGATGCCATAGGTCCTTATTGAAGATGAGTAACTAGGTGTGAAATCTTTTTCTGTAAAAATGTTGGGAGTATCTGACTCTTGAAAAGAATCAGTCTATTCAGGATTTATGCCTGCCTTTCGCCATGCCTGGATAATTGTTTCTTTTTTGAAGGACTTCTCGCATGCTTTCATGTACTCTTCAACAACATATCGAAGCTCCATCCCCTCGTCAGTTTCCTCCAGTATCATTGCACAACGTTCCGACCAAGCTGTGGCAAGAGGTGAGAAGACACCAACATCCAGTGGCTGAAGGCAATGGGTTGTGTGAGGAGGAAGGCAGAAGAGATGAATGCCATTTGTGCAGGCCAATTGGATTATTTCAAATGTGGTATGTGATCCATGTCCATCGTATATTAAGAGAATGGGCTTCCCTGATGTGTTTCTTGCCTTTGCCCCAGGAATAAACTGTTTCTCAAACCACTGTTGACCGATATAGTCATCAGTCTATCCATTTTCAGACGTTGCAATTCTAAGACCATCCGTGAGCTAACAAGCCAAAAGATTTCAATGACTTTGACTCACAGCACACCAGGTTCTGCAAACCATTCTCCATATGCAGTGCAATTTCCTGGGAACACAAAACATGGTTTGATTGTGTAAGTTCCATCTGCACAGACCACTTCAATGATTGTAACTAGCTGAAGACTATCGCTCTTCAGGCGGTATTGTGACTTGTCCAGGATATCAAAGAGAAATTTTTCTGCTTTTCCTTTTCAGCTTCCTCCCATTTGTATTCCCTTCTCATCCATATTATATACATTTTCCCAAGGTATGCTGTGTTCCTTCATATGTTTTATCAGCTGCTCAAAATGGTTATGAACTGTTGTATAGTTGAATGCTCATGCCCGCTTTGGATCAAGACCACTATCTCGTCCTAACTTTATCTCCAGGTGACAGGCAAGAAATCTTCGAACCCAGGACTTCGAGATGGGACTTTGCCGAGCCTCTGAAAGAAGGCTCTCCACTTTAGGACGAAGAGTTTTTTTGCTGACAGGGCAGCTTGTCACTCCAAGTGTAATGAAGTTACGAAGGTTAGAGAGCTTAGTGTGCACACACAACACTGAATCAGACCAGACCGGTCTATTGGCAATGTAGTATACACAAAAGTAAGCTGCTTAATAAGCAGCACATATGTACGTATATATAGTAAAGTAATTAATATATTATATTTATTATAATAAATATAATATAATATCTACTACAGTAAGTAAAGCTATGTGGCCAACGCCACATAGCGGACTACGCTACACACCTCCCAATCAGACCTAATATCTACTACAGTAAGTAAAGCTATGTGGCCAACGCCACATAGCGGACTACGCTACACACCTCCCAATCAGACCGAGCTATGGTCTTGAGATAATACAACGGTCATGCCGTTGGTAAGTCAGGGACGGGGGCAATGGGAGAGTCCCCAGGCTCCCGGAATGGATCGGCAGTCGCGTCGTCCATGTTGTAGTCGAGGAGTTCATTCTCAGGTGCGGGCATGTAAGAAGTGCCTGAAGGCCCTGCTACTGGCAGGGAATCGTCATAGTCCCGGAGGGGGGACAGTGTGAGATTGGGGTCGATGGTCGACCCCGGGACAGGTGGTTGGGGATCAGGCAGATCCCCGGTGTCGGACGGGTACTGGCGCGTCCAGATTTCGCGGGCATGAATGTCTTGCCCGATGAAGAGGTACATCTCCTTGGCGAGCGCGTCGTCGTATGCACAACAACTGTCCTGCTGCTGGAGCATCAGGCGTTGGCGATCGCCAATGGTGGCCTCACGCCACCCATCCCACTGAGGGATGGACTGGGGTGTACTGTAATGGTCGAGGCGTTGTAGCCTCTCGTCGTCGATAGCAGCCGCCTCGTTGTAGAGCCGGCTGTTGCTGAAGAATAGATGGGCCAAAGGCGTTGTAGCCTCTCGTCGTCGATAGCAGCCGCCTCGTTGTAGAGCCGGCTGTTGCTGAAGAATAGATGGGCCAAATAGGTGACCCCATAAGTATACGCGTGGTCAGCCCAGCTGACCGGAATTTGATTGTGAAGAAGGATGCGTAACACATCCGAAGTGGTGAACACGGAAGCTGACGCTTCCGGGATGTCCACAGCCCGAACCTCGAAGGTAGGGTCGTCAGCAGGGAGGGGCTCAAAGACTTGCCCCGTGGCCGCCTCGTACTCAGCCACGGCCTCTTTGTAGAGGCCTGGCCTGGCGAAGACATAGGCCAGGTACTTGTGTACCGTGGCCTTGGAAGGGCGGCTGGCGCTGAGGGCGCGTACAAGCGCAAACCCAAAAAGGCTGCGCCAATGAATGCGCATGGCTCGGTCCATGGCCAGACCGGTCCACACATTGGACGTCCCAGGACGTCCATAGAGGAGGGCGTATGAGCCCAGGTAGTCCAAAGCAAATGGTTGCTTTGGATCAGGAGGGGTAAGGCCAACGAAGGCAATTTTCCCTCCCTCTTTGCGGCAATAGAGCCACGACGGCACAATCATTCATGGGACGTTCTCCCGCTCCTCTGGACTCGCGAAGGGTACCGTGATGGTTCTATACTTGACCTCGTCGAGTAGATGAGACATAGCTCTGTCTCGGGCCGTAGGGTGGCAGTTGAGCGCCACCCACTTGAATTCATTGAGCAAGAGGTAGCCCAACTGATGCTGACGAAGCGGCGTAAACTGGTTGTTAACCAGTGCATGAAGTCTTCGGGCTTCTCGAGGACTGCGGGGAAACCCGTGAGGTGCCACTTGGTACACCTTACTGTTGTGGGGCGTCGCCGCGGCGTTGCCCTGTTTATCGTCCTTGAAGGACCTGGCTGCGTGGGCTTCTTGCCCGACGAAGATGGTATTGGTCATTGGCGACCAATAGAATTGGGGAGCTAACCCCGCGCCAAAGAATGAGTTTTGGCGCTCAATAGTGTGATCTCAATAGATCACAACACCGAGTGCATCAGGAATGCGCCCGGTTTGGTCCTCGAGGAGGGCAGCTCCTCACTTGGCGCTATTCTGTGCCCGACGTTCCATCTTGGCCCGTCGATTGCTGTTGCGCTGTTCGCGCGCCATACGTTGTGCCACCGTCTTGTGCGGCACAGGGGATTCCATACGAGCATCTTCAGGCTCCTCATACCAATCGTCGTCGGAGGGCGGGGATGGCAGCCTCTCTGGCTCTGCCTTCTCAGACCGTGGGTCCATTGCCCACATACACTGCGGGAGTCGGGCTGGTAGGCCCTCTACTAGTATAGCGGGTAAAAAGGGGATGTTAGCCCCTGGGGCCCCTTTCAGGGCATCCTCGGGGAAGTGCACGTTGACGTAGGCGCGCCCTTCCGGTTGCTTACCCCGACGATCCTTTCGGGGTTCAGGGCATCCTCGGGGAAGTGCACGTTGACGTAGGCGCGCCCTTCCGGTTGCTTACCCCGACGATCCTTTCGGGGTAGTGAGGCCTTAGCCTCGGTGGGGCGTGTGCTCACGCCCCTGGAACTCTGCTCCCCAGAGTATGTGGTGGAAACCACGGATACTGGTCGCGAAGACGCGACCTCAGACGCGCCGCTTGCGAGGCGCTGGATAAGCCGGGGGGCGGCTGGAGCAGGGACATCTTCATAGGGAAGGATGTCCCATCCTAGGCCAGCCTCCGGCGCTGGATAAGCCGGGGGGCGGCTGGAGCAGGGACATCTTCATAGGGAAGGATGTCCCATCCTAGGCCAGCCTCCCGGCTGGGGGCAGCAACGCTCAACTTAATCGAGCGGGAGGGTGCGTCCTCCACTCCTTGCCGACGTGCCCTTTTGCTGGACATCATACCCATTATCTCCCAGACGTTGGAGAAGGGTAGCCAGGACTAAGTCCTGGCTGTGAGTGGGCTCGACAGCCCATGCTTTTCCTTTGTCACGTCAAGGACACGACTCTTCTTCCGAGCTGGGCTCAGATTGGTGCGGCATTTCCAGCCGCTGTAGCAAGGAGAGCTTGGCCAAGCACGCGACTCTTCTTCCGAGCTGGGCTCAGATTGGTGCGGCATTTCCAGCCGCTGTAGCAAGGAGAGCTTGGCCAAGCTCTCCGTCGGCGCATCAGCCGATGAACTGATGCTCCGTTCTGTATTGAGAGTTTCTGTACTCTCAATGGCCACGGTGGCCTGCACGAAGGAGAGCTTGGCCAAGCTCTCTGTCGGCGCATCAGCTGATGAACTGATGCTCCGTTCTGTATTGAGAGTTTCTGTACTCTCAATGGCCACGGTGGCCTGCACGAGGGATGCTTTGCGTCTCTCTAGATTGTCAATTGGTGCTGTGGTCAACAGGGAAATCGACCGGCCTCCCTTGGCTTGCGACTCATGCGAGTCGCTGTTAGATTGTCAATTGGTGCTGTGGTCAACAGGGAAATCGACCGGCCTCCCTTGGCTTGCGACTCATGCGAGTCGCTGTACTGGGGCATTGCGCCCCAAGCCCCCATCCAAGCCGGGGGGTACGGCATCATTACGGGCACACCACCCATCCCAGGGTAGTGCGCCGGGGCCATAAACTGGGGAAAAGGATGTGTCCCCAGTTGCCCTGTTGCCGGTACGGGGGCAAGCTGCCTCCATGCCGACGCTGCTTGGGGGCTGACTAGCCCCCCGTAGGCCTGTTGCTGGGATTGGCCCTTGGTGTGATGTGGCGCATAAGTGCCCGGTACTGGTTGTTGGGGCTGATAGCTGCCCACAGGTGCGTTCTGGGGCATGAAGTTGCCCTGCATGGTTTGAAGTGATGGATCGCCACTGATCACCGGCTGCTGCAGCAGGTAGCCCACCGCTGGTAGTTGCTGCTGCTGTGGGAAGCCCACAGCTGGTTGCGATTGTCTCCACTGGGATGCATTTTGGGTCAGCGGGGAAGCCATCTGCCCCCCCCCCTTCAGCCGACGGTAAGACCGACGGCGTACTCTCAAACTGCTGCTGCTGCTGTTCACTCAAGTCCACGGGCATGTTGTCCATGGTTGGGGAAAAAAGCGAAAAAGAAATTTTGCCTTTTAAGACGTGTTTCAGCCACAGCTGCTGACCAACTCAGCCAAGCCGCGATCGGCACTGCCGATCAAATTAAGCGCCGGCACGCTTACTTAATTGATGTGGGCGCTTAACGCCCTTCAACTCCAAATAACGGTCAAGTGCCGCTAACTTGGAGCAATGGGAGTGTGGCTCCCATGTTGTGTCCCCCAGGGACCATCGTACTTCAAACTCGAGCATGTTACGCTCAGTCCACCAGTGCCCAATTATGCACTCAACAAACCATTCGTCATCGTCTCGAGCCCCAAAATCATAGGGGCCCGGGGTTGCCCTGTTAGGGAACAGCGCATCGTGAGATGCGCTGTACGGTCGCAACAGCGACACATGAAACTTAGGAACGATGTGTCGTTCCTGTAATGCCAGAGGCAACTCCAGCACGTAGTTGGAGGTACTTGGCTCTGCGTCTAGGACGCGGTATGGGCCTACCCATTTCGGGCAGAGTTTACTCGCCCGTCCCTTTGGGAGCCTCAGATTACGCGTTGATAGGTATACCAATGCTCCTACAGCTATTGGCAGGTCTGCTTGCCTACGGTGATTGGCGTTTTTCGCCTGGAAGACTTGTGCCTCTATAATGGCGTCATGCGCCGCTGCGATGTTCTCCAGGGCCTGCCTGGCGAACTCGACAACTCCGCGGTGAGCCACTGTATCAGCACGAACTTCGTGCAGCATGGAGGGCAAGTACCCTCCGTTGAGTTCAAAGGGCGCATACCCTGTGGTATCCGAGATACTCGCATTAATCGCGAACTCAGTGAGTGGACACCAGTCCACCCAGTCCCGTTGGTCCGGGCGAACAACTGCCCTCAAAATCTGACCTATACTGCAGTTAGCCCACTCTGTCTGCCCATCCATTTGAGGATGGAAGGACGTCGACATGGGGAGTCGCACTCCTAGCAGTTTGTGGAGTTCTCTCCACCATTGAGACGTGAACTTTGAGTCATGGTCGCTCACAATGGTGCTAGGCAGCCCATGCAGCCTAACAATCTCCCTCAGGTAGATCCACGACAGCTCCTTAGCCGTCAGCGTAGTTCGCACCGGTATGAGGTGCACCATGCTTGTCATGCGACATATGACCACCCAGAGGTAATCGAACCCTCTGGACTCGGGAAAGGGACCTACAAAGTCCATTCCAATCGAATCCCAAGATTTCACCGGCATGGGTAGCTGGTGTAGCTTCCCGAGAGGGGATCCAGGGGGCAACTTTGCCCTCTGACACGCTGCGCATGATGCACAAAACTTAGTCACTTCTTGGGCCATACGTGGCCACCAATACCATCTCCGGATGTAGCCCAACGTCCGGGCAGCACCAAAGTGCCCCACCAGGGCATGGGCCTGGTCCAAGACCCGCGTAACAATGGTTCGCGTACGGGGGAGGCATACCACTGCCACCCCTTGATGGTTCTCCATCGTGATGAGTCCACCAGGCTCATGCCTGAACCAAGGATGGTCGTCAGGATTGGCGATTATCTCGGCGAAGAGAGAATCATTGCCATAGTCCTGCACCACCTCCTGCCGGAAGTCGTCATTGACCAGGCTAGGAGGCTGGGATGAAGGCAATTCGCCTTTGAACATCTCCGCCAGCATAACGGGTACATCGTGGCGCTCGTGCTCCCTAGTGGACGCTGGGTCCATGGCTTCATGCTCCTTAAGCAACTGGGCGGCTACGTCCCGCTCTTCATGCTGCTCTCTGAGGTGAGTGCTTCGCCTCCGTTCATCATCACGCATAGCGCGTACTTCCAGGACATGCTCCCTGAGCTCCTGGTATCGGTGGAGAGGTAAATCCTCTCCATCAGGGTCTATGCAGCAGTCTGCCTGCACATACTCATGAGGCTCATGAGCCTCCCCAACTACATCACTCTCAAAGTAGCGCGACAAGCAGTCTGCCACTTTGTTGAGTTCACCTTTAACATAGGTAATGTCGAACTGGTATCTCAACATGTAGTCTATCCACCGTCACTGACGCGGCGACAAGTTCACCTGAGTTTTAAAGATCTCAAGGGCCTTGTGGTCCGTTATGATGTGGATGGGGTATCCCATCAGCTTATCCTCCCACTTGAGGAGGGCCTCGAGTATGGCAAGAGTCTCCAGCTCGTGCACCACATAGTTTTGCTGGGCCGTCATGAACTTCTTCGACATGAACCCTGCTGGGCGGCACGTCTGCCAGCTGCTTCCCTGGCCGTACATGGCTCCGACGCCTGTCTTAAACGCGTCGCAAATGAGCCATATCGGCTCGTCCCGTCTAGGGTCGATTGGTCAAATCACCGGAGTCTTTGTACAGATCCGTTTGACCATCTCGAAGCACCGCTGGTGCAACGGCCTCCAATTGAATGGTGATCCGTTCTGCGTCATGGCCATAAGTGGCCCAGTATAGGCTGTGACATCGGGCAAGAAGCTCGATATGTAGTTGACAAGGCCAACGAATCGTTGGATGTCATTGTAGTTTCGGGGCGTGTGCCACTCCCAAATACGATCGAGCTTGTCCTGATCAGGGTGGATACCCCGCTCATCTATGACATGCCCTAGGCAGTCTATACTCTGAGCGTAGAGCTCACATTTTTTCCACTTCAAGTACAACTTGTACTTGCGCAGTCGTTCGAATATGACTCTGAGGTGCTGCTCATGCTCCTCCATAGTATCCAAGTAGATGAATATGTCATCTAAGTAGACGTGCATGAAACGTCCTATTACGTCTCGGAAGATAGAGGTCATTAGCCTCTGGAAAGTTGCTGGAGCATTGCAGTCTCCAATCTGCATTATATTGCTCGTGAATGTACCCATGATCAACGCAAATACGGTCTTGGGTACGTCCTCGGTGCGAATGCGCACCTGCTCGTAGGTGTCAGTAAGGTCAATCTTCGAGTGATACTTCGCCTGAGCCATGTCTTCCCAGATCACCTCTTGATCTGGTAAAGGAGTCACATCCTTTATGGTATTGTCATTGCGCTGACGCGCATCAAGAGCTGTTCGAAGGGTTCCATCCTTCTTCAGGATGCACAATAATGGTGCAGCTTGAGCGGTGGTGCATGGGGACCACCATTGAGCATTCAAGTAGCGATTAGTTTTATCGCATAGTTGCTCCTGGAGGGCGCGCGGGCAGCGCAGCAAGTGGTACTTATACTGCTTGTTCTTGTCTATGAGATTAATCTCATGGTTCACCTCCCGCCATGGCGGGAGCTCCTCCTTGGTCCCATTGACCATGTCGGCAAATTCTTCTTGCCATTGCTGACGCAACCGAGGAATATCTTCCTCACGAAGGCTTGTCGCCTTCTGCTTCCCCTTCATACGCACCGGGGGAAGTACTTCCACCGTCTCTGAGGGTGGCCGAGGCGGCGGTGCATACTGCTCGCACATTGCGAGCACTCGATTGACACTGTCATTGGGTATATGTAGTCTCAGCGGAGCACCCGCTGCCGCTGTCTTATAAGCCACGAGGCTTCTTCCCTCACGTACAAGCGAGTACGCTACAGACACCTCGTCCGGGGCTGACTGGCGATACGCTGGGTTGACAGTCATCCGTCTCTGGTGCGCATTTCGCACACACGTGGCTGCCACCAGCTCGTTCCACTCTTGCGGCATTCGGGGGTCGTATGCCCAGTCGTACTCCAGCAGGGGAGCTGGTTGCTCCCATAGGGACCGTGTGTCCCCCTCTACTGAAGCTTCCGCCTCTCAGATGCTGTCTTTCAAGTCTTCCAACTTGACTCGTAAGGACGTAGGTGGACATACATCCACTGAGTCCTCCCGTCGTCTCATCTTTCGATGGCGTTTGTCTGGAGGCCTTGCACCTCGAATTTCAGGAGCGATTAGTCGCTCGTTGCTCCTCTTGGAGGCTTGATACTCCTCCTCGCTCATCATTACCACGTTGTGGTCTGCACTCAGTCCAGGCATAGCCTGCACTTCCTCCTCCACATCCTCCACGGCCGGCACTCTGCGCCGGCCAAGTTATGGAGAGTCCTTGCGTTTCTCCGTAGTGTGATGACGTCGCAGACGATTATCAGTGTCGTCTGCTGTAGCTCGTTTGGCTGGGATCACTTTCCCATTCACTAGTACCTGACATTGGTCAAAGTCTAGTATGACTTTGTTATGCCGCATGAATGGTGTTCCCAGTATCATATCGTAGCGATCGAAGTTCGCTACATCCATGTATTCCCGGCTATGTGAGCCCGGCGTTTGGACATTCACATTTGTCCCATACTGCACCATGGCTCGGCTCCCTACGGTGCCCAGCTGTAACGCCAATGGCGTATCCAACTCCTGCACGGATATTCCGTACACATGGGCGAACTGGGGCGTTATGCCCGATGTGGTACTCCCAGAGTCCCATAGGGTCCATGCCTTGTGGCCGTCTACGTCCACATACAAGACCAGGCACTCCTTGTCTGCTCGTTTCAATGTAGGGCGCTGCAAAGTGCCCTCTGCATGACGAAGGGTCACCTTCTTCATCTGAACTACGTTATTCCGTTTGGGATCATTTGTGGACGGCCAATCTGTCATCGCCGCTAGGCACTCAGAGTCGCTGTCACGACTGTAATACTCATTGTCGTAGACGTCATCATATACGTCGACTGTGACGTACTCCTCCCCCTCCACGACCACACTCTTGGGCTCGGCGCCCGATGCCTCCTCTGGGGGCTCCTGGTCGTTTGTGGGGTGCTCTGCCTCAGAATCGGCAGATACGTCTCCATCACTCCCACTCGCAGCTGCAGTATGTGCAGCTCGAAGGTGGGCACGGGGTGTATACCCCTTCCTCGGGGGTCCTGGCTTCGCAGGGCAGTTGGTAGCGTAGTGGCCTGGTTGGCCACACGCAAAACAAGTCCCCGACTGCCCCGGTGGGTTGGCCGGCTTGAAGTCCGGCCTTGGTTTAGGACGTTCTCCGTCCGGCGCCCGCTCTGGGCGTGGGTGGCTCCACCCTCAGTTTGCAGCAGGGGTTCTGCGTACAACAAACTGCGTGTTGCGGTCACGGTCCAAATCGGTCTTTTTGGCCAGGAAGGTCCCCACATGCTGACCCCATGAGGGTGTCCCACCAGACGGTAGTCGCCTGGGTCCCCCTTTGTGTCCACTCCGATGTTCGTAGTGGTTAGCAGTCTTCAGAGACTGCTCATACCGGATGGCATATGCCACAAATTCTTCCACATCGTTGACTTCTGGGGACAATCCGTCCTCACGTATCAAATAGCGGCGCATATCTGCTGGAATGCCATCCAAGAACGTTTCGAGCATTGTATACCCGTCCGGGTATACTGCCATGTTCTGGGCATGGTCATTAAGGGTATCATAGAACCCTTGTACTCCCAACTTCTCGGTGTACTTGGCGGACTGGAAGTCCCGCTGGAGCGTTAAGGGGTGTACGAATCGATTGTACAGTCCTGTAAGGACTCCTTTAAATGTCCAGTCATATTGGACACGGTTGACGTGCAGTACTGCCCGTTGAAACCAACCCATGGCCTCTCCGGCCAAGAACTCAGGCAGAACGAAGATTCGTTCTCGTTCCATACGGTCACCTCCGTATAAGCACATGGCAAGATGGGTGCATACATCCATCACCCAATCTTCCAGGTCGCTGAACTTGGATGCTCCTGTATAGGCACGAATGTGCCTACTGTCTGCTTTACGCAGCTTTACTCCGTCTGGTAACCGTAGGGTTACGCCCAGGGCATCATCGACTACTCGATGCAGGCGATCATGCATGGCTTCACGATGCATTCGAATGGCTTCCCACTGACCTGGGGATCTAGTCGCCAAATCAGCGGCATGGGGAAGTGACTTCCCCCGTTCACCTTGCGAAGGACGTCCCGAGCCTCCTCGACTGTGGGCATAATTGCCCTCGTCTCGAGGAATCGACCTAGGGCCGTCATCCCGGCCATTACCAGGGACATCACGTCTTGTGGTGCCATCTCGATCGAGGAAGTCTCCTCGATCATGATTGTTGCGCCGCCCTGGACCTGGAGAAGCTTGATTCTCCTGACCCTGCATGACGAATTGATGACGCATCTCGTCAATGGGCTTAGTGCTCTCGAATACGATGCCCTGATCGTTGATAAGGGACTGTCCCTTAGTTCTGAGGTCACCATTGCGCATACGTTGATACGCGACTCTGTCGCTCAACATATCGGCCATGGGCACGCGCGGCATCACAGATGCCTCGCTCTCCACTTTGAGCACAGTACTATCGTGCCCATCCGGACCTGACATATCTGTCCTACGGTCTTGGTTACGCATGTGCGGGGGCTCCTCACGCCACCCTTGTCCTGCTGGAGTATAAAAAGTACTCACCAGTCTTACTTCGGGCACTTCTTGCGCCCGTGCTAGTGCCTCCACTAGCTCGATTCCGACGTCTTGATTGCGTCGTGCCGAGCATTCCTCGGACGTGTGGCTCCAGGGGGTCGAGACCCCCAATTGCCGTGTGGCCTTACGCTGCACATACATTTGCAGCTCCATAGTGAGCACTCTCACCATCAAATCAGTATATTTCGTACTGAATACATTGGGCACTTCATGCCCTTGTCGCCTAAGTGCTACTATATGGGCTGACGCGTAGCGCTCGAGTCGCGCTTGGGTGGTGTATTTCATCACCTCTGGGTGCAAGTCCCAGAACACCCGCAAGCGCACGGTGTACACGGTTTTCAGCCGCTGTTCCTCTGCTCCGGCGTCGTCGTCACTTGACGACTCCATCACCTCCTCTGGAAGCTCTACAACCTCCGGAGCTTCCTCCACTGCTGGGGTGCACGGGAATCGATCTTCCGCACGGTATACTTCAGGCCTTGCAGCCTCCTCCGGTACCTCTTCTAAGCGGGCTTCCGCTACTTTAGAAGGCATTGGACCCGCTGTGGACCGCCTGGTCCCACTGCTCCAGCTCGCAGGGAGGGCTCTCCCAGTCTGTACTGACGACTCGGCGTCTCCTGGGGCGCCATAGGCGCCGGTTGACTGTCGGCCGTCCTGCAGGGGTCCTTTGGAAGCCAATCGGCTAGACCGTCGCGGTCTTCCTGGCAGCTGCGTAACTGGGGGCGTTAATCCTCCAGGCATCTTGTCCTGGAGGTGTTGCGGACCGTCCTGCTGTGAGCTTTCAGCTCTCCGGGCCTCGCTCTCATTCCCGGCCAGGTCGGCACTCTGACCTCGGTCTCGAGCCTTGGGTCTTACCTGACCCGCATTGGACGCTGACGCATCCTGGGTGTCTGCTGGGTCTCCCCATAGGTCGTGGGCATTTCGCCCACCGTCAGTGGGCGCTGCAGGTATGGGATTACTCATCGATCCCCTGTTTGAAATTTGCATGGTGTGGCTGTGCAAGAAGCTCGAGAAGCTGATAGAGTTCTGTCAACGAACTCAACGACTGACGTCGGATGCTAGGCAATAGATCCTAGCTGGCGGATTCAAAAAAATGTAACGAAGTTACGAAGGTTAGAGAGCTTAGTGTGCACACACAACACTGAATCAGACCAGACCGGTCTATTGGCAATGTAGTATACACAAAAGTAAGCTGCTTAATAAGCAGCACATATGTACGTATATATAGTAAAGTAATTAATATATTATATTTATTATAATAAATATAATATAATATCTACTACAGTAAGTAAAGCTATGTGGCCAACACCACATAGCGGACTACGCTACACCAAGGTATTTAATCCACTCAACAAGTGCCTCTTACTGTGCAGGAGTAAGAAGTAGTTGGTTCTTGTGTACTTTGGTTTTAGGTGCAGCAAGGCCATTATATCGACGTCATAAAATGTGGTATGGAACTTTATAATGTTGAGCTGCCTTGATAACAGATAAAAAGACCTCATTCTCCAAGTCTTTACAGGCCTCTTGTATGAGAGCCTCAGTGTCAGGGTAAACAGTATTGCGGTAGATGGCAGCATGGACCATTTCAGCAGAACGTTGAAAAAAAAGCAGAGTGTCATGGCACTAGTGCACATTTTGACTATGCCGTTCCAGCTGTATGCAGAACTTCAACTGCCTCCAAGCTGTCACACTCTCTTTCATCGACCTGAAGAATGTCTCTTCCTCTGAGCTTTCTACTCCCCAATATACTTCGGAATGTGAATTCCAAGCTCTTTCATCGACCTGAAGAATGTCTCTTCCTCTGAGCTTTCTACTCCCCAATATACTTCGGAATGTGAATTCCAAGTCATTTGATATGTATGGAAACATTTTGTGTAGTTAGATTTTTCAATCTTAATTCACTTGACCGAGCTCTGGTTAGTAACAAACCTCCCTCTGATTTTGCACTCTTGCACCTACTACATTTTTAGTTCTCAATTATCTTTCTCAAAAACTACAAGGAACGCTTGAAATACATTATATGTAGCTATAAGATTTTTCCTAGACTTAACGGCTGAGCACACTCAGTTGAGCATTGCATTTTGCACATAGGGACACCTTTGCAGATCGTGACACGCTACAGTAGTGTAAGTCCTTGATTGCAAGAAAACTGCCTAGCTACAACATTCGGTTAGATACTTATAGGATATGTAAGCGGTAGTCAAGGAGTGTGATGGTAAAACATATGAAGTAAAGTGTAACGTAGTCACAAACCCATTACATATGCCCTCCAGATGAACAGGCGGTCCTGGCTCGTCTCACTAAAGTAAAAGAATCAATAAAGAGGGTGACCAACAATTGGTGGGATAAGACAATTAAAAAGTTGCGATAAGAATTAAACGGCACTTAACAAAGGAAAGTTACGGTTTTGGACAAAACAGATAAGATCATATCAAAGTTAAATGAGTGTGGGAGGTCAAGATAGCTCGAGAAGTCAATGGAGTGGGAACAAAATCAAACTTGAGGGTATACGACGTGGCATCCATCTGAAGTCACGGTTCAGTTGGCTTGGGACACGTTAAAATCGAAAAATTCTTCAGATGCCTTCAAGGCATCAACATTCTTCATATAGACGTTGTCATCAACACCCGAGTGAGTCAACAACGTGGGATTGCAAGTAGAGCAAGGGCTGTCAGGTGCGTAATGATTGTTGGTTATGAATCCATTTGCAGCCATGATAACTGGGCTTCTCCTAGAGTTGTGGACAATCCTTTTGGCAGGAACTGTGAGCTGGACTTTACATGAGATATTATGTGAGGCAGATAGTTGTTTAGGAGGAGGAGGCCGATTGTTGGAGCCAAAAATAGGGGAACGCAATTGATTGTGGCGAGTATCATCATCTGAGATATCGTTGTCATCACTAAAGCCAGATTCAGAGTCGTCGCTGTCACTGTCACAACCTGCTCGTTCCTTGCAATCATCCTGGCAGCACTGATAGAAGTAGTTTTTGGACAAGTTGGCGAGATGAGGTTGGTAGAGGGCAGTCATGGTGGTTTTCAACATGATGGTAATGACATTACCTCCTTCAGTGACCAGACCCATAGTGATAAGCTCATGATGCACAGGAGCAATCCAACAATCTGTCTTAGCATCATATTTTGCAAACTGATACTTGCATTCACATTCAGAGACTGAGTTGAAGATCTTGGTGAACTGTATAAAGCCAAAGGGATTGGCTCGCTTGGTACATCCCTTCCCTTTGCAGATTTTCCTATTAAATTCGAGATACTTGATCATATGGAGTGGATGTAAGATGAAGTTAGATTTGCAATCAGGATGCTTGGACATGCTCAGGACATCGCAGGGTTGGCCGCAATATGAGAATCCTTGACCATGGTAATTGTAGTGCCCTCCATAACTATGATTGGCACAATAGGGTGGAATTGGAAGGTGATCAGAAGGGAGGTTGGGCCAGAGATAGGTGGAGGGAAGAGATGGGGGTTGTAAAGAGGTCCTGTGTCACATTGCAGGTAAGTCCTCCCTCACTTTTAAGTGGTGCTGCATCAACCATTCGCAAATAGATTTGTGGGTCATCAGGGGTGGCGCATCTACACCATCTAGTAACTCAGCCATACTTTTGATCCCAAGTAAATCAAAATATGGAAATGATAAATCCAGTTTCAGGACATCAGAATAACTCATCCATGTCTCATCTCTTGCTGATATACATATGTACAGTGGCTCAAAAAACTGTCCCAATGTTTCATACTTTTTGAAAGATGACATTGGCATGAAGGATGGGAAGTAATGTACAGTGGCTCAAAAAACTGTCCCAATGTTTCATACTTTTTGAAAGATGACATTGGCATGAAGGATGGGAAGTACTTAAAATCCTGATTAAATCACGTAAAATACTATGGTATCGTAGCTACAAAATGAATGTAAGTTTATGTAATTAAGATCAAAACTGATGGAGCAATAGCCATTTTAAAATATTCACTCATTGGGACAGTTTTTTGAGCATCTCTAATTTTAGTATCTAGTACTTTGTATGTCCTCCATTTGCCTTGATAACTGCTTGAATCCTTCTAGGCATGCTTTCTATTAGTCTTTGGCATACCTCTGGTGGTATTTCATCCCACTCCTTTGCAACCCTCTCCCATAATTCATGCACACCATAAGGAGGTGTTTCATACTGCCTAAGTTGCTCTTTGAGGTACTTCCAGAGATGTTCAATAGGGTTGAGATCAGGGGATTGGGCTAGCCACCAAAGGACATTAAAGTTGTTGTCCTCAAACCACTTGTCAGCCCTCTTGGAGTTGTGTTTGGAGTTATTGTCCTGTTGAAAGTAGTAGGCACCCTCCTCCATCTCCAACTTCTCAAAGTTCTCCTTTGCTCCATCATCTAAAATTTCACAGTACTGCTCTGCATTCATGATCCCCACCACCTCTACAAGCTTTTCTACCCCATTCCAACTCATACAGCCCCATACCATGAGATTATTCCCTCCTCCATGCTTCACAGTAGGTGTAGTTGTTTGGTCTTGAAATGTCTTCTTCTTGTAGCTTCCACACATACTGCTTCCCATCTGACCCAATCCTATTAATCTTTGTCTCATCTGTCCACAACACCCTTTTCCAGTCCTCTATAGTCCAGTTCTGATGCTTCTGAGCCCATTTAAGCTGTAGTTGTCAATGTTTAGCTTTGAGCATAGGAACTTTTCTCTTGGTAGCAGACCAATACCCCTCCTCCTTCAACACATTCCAGACAGTCTTGAAAGAGACAGGGTTGGAAATGATGTTGTTGATAAAATTAGTGGCCTGGACAGCTGTATCAAGTCTCCTAGTTGAGATTTGTCAAACAATAGCCTGTTTATCACATGGAGTAAGCTTAGCAGGATGGCCTCCAGGATGGTTTTCCTTGTCCATCTCCAACTCTCTACCAATCCTCCCAGTAGTAGACTTCCCTAGACCAGTTTGAGCTCCAATCTGACCAGAGAATACCCTTGAGCAAGAAGAGAAGCAACAGTAGAGTGTTGTGCAGAAGGAATAGGTTTCATGATAGTGGTTGAAGGTCAAGATGTGGTTCAACCAGCTTGAACTACTCCCAAATATATCTAAACATGGTCACATGACTTTGGTTATATTCCCACATGCAACTTACTCTTTATTTCTGAGTAAAATAAGGATAAACCTGAAAAATTAGAGATGCTCAAAAAATTGTCCCAATGAGTGAATATTTTAAAATGGCTATTGCTCCATCAGTTTTGATCTTGATTATATAAACCTAGATTCATTCTGTAGCTATGATGCCATAGTATTTTACATGATTTAATCAGGATTTTACATACTTCCCATCCTTCATGCCAATGTCATCTTTCAAAAAGTATAAAACATTGGGACAGTTTTTTGAGCCACTGTATAGTCTTTTGCTTTCAGGGTTTGTTTCGCCTCTCGACCCGCCCTCCTTTTGTTCCTTAGGGCCTCTAAGGACAAAATGGGGTGACATTCTGGCTGTGACTTCTTTCACAGTTTCCCATCTTTCCGTTCCTGCTGACTCTGAGTTGTTTTTGTTCTGGTCTTTTCTGTTCAAAGCTAAGTGTTCAATTCTTGGTGTAGCTGGTATTTCTGTTTCATTAATATTGTTTTCATCCATCAGAATAGTGACATTACTTTCAATTATAACTTGAGGAGGGTTAAGTTCTATTGCTACCTTATTCTGGTAAATCCATGGCATTCCAAGTATTATATCGTGACCATGGAAGTTCATCACATCAAAGTATCGAGGTTCTTTAATCTTTTGATATTTGATTTCAGCTGTCATGCCATAATTCACTTTTGATTGAGATCTCTGGACTGCCAATAAGACAGGTATGGCTTGTGACAATTTCTGCTTCTTTAACTTTAACTGTTCTACCACAGTCGTTGATATGAAGTCCCCAAGGGAGCCAGAATCAACCAATGCATGAACTGGGTGTTTTGCTAACTTCACCACAATCGCCAACGGTTTAGGTATGTTCCAGGCTATTTTTTTCCGTCAAACATTGTTACAAGATAGGGCTGGAAATGTCCCAGCCTCAACCTGTTGACTGTTAAGCTCCAACACTCTCAAGGAGGTGGGTGTGGACTCAATCTGCAGTCGTGTCCTTGCATTCATAATCCTTAACAGATCAGCCATGTCTTCTGGCACAGTGTCTGTCTGGTGCCCATTCTCAATTAGGTCTAGTCCCAGATTCTCCCATTCTTCATCAAAGAAGACATCTTGTATCTGATCTACTTGCTTATGTACTTGTTTTTTGTACCACTGGACTATATTGAACAATGGGTTTTTTATATAGTCTTCCGAGATAACCACTTAAAAATCAAGAATCTGATCGTATATTTCAAACTCAACTTCAGTGACTCTGTTCACTCTGAACCGTTCTCTTTGCTTTGAGGGTCGTGAGTCTTCACCTGAAAGGTGCAGACCACCTAATTGCAGCACTTGTGCTGCATTCCAAGCCCACATGTCGACTGCCAGTCCCACCTGATACCACTGTCTCTGATTGAGCACAATTCCGGAAGTAGCATGACACTAGTGAGCATACCATGAAGATGGTTTGAAATTTTGATCCTCAACCATGCTTTTAGGCAACACAGCATCAAAGTTCCTGACTATATCTATGAGACAGATCTTGTCCTTGCTGATATCTTAGGACAAGAAACGACAGCCTCAAAACTGCAGACAATTGGCTGGGTCCTCAGGATAGGGCTGCCTCATTTCTAAGAAGTGCTCCATCTTACGACCTTGAGCGCTTCCTATTCTATTTGTCTTTTCATGGGCTAATTCTTCCTTCCATAGGTGGTACAGCTTAATCTCTCCATTTGGTATGTCTGTCTCATAGACATCTCTACTAAAATCTCTTGGCAGGCTCATTACAACTTCAGCCTCTGATAATTCATCATCAGATTCTCTGTTGTCCTCAGCTGGCAGTTCATTCCTCTCAGTGGGGTCAGTCCCTGAGTTAGGGGTCCAATCGTGTACATTTTTATCCATACTACTGGAATCTCTGGATTTGTCTGTATTAGATACAAATTGTAGATCTGGAATGCTATCACTATCGGACTCATCTGTATCAGACACTTGCTGGAAGTCAGGGAGGTCCTTATTAACAGATTTGTCTCTTTCATCTCCATTCTCTGAGAACATGAAACTAATAATATCCCAAGCTAATTCTTCTCCTGAGTCGTACTCAGAATCAAATTCATTACTTGCACTTGGTTCCATTCCAATCACACTAATTGACAGGCCCTGGATCATGTCTTCTAGCACCTCATCATGTCTCCAATCAATCTCCTGAAAATCAAGACGTATGCTACTTGATTGTATTCCTGGTGGCTTATTGGAGCTGGACTCTATTGTTTTGTTCTTAAAACAGTTTCGAGTGAAGTGGCCTTTACCTCCACAGTAGAAACACTTCTCCGCTGCACGGTACACTTCAATTTCTTCTTTGCTAAGCTTATGATGTTTATCCTTAGGCTTGTCAGATCCGGTCGCCTCTTTTTGCCCACTGCTTCCCTGGAACTTATGCTTCATCGATAAGAAACTGGGTGTACTGTTTGTGTACTTTTCATGATGCATTGAATGGTCCTGACTTGGACCTGATTTCCCAGCCTGATTGTTATCCTGCTGTTGGTGCTCATTAGAGTCTTTGTGATCTTCTCTATCATTATTTACTGTGTGATAATTATGGTGGTGTTTATATTGTCAGCTCTCCTCGTGGAGATCATCCTCAACTTCCACCTATTCTGATCTCTCAATAAATTCAGCTTCCTCCAATATCTGATTCCAATTAGAAGTTTTGGGGGTAAGTCCCTTCTTATACAATTCCTTTCGCATTAAAGGTCTAAACCCTCCAAAGAGTTTGACAATTCTCTCCCTCTTACTGATGTACCCAATGATGGCAAACAACTCTTCAAGCCCAGATACATAGTCTCTGATGGCTTGTTTTCCCTGGTGATAATTATTTAACTTATTCTGCTGCTGATTACAGAAATTTACAGGGAAACAATCATTGAACAATCCCTCAAAGAACTGGTCTATTCCCCAACTTTCAGGGTCAAGGGATGCTTCCCGTGCATAAAATCTCCAAGCTCGTCCCTTCAAGAATTGTGATACAATCAGGACTTGTTGACATTTGCTTACATGGCTGTACTTCAGGTACAATGAGCAGTTTGACATGAACTGCATAAACTGTTGTATGTTTGCAACTCCATCATAGGTTAATGGAGGGTTGGGTCTTATTTGATCACTGCTACTGCTAGATCTCCTCGATCTATGATGCTTATAAGAGTTCTTGGAGTTGTGGCTCCCTTTTTGATCTTTGTAGTAATTTGGCCTTTTCCTGTGGCTTCTGTCTTGCAAGCTTCCCGATGATGAACTGCTTGACGAGTCTGAGGAATAGCTATCATCAGATTCTGAGTCACTCGAATACAATCTGTCACTGCTTTTATCTGAAGATAAACTTGACTCATTGTCACTAGGACCTGCCCTGTTCATTGTACAGATGTGTCAAAAAGCTTTTCCTAGAGCACTCTCATCTGAGATCTGTGCTGCTGGTTTCATAGCCTTGGTGTGTGAATTCTTCCTAGTCTTGGACTTAGACTTAGACTTTCTTTTCTTCTTCTGGGTTGTCTGAACTTTGTTCACTTCCCAATCTTTGGCTGATGCTTGGTTATTGTACTCCAGCTGCTCCATCAGGAAGTGAGTATTTTCTTCAAAATTGCAAGGCATGACATACTCATGGCCTTTTCTTTTAGCTCTGCACTTCTTCCTTTCCTTAATTTCTCAAGAAGCCTGGAGAAGTGCGTTGACCATGCACCTGTTCTGGCGGCGTTCAGCATGACTAAGATTGTATTCTTCATCATAGTTTTGCATGTAGTCAGTTTATACTACTTTGCTACCTGTCCATTTGGTTTCAATTTGATTATTAGCATAGATATCATGAGGAGGTACCTGTATTCCTGTATCTCCTCTGTTAACTCTTGTATTATAACTATTTAAAATCTGTCGTTGCATTTTTGGGTCCATCTCTTGGCCCATAAAGTAGAGCTTACCCCAATTGTGAGGGTCTCTTCCTTTACCTTTGTGCCTTGATCCACCTTCCTAGGGATCTGCTTCCTCATTCGAGGCCACATTGGTAGCATTAATAGATATATTAATATATCTACGGTTGATACGTTCATAGTCGACTCCCATGAGTGCCTGTCTGGCCTAGTTAACTACTTAAATCTGTTTCTCCAACAGATCCTGATTATTGATGTCTAATACGTCGTCTTCCACCCTCGCCCATCACCATCACTGGTAGTCTTTAGGTTGATCAGACCTTCCGATTCTCTAGAGGTGAGCTTTTTGTGTTATAGTTAGTTTCTAAGACTTTAGAAGTTCAAAATATGTGACGGGAGCCAGCCAGATTAGGCTTGGGTCATGGCACACAGTTCAGAGTCTCTCGCAGTGTGAACTAGTGTAAGTTCTCGATTGCAAGAAAACTGCCTAACTACAACATTTGGTTAGGTACTTATAGGATATGTAAGTGGTAGTCAAGGAGTGTGATGGTAAAACATATGAAGTAAAGTGTAATGTAGTCACGAACCCATTACACCCAGATGTAGCCAGCCTATTCAGGGTAGCGACTAAGTTTAACATAAGACCTGAAGAACTGTGAATGCACTGACTATATGGAATTTGAGAACTCGGTTGGGTGTATGCACCCGAACTCATGTGTGACAAGAGCTGGGAGCATGCTGGGAACACTTCCTGCAAAATGGGACCCTAAGGCAGAACAACCTGATGACAGATTGGTAAATGACATGTACCGAGAAGGTAGTGAACACAACCATAATAATGTGGTGTTCAATGCACAGTTGGCAACCAAGGGTTTCTTGGCAGATATCTTCTGAATCTTCACAACCAGCATACAATAAAATGTACAACCCCAGGACCCAAACTGGGCTGCTGAGGGTTTTTGTCAAGAGTAGAAGTAGCTTGGGAAGAAAAGGATGTCCAATGCAAATGGGAGTTGGGGTAGTTTTCAAAGAATGAGCTCTTTTAAGCTATGAGAACTCATTTGGGGGGTGTGCTGCCTCCCCTTCTACCTCTTATTATCCATGCAGGAACTTGCAGAAATGTTGGGGGGCCACAATTCATTATGTTATCTGACCTTTGATTCTATCTATTAGTAACAAACCTGTGGTGTAACAGATAAATTATCAGTGTGTTCTGTTGCTGGAGGCTTTCCCAAGGCCAGGGCTTTGATTCCCTCCTCACAAGCATAACTGCGGCTGCTTTCCTCCATGACTTCCTCAGAGAAATGCCTTCTGGCAATAGGTCTTCCCATGTTCTTGTGACCATTTTGGTATCTGTTTCCCTCTTCCCAAACCTCCTACTATCTGTTGCCAGGCAATTTAGTTTAATTCTTTTTGATAGGGTAGCTTTTATCCTCCCCTCTATTTCTTTCTTTATAAGGGTATGTTTCAGGTCTGCTTCCCTTCAATTATCCACTCACATCTTATCTTCCAGATCATGTACATAGCTTCTGATGTGACTATCATAGAGAGGCGTTGGTTACCTTTGCTCTTTCCTGGGCTCACTTTTGTTATCACACAGCCTAGCTAATTGCCCAGTGATGGTTTGCTGTAGGTTATATTTCTTAGTTCCATGATCTTTCTCATGAAATCCCAGACTAGTTCCTGTCCTGAGGTTTGACATTCGGTTAGAATGTGTTCAAGAAATTCTTTGACCCTGCAACTTGGGCAGATCATCCTGTTTTCATAATCTTTAATGTGTGTCCAGTATCTTCCTACCTTTGAAAGCATTGTGGGTCGCTTTCCACATGAAAGCTTTCACCTCTCTCAAGAGGTTTTTGTTCCTCAGTGATGTCTATATCTGCTCATTGGTCAGCACCTCACTGTTTCTGTCTTTTGCTGCCCATCTGACCATATCTAGGTGTATTATAGTCCCTCATCTGGTCAGTCTTGAGGCACTCTCTATTATATCTTTGTATGCTAAGACTTGTGTTATTGATGCTAGTTTGGCTCCAGGAAAGTCGTAGCCTTTTGGTATCACTAATAAAATGTGGTCTGGGATTGCTTTTCTCATGCCTAGGTTCACTAGTGCATTTGCTCCCTCATTTCCTTTTATTCCTGCATGACCCTTTACTTTTTCCAGAATAGTAATGCCTGTTTGTGCTCTTATCTATGCAGCTAATGGGTGTAGTATTTCTTTATTTACTGTTCCTATCCAGCCTTCATTTTCTCTTCTTGTTAGGAATTTTGTGAAGCAGTCTATCGTGATTTGGAAGTCACTCTTTTTATTGACTGGTTTAGTGGTATTGTTTGTACTGCTACTAAAATAGCCACTGCTTCACCAGTGTTGTTTATTTGTGGTATATTTGGTGGGAGTCTTATAGCCAAATTCCTGGGGTCTTGGAGTCCATACCAAATGCCCATACTTGCTGCTGCTTGGCCATCCCCATCTTGGATGCACAAGCCATCCATGTATATAGTATATACTTCGGGTTTCTCTTGGAGTTCTCTGCTGTAGTTAGTTGTACTCTCAGGCTGGGTGTTCTGCTGGGCCAGGATTCTAAATTCTTCTTCCAGGGAGTTTTCCATAACAAAATTTAGCTCAAAAATCAGCCCATCACCTTCATGAGCAATTTTCTTTTTCTGCATACTCATTTCTCTCTCAGTTTTAGGTGCAGATGAATTCCAGTTGTTATCTAGTTTGGCTATGTAGGCCTTTGCTGATTTGCTGCAGCCATGAGGGTTTTGGCACTCCTCTCTTCTGTGTCTGTAGCATGGTTCACATGTGCAGTTTCTATGCAGCTTATGTCTGGGATTAGTGGTCGGATCTAGTAAGGTTCTGTAGCGTAGTCCACTATGTGGCATTGGCTACATAGCTTTTACTTACTTTAGTAGTCAATATTATATTATATTTATTATAATATAATATTATTATTTATATATTATAAATAGTTTACACTTGCTGCTTACTAAGCAGCTTATTTTTGTTTTACACTACATAGTCAATAGACCAGTCTGGTCTAATTCTGTATTGTGTGAACTAAGCTCTCATAAAAGCCATAACTTCATTACATTTTTTTGAATCTGCCAGCTAGGATCTATTGCCTAGCATCTGACATCAGTTGCTGAGTTTGTTGACAGAACTCTATCAGCTTCTTGAGCTTCTTGCACAGCCACACCATACAAATTTCAAACAGAGGATCAATGAGTAACTCTATACCTGCAGTCTTCACTGACGGTGGGCGGAATGCCCATGATCTACAGGGAGACCCAGCAAACACTCAGGACATGCAAGCATCCAATGTGGGTCAATCAAGACCCAAGGCTTGAGATCGAGGTCAGAGCACCGAGCTGCCCAGGAATAAAAGTGAGGCCTGGAGAGTTGAGAGCTCACAATATGATGGCCAGCAATGGCCATGGGACAAGATGCCAGGGGGATTAACTCCTCCAGTTATGCAGCTGCCAGGAGGACTTCGACAGTCCAGCTGGCTAGCTTCCAAAAGGCCCCCTGATGAGGTTAGACAGTTGACAGGCACTTAGGGCACCTCAGAAGACACCGAGTTGTTGGTATGGACTGGGGAACCTATGCCCCCAAGCTGAAGTAGTGGGGCCAGGTGGGCCATGGCAGGCTCAATGCCCACCAGGATAGCAGAAGCCCACATAAAGGAGGTACCAGAGGAGGATGTGACTCCTGAAGTAGGCAGCATGGAAAATTGTTTCTTGTGCACACCAGCAGTAGAGGAAGTCCAGAAGATTGCAGATCTCCTGGAGGAGGTGATTGAGTTGTCTAGCAATGATGATGCTGAAGCAGAGGAGCAGCAGTTGAAAACCACGTACACTGTGTGCTTGCAGGTGTTCTGGGATCTACATCCAGAGGTGATGAAATATACTACCCAGGCATGACTCAAGCATTATGCTTCTGCACATATAGTAGCACTTAGGCGACAAGGGCACGAGATGCCCACTGTATTCAGTACTAAATATACTGATTTAATAGTGAGAGTTCTCATTATAGAACTCCAGATATATTTGCAGCATAAGGCCACAAGGCAATCAGGGGTGTCAACACTCTGGAGCCACATGTCTGAGGAATGCTTGCCACATTGTAATCAAGACATTGGAGCTGAGCTAGTGGAAGCACTAGCACAGGTGCAGGAAGTACCCAAAGTAAAACCAGTGAGTACCTTTTATACTTCAGCAGAACAAGAGTGGTGTGAGGAGTCCCCACACATGCATAACCAAGACCTTAGGACAGAGATGTCAGGCCTGGATGGATACAATAGCACTGCATTTAAGGTGGAGAGCAAGGCATCTTTGATGCTGCACATGCCAATGACAGAAACATTGAGCAACAAAGTCGCATATCAACATATGCACAATGACAATCTCAGGACTAAGGGACAGTCTCTTATTGATGATCAGAGCATTGTATTCAAGGGCACTAAGCCTATTGATGAGATGCATTGTTAATTTGTAACACAGAGCCAGGAGAATCAAGCTTCTCCAGAACCAGGATGGCACAACAATCATGATCAAAGAGACTTTCTTGATCAAGATGACACCACCAGACATGATGCCCCTGGTAGAGGCCAGGATGAATGCCCTAGATCAATTCTCTGAGATGAGGGCAATTGTGCCCTCAGTTGAGGAGGCTTGGGATGTCTGCTGCAGAGTGGACAAGGGAAATCACTTCTCTAAGCCACTAATCTAGCGACTAGATCTCCAGGCCAGCAGAAGGCCATTTGTATGCATCGTGAAGCCATGCACAATTGCCTTTATTGAGTAGTCAATGATGCCTTGGGAGTAATGTTATGGTGATGATGCCAACTATGGTTGGATGTGCTAGATGTATATGCAGTACAATGCTGTCTTCAGTGCCCAGCATACGTAGTTGTGAGGAGTTCTGACAAGGTCCTGGTGTGCTCGAGCAGATGTATTATAATGATGCACTAGATGATAGCACCTCAGGTGCTACCTAGCAGATGGTAAGCACCATAGCTTAAGCAAAGATAAAGAGAAAAAGATGAGTAGCGCAGCGTAATATGCCTATAGGTGGCACTGTATTGCTGTTATTTGTCTTCTGTATGTTTGTTATATAATTCATAATGTTAGGATGTGGTGTTTAGGTCTTGTGTCCAGTGTTTTACTGCCTTCTACTTAAGCAGGGTTATTGCATGGCATGACCCCCATAAATATGGTGCTGCCTGGATTTATCCTGTTCCAGACAGTGGTCATACTAGAATTACCTGTTGCCTGTAAATCCAGTAAATCCATCCCAGCATTAAGACCAGGTTTTTAGGAGATTTTCAGGCTACATATCTGTTTACCTTTTTATCACATTTTGGTACTGGCACTTGCTTAGAGTATGTAGTTCACAATGACAATTTCATATATCAAGGGGGTTTTTTTTTAAAAAAAGAAATGGGGCACTCTTGAAATTCTTTACATTTTACAGCCTCTCACTCCTACCTCGACCTTCTGCTCCCAGCATGCTGCCTATCATTATATCTGAAGGTTGCAAATTTAGCTGATTCTTTGATCTGGTCATTTGCTTTGTTACCATACCATCCTTTGAGGATTGCATAGCTACATTGGTTAAGATTGTGATCTGCGCCCTTGCAGTTAAAGCAGTGGAGTCAGTTCTCCTTGTTGACTAACTGTGCACTTCCACAGTTCATATCTACAAAGGTCATGTCTCATATATATTGAAGTATGGTGAAGTAACCAGTCCAGGTGATGGAAGGTGTTTGTCGGAAGAAGATATTCCAGAGCAATTTTTTGAGCTTTGATGATGCCAAGCAGTTGACTGCATCCTCTTCCTTTGCTAGTTCTACTTCTATTGTCTGTAAAAGCTCCATTGCCAGCACAGTGTTATATTGTGAGGTGCCATCATCTATTAGCTTGCTCTTTATGAGCATTACCAAAGCTTCAGATTCACTCAGAACCCATCTTACAATGGTTGTTGCCATTATTTCTGCTTTTTTGATCACTTTCTGGTTTCTGATGCTGAGAGTGAAGCCCTTCAACATGCACAGAAAGCGGGGAGGAGGGGGGGCTATATAGTAAAAGAAAAGCAGAGGCTTCCAGCATTAATATGACAGGGTTGTTCATCAGAATGTCATATACATGTTGGAATATGTTGGATACAAGGAAGTAGTAGGGGAGGTTCTGTCTGATGTTGCATATTTAGTGCTCAGTTTCTTTTCCTGCTGTGGGGTTGACAGCTTTGCCTTCTCTCCAGTCATGTGCTTTATAAGTTCTTTCAGCTTGTCGCTGGTCACCATCAGGTCTATTATCTCACTTGCTTGCCAATCTCTGACTCATAGTTTGGATTCTAAGTACGTATCAAAGATGTTTCTTTGCTCTGGTAGCAAATTAAACCAGAGCAGTGTTGACAAGTGTATTATTGAGAAACCTCCCACTGGTGTGGGAGTATATACAAACAAAGCCAGTAGTTAGGGAGGGGTCAGGATAGGAGTGGGAGTGCCGTTCTCTGTGCTCTGGGTGGGCTGCTCTGGAGTGTGGAGTTTTTTTGTATGTTTGACAATTCAGAGCGGGTCTGCTCTTTTTATAAGAGTGGACATGTTCTGAATGCCTACCAATGGTGGCCTTTCTTCCATGTCTCTTTTGATGGGTGATCTGTAGAGGGACTGGTTCACCATCGTGGTATCTCTATCTGTGTCATAGGTCTGGAGCTCTTGTATTGAGAGCCTTGAGAGTTGAGACATGCTTGGCAGAAGAGAAGGGATATCCAATTGAGCCAGGCCGCTTCCATCACTTTCTGATTCTTTCATGTCTAAGGTAGGATCAGAGTTTGAAACATGTCTGCGCTTCTTGTCGTGACTCCTAACACCCTTCTGCTTTTCTGGGCTGGCTGGCTGCTATCTTTTCCTAAGGTTATCTGCCTGAAAAGGCATGTGCTGTGGGGACAGGGAATATCGGTTTGGGATGTGTTTATCTGTTTTGAGGTGGGTTATTAAAATATCAATATATTGTCCCTTAGCCTTATTCCATACTGTTGTGGGTGGGATGGTTTATTATTTCTATGTTGCATATCTACTTATTTAGTTTTCTCCAGTAGGATAAATTGAGAAAAACTTTTAGATCAACTGCTCTTGCTGGTGGGGGGGTGATCTCGTCAGAGACGTTCTGGCTTTTATACCCTTCTCCTTTGCCTAATAGTCTGTGGAGGAGTTTGATGGAGGCCCAACTCTGTGTATTAAGTGGCTTCTTTATTGGAGATATGCAGGATGCTTACTATTATGTTGAATGCAGTAGCTACTCCAGTGTTGTCTTATTGGAGATGTTTTGACATTCATGCCCTTCTACTTGGCCCAGTGGCCTGTAGAGAAATTTAGAGGGGGGCCCGACTCTGCATGTTAAGCAGCTTCTCTGTTAGAGGTATGCGGGATGCTTACTGGCATATTAGGCACAGTAGCTACACCAGTGTTAGTGGTGCTTGTAGTAGTTTGTTATCAAGGGTGATGACACCCAAAATTTGGTCAGTAACAAATATAGCAATAGTGTTACCGTATCAAAAGCTTGCGTTGGGCACACTAAAAGTGCTGAGTGGAGCCCTGGGCAGGTCTCAGAGAACGCGCCTATGAAAATAAGATAAAGTTGGAAAAGAGTCGGCAAGTGTCAAGCGCTAAGGCAAAAGCACCTATGGAAGAAGCGGTAAGTAAACACGGCAATGTAAGTGGCAAGAACATGGTAAGCTTAGCGAAGTCTAAGCATTGTTAATGCCTGCCATAGCTGCAAGGCGCAAGTATGTCAAGGGCTAGCGATAGTCTGCAACTGCCGATGACTTCGATGTTGCTAACCATAAATGAGATTTGGACTGTAAGGGAGACTGGAGTAAGAGAAGCAGGAAACTCTGTTCTGATTTGTATGTACAAGTCAGTAAGTACTTTTCCACAACTCTCAAAGCATTATTGTAAGCTAAATTGAGTTTTTCTTGAATTTTTCGGATTTTATTGAGCATTTATAAATCTCCAAAAAACTAAAATTGGTGTATTAGTAGCCTTTGAATTTTTCCTGATTTTTGAGTGATTTTCCTGGAATCTTTGAGCATTTTCTACTAACATCTTCTGGAAAACAGACCAATTGAGGTTTTCTGGAATTTTTCACATTTTCCTGAGCATTTTATAAATCTCAAAAAACTTAACTTGGTGCATCATTGGTTTTTGAAATTTTTCTGATTTTTCAGTGATTTTCTGGGAATTTTCTAAGCATTTCTAATACTGAAATGAGCCAACTCTTATGTTATTTCCCTAAAAGGAAGGTTCTTGGTCAGCCTTGATCAGCATTAGTTTTTCCCAGGTGTCGTCGCACAGACCAATTGAGTTTTTCTGGAATTTTTCTGGAATTCTCCACATTTCCTGAGCATTTTATGAATCCTAAAAAAAAACTTAACTTGGTGTATCATTGGTTCTTGAATTTCTTCTGATTTTTTAGTGATTTTCTTGGATTTTTCTAAGCATTTCTAATACTGAAATGAGCCAACTCTTATGTCGTTACCCCAAAAGGAAGGTTCTTGGTCAGCCTTGGTAATCACATTTTTTTCCCAGGAAATGAGCCAACTCTTATGTCGTTACCCCAAAAGGAAGGTTCTTGGTCAGCCTTGGTAATCACATTTTTTTCCCAGGCCTTGTCCCATTCTATATGGAAGATAGATAGATAGATAGATAGATTATCCTTATGTCTCACAAGTAAAAATCTATTTAAACCTAGTCGTATCCTGAAGTTCAAATTGTCTCTTATCTTCGAACTTCAGTTTATTAACGTTGTATTATTATATACGAATAAACCTATTATGGCTATGCTGCGACAACGGCACAGTTGGTGTATGGTTCAAATATCAAGTTGGTTGATGGCACTTAGCAACATAACTTGCAAGTATGTGTGGCATTAATAGGGCTAAGAGAGTAACACGAACCTGAGTATAGAACGATTTGTACCAGAATCACCAAGCCCCAGCGTTGGCATCTTCCGAATGTCACATGACTGCGAAGAAGTTGCTGGGTCAATAGCGTTCACTTTCTCGAATCTGGTCTGGGAGTGTCTTGTTTGAAGGTTATCGCACCGACTACAGAAGTCCGATTGAAATAGAGTATTGTCGATGTCTCTTAATTTACAATTTTTGAAACTCCCAACCAACGGGGAATCTTTGAAGCCGTCGCGGTCAACGAAAACTTCAGACTCAGACTTGCCGTTGAATTGGCAGGCTTGACACCGACCTCGACCATCCACCTACGACGGGAGACAACGACAACGCTGTTCCTGAACTCGAATCAAGTCAGAAACGGGTAAGAATCGTATACTTATCTATATCTCAACATTGGGACGCTCAACGTGGCTATTTGCTGCAAAATATTTTCTTGTCTGACTAAGGGTACTCCAAACTACGGGGCATAGTAATTGTAGTCGCTGCATTGCGCCACCTTGCCTCATGGTCGGTTGTACCTGAAGCCCTTCGCAGCCCGAGTCGGATTTGTGCGACTCGGAGATTCTTTCATGGATGAGTTGTTTCTGGGTTTTGGTGTTTGCGGAACCGAGGAATAGTGCACTAGAAGGCGAGCGGACGCTCGGTAATTCTCAGTATTTACGCCTTGATCGGTTTATGACCATCAGTGTTGTGTTTGTTTCAAGAGTATGCGCCTCTGAATGGATCGAGGCGATTGTTTGTTTAACTTCGCCTTGAAAGTGAAAATTGCTAGGGTCGATTGAGACAATGAAGATCACTTGGTGAGTCATGTGCACGTTTTCCCCCTGCTCTGAAATTCTGCTTATCGAGAGAAGTCTGTGTTTTGGAGTCCGAACTCTTCCTCTTTACGTATGACCTCACGAGAGATGTCACAGCCGAAGCTTGTGAAGGTCCTTCGACAGTAACTATTATGACATTGTTGAGGGACGACCGTTCTGCATTTGTACGGTCTCATACTTATGGTATGGAATTGATTTGTTGCTCAAACATTCAACTGAGGGAGACCTGGCAGCGAGGTCAATATAAGGTTACACTATATTGATGGACCATGCTGGCTGTCAAATCCCGGATATAAGCTAGAGAGAGGGACTCTTCGGAAGACTAAGACTATTGTCCAGGGTGGCCTTGATTCTTAAATAAGCATGTCAATATCGACAAAGTTGCATTTAATTTTTGGATCACCATAAGTACCTTCCACCCCCCAGGTTCACCTTATCGTTTTGACGCTCGAAATGCCCGATTGGAAATCACCTCAGGAGCTTCAAAAGGAAGGGGAGGTATTTTCGAAATTTACGCATGCACTCCTGGGCCTCTACATGTACGCAGTCATACAAAACCTCTTAAAGCTATGCAGTAGACCAGTCTAACAACTGACAGATATGAATGGTTCATTTCTCTGGATTTTGAATGGCAATTTGTTTCTGGCAAGAAACAATTCCGGTGGCCACTGGTAAGTCTCTTGTACAAGACCTGCCCCTTGCTTAGTGCGTCTTTTAGATATTTTATTTTGCAGGTCGTTATTTACTTCTGTCTGCCATGATTGGAATGTGAGTCACGATGGATACCAATCAAGGTTGAAACTGACGACGTCTTTCCTAGCGCAGTTTCTCTGGATACTACTACGTACGTTCTTTTTGGTCCCTTGTTCCTTTTTATAATTAATGATATATCTAGGAAAATAAATTGTCAGGCGCTGTATACCTTTACCCAGGCAACTCTCTCAATCGTCTGTTCAAATGCGTCGTCTGAAAGTGAACCCATAGCTGGCAGGAAACTCATCGGTAGGCTTGGCTAGTATCAATCTATCGATACGGACGTACGTACCACAGTAATTTTCTGTTCTTTTTTTGTTATGGCTAAAATTCGATAAGTATGGCTGTATGGTCGCGAGACAGATACATCATCGGCTTCCTCATCGTTCTCATCCTCGGACACTGGTCGCTTATTCTACAAGGTGAAGGTGACTGTTTAAAGAGCTTCAAGGATGCTAATGTAACTCACAGGAGTCAACCTGTCGGTGACCTGGGTTTATGGCACTGGCTGTGTTATTACTTGGACTAACAACAAAGTCCTCGCTGCCACCTTCGTGTATTCGATGTGCTTCGATCTTGTTGTTCTTGCACTCAATGCATACAAGCTCCTCGACAGTTATTCAAAAGACAAAGGATTTATGTCAAGTCGAATTGCGAAAATGATATTTGAGGATGGCCTGATTTATTTTGTCATTGCGTTCGTTTCTTGTCCTTCGTCCTTGATGCCATTTCAATCAATGCTTCGTCACTAGATTTGTAGCCAATTTGCTCGCAACAGTCTTCATGATTCTTAACTTGAACCAAATAATGAGCGTGATTTTCAATGTTCCTGCGGCTGTGGCTTCAACAGTGAGGCTTTATCAGGGTTTCTATGATTACATGCTCATTTGACTGCCTCGTGCAGATAGTCGCTTCTCGTGTAGTTCGAAGGCTCACGAACTATAGCCATCGAGAAGTCTTGTAAGTGTCAGGTATCATTCCATCGCAAGCTCTCTAAATCGTGTCCAGCCACTCGTCTAGTTCCAATCCTGTTGCATTTCGTGGAGTACAAACCGTACCTCGTCAAGCGCCGTCTTTCAGCCCAAATATTCCAACAAATGGAGTTCATGTGCAGGTCAAGATAATATGCTCTCTATTTCTACTTTCGTGTTGATATCGTTTTTCTCTCAGATGGAGACCTTCACTCGAGAGGAAGATTATTTGAAACCTGAACTCAAGACTGTTAATCGTCTTCGTGAAGAAAGCGACACGGAGCCTGACCTTGAAGCAAAGGGTCGCTCTCTTTGAATGAAATAGATGTTCCAAATCGAAATTCGGACATCTCTACGCAAAACCGATTTACTGTGTATGTATGTATTCCTACATCTATCTTGTATAACCTTTCGTCGTATCAGTATGAAACCAATATACTATTATGTGTCAGATCATGCATTTTTTAAGCCATGCCCCTTGTCTGTTTGGGTCTAAGAAAATGAAGTAGATATATATAATGTATATTAAGAGTTTTTTTTTACACTTGCTTTGAGAGAAACTTAGGATGAAAAAATGTATCAAACACAAAATGGCTCGGTCAAAATCTGACTACCACTAAATTCTTATGTATATCACCTAAAATCAAAAATATAGAGAAGTAGACATCTTTTGTTTTGACGAAAAAGAGTGTAACAACTTTGAGGCTGCTGGCGCTCCGCAAACGGCTGCATCAGCTTGCACTCAGAACGAAACTAACTCCAACTAACGCCTGCTTGTTTTTCGTCCCATCCTTCAGAGATGGTTCATGCTACTGTTCACCTTAATACGTCAGCCCTGCCCCTGAGGCTCTTGTACAAAGGGCCTATATAAACTTGGACAGTCCATACTTTTCAGGATTATCCAGGCGATCACAGTAACGGCCCTATCGAACGAAGACGCTGTTGTGATATTGAGAAATTGATCGGACCTCGACTGACATCACACAATACACCCGGTACCGGTCCTTCCTGGACTCTGCTCAACATCCCGCCAGCCCTTTGACTAACATACAGCACCCTGCATACTACTCGGTGGCTCCACAGTCTCCATGGTTATTCTGGTACGAATCACAAGTAGATTCGTTGATACGATGCTTTGACCTGATGTGGTGTCGAGCGGAGTACTTTTGTAACGGTGTGAGATGATGTGCAGGAAGTGCGCATTTTTTCTGCAACTGTCTGCTGCATGTGTGTACTTCAACTTTCAGATAACCTCACTTTATTCCTCAGCTCTCGACAGTTATCTTATAGAAGGATTTGTGTATGAGATGTGTCGGCCGTTGGCCGAGGGCACCAAAAAAGACTGGAAGGTGCCAGTCCAGAAGGTATGTCCATGATATGTTGAATGTCCCTGGGTCTTGCAGTGCCTTGGGCCCTCTGTGAAGCCTTTATGACAGGAGGTGTTCCTCAATTTCACTTGTCGACAATCAGTAACTGAATTTAGCACACACGTAGCAAAGCTTGAGCCTGACATAGAGTAATATGTACCTCAAGTGGACTTCTCAGGGCCCTGGCAGAACGCCGTGGTC
The DNA here is from genome assembly GCA_027475525.1 of Macrolepiota albuminosa. Taxonomy (NCBI): domain Eukaryota; kingdom Fungi; phylum Basidiomycota; class Agaricomycetes; order Agaricales; family Agaricaceae; genus Macrolepiota; species Macrolepiota albuminosa. Next base: position 355,406 of record JAMWFC010000066.1, on the reverse strand, counting down.
ACAACACTCCCTCATACCTTCAAGTCAGCTGTCAATAAGCCTTGCGAAAGCCAAAACAATAAATTCAGCACCAACACTATGGAATGAAAAAGAGAGCAACCCGCCTACGTGTTAATGTTCGAAACCATTCTCAGAGAGGTGTCCGCGGATTTCATAATGATTTGAAATGGGATTATGAAACGGTCGCTTAGCCGATTATATGTTTGGCAACGTGAGGTGGCCTTGGCATGGAGAAAAAAATGCCGGAGACTGAACATAATGCCGTTCGCTAGAAGACCATCAAGACGTCCTCGGCATGTTGCAGACCCCACACTTCGTGATTGGTCGACTTACAACATGTATATTAGTCCTTTAAAATTTTCGACCTAAGATGGGCGCTGGGGATGGCATATCACTCAACGGTCAATGCATATGTCGGCAGCTTATTACAAACAAGGAAATGAATTTCCGCGCTTATGTCTCGTAACTTTTGTCCGATAACTTAGGACTGATGAAAGAACTGTCTTCTGAGGATAACTCCAGGGTTCACCGTGTTTGTGGGGATGCATCATATGCTTTGCAAATGTCAAAGTGTTCTTCGTGAAGCTTGATTCTGCGCGTTGATCGTGTTGACATTAAAGGCGAGATTGCCGTGCGCATGAAAAGATGAGGGTCTAAGATATGTGGAGATAAATGCTGTGACGTGCCGTGATCACCAAACCAGAAGACTCCGCTCGTGCAAATGCTACCCCTAATCCCAAACTTGGTTCGCTCTGGGCGAAGAGGGAGGAGGGATATTTGCAGTATACATGTATTGAAGCTCTTTCACACCCATGTCCACAGGGTATCACTTGACAAAGGGGACTTCGGTTCGGCCTTTCCCTTTCAAGTGTGCCGCATTAAAGAATTGTAAGCTGAAAAGTGGGATCTCGGAAAGATCCAGTGGCAGGGACCCAGGGGTGAGAAAGCATTGCCGAAGTGTATTATTGCCTTTCCAAGTCGAACGTCGACAACCTTATAGCCGAAAAGAGGCTTCTCAGGATGAAGCCCACTTTGTCGGATATAAACTTGGCAAGACCTCTCTCACCTGATTCCCCAGCCTTTCTCGTTCTCTTTGTTCTGGCTCCTCAAACTTACTTGGAATCATGGTAGATTGGAAATCACCCGAAGAAATTCAAAAGGACGGTGGTAAGCCAACCCCTTTGATGTGTAACAGGTTGAGAGGCCTCAGTCTGGTTCAATGCTTTTAGTTGCATTCACCAAATTCATACACTGTCTACTCGGCTTGTACATGTATGTATCGGTCCTCTATAGTTTTGCCGCCTCCTCTTGATGCGTTCTGTAGTTGGGAATGGTTCACATCGCTGGATTTTGATTGGAAGTACATCAGCGGCAAGAAAACATTCCGATGGCCGATGGTATGTTTTGTCATAGGTGTCGTTCTCGCTGGATAATAAAGCGAGCAGATATTCTATTTCTTGAATCGATATTGCCTGCTATTTGCGTTAATTGGAATGTACGGTATCGGCTGTCTTTCAATTTGATTGAGATACTAAACTTTTCTTACAGTGCGATCGCCATGAATGTGACAACGTGAGCAATTTTTGTGTTTCTCGTACCTCGCTGGAGTTAATGAAGGTCGTCAGCGAGATAAATTGTCAAGGACTCTATACATTTAATCAGGTAAGCGATCTGTATGACAACACTGCATTTTTGCTCAACCAGCTGTCAGTGTTTTGGGAATGCTGCTATTGGTCTTGCCAGTATTAATCTATCGCTGCGAACGTAGGTATATGCTCACGTTCGAAGCCTTGTCATTTATTCTGTTAATTTGGTGCAGAATGGCAGTATGGTCGCAAAAGTGGTACATAGTTATACCTCTGGTTCTTATAATTCTGGCACACTGGTCTCTGCTCTTACATGGTGAGTCCTGAGTTTCTTCTATTCTCGACTAGCCTGAGCTAAGTGTTACCCTAGGAATACTTCTCAAAGCGACTTGGATTCCAGGACAGGGCTGTGTCATTGTGTCGACCGATAATAAACTTCTTGCCATTACTTTCATCTACTCCATGGTCTTTGACTTGATGGTCTTATGTCTCACTGCATTCAAACTTCTTGTTGGACCTGGCAAAAGTTCGCGCCTCGTGTCCCTCATCTTCAAGGATGGTTTAATTTACTTTGCTATCGCGTGAGTTTCTTTTTTGACGTGTTTCATAATTGATATGCTCAACAATCTTATAGTTTCTTAGCAAATTTGATTGCTACTGTAAGGACTTTTCCTTGGAATAATAGCTGTCCAAGTGATCATCTGAATTTTAAAGATATTCATGCTCCTTAATTTGAATGCGGTGATGTCGATTATCGCGAATGTCCCAGCTGCGATCGCTTCGACGGTCAGTCTGGCGTATTAAGACGGATTTAGCTTTCTAAACGAATTTATCAGATTGTCGCCTGTCGCGCTGTCCGTCGTTTGTCCAACTATCAAAATCAAGAAGCGGAGGTTTTCCCGTAAGGTGGTCTGTGATCATCTAAGCATTTGACGCTAATTTTCATCAGATCGACCACGCGTGGTACAACTTTAGCTTTCCTTTCAGGTGGTGGTGCCAGCGTGCGTCCCCCGAAAATCTCGACCAAATTAAACACCGCGCCGGCCGAGGGAGTGCATGTCCATGTACGTATTTCAACGTTATTGAAGCGTTTCAACTTGAATAATTATGAACAGATGGAGACATTCGAAAGCCCATCGGACAAATCCTTTGTTGAATACGATGCCGCTGGAAAGGTAGTGAAGTCTGATAGCTACGACCATGAAGCGCAAGTTATTAGTAATGAATTCAAACGGCCTCCCTATTAGATCATTCAGCGCGCTACTTGGTCCTGGCCTTCTATGCTTCTTCGTCCAAAGTCTTCAGCGTTCACTCGATCAATCAAAACAAAACACGACCATAACTTTGGACATATACCAACCATTCTTTCAATTACCACTTTCTGGATCCATTTGTAACACACTCGTCTCTGAACACCCTTATTCTTGCCTCGTTTCTGTTTCTTAGAGGGTGGTTATTTCATACTTTGCTCGGCTTTCCATTCAAGATCCATCGTTTTGGCATTATCACATCTCCATATACCAAGAAACTTTCCTAACTTAACACGCAAGAGTGTAAAATTCGTGTAGTTTATAACAAGTTGTGAAGAAGTATCCAAGTAGAATTCATCTGTAACGAGACAACTTAGATGCGCTTTCCAATTTGTCCGGAATATTGTCTCCGCAGTTTTTTTTGGAACAGGTGATGACTGTTCCATACATCTGTTCATATGTCGTCTCCGACATAGTCGGTGTCTTCTCCGCTGATCTTGTCACAGATTACCATAGATCCGATCTGCCACCGGTGATGATGAGAGCGAGCTTCCAGGATTGGAATATATGTAGATGAATCGACGACATTCACGGTGATCCTGGGCTCTTGGAAGGAAAAAATGTGTTTAAGACGTATGTCTTGAAAATTATCGGGAAAGGTGTTTAGAGTTCAGTACCCCAATTCTTATTAGTAAATACAAGACAGGTAACTTCAAAGCATCACATATACATGCTACATGCTACTCTGCGTGAACAACTGCTTCCAAGTGACGTGAGACACGTTGAACGGATGTGTGGTGGGGCTAACTGACTTCTAATCGAAAGTGATCTAATAAGAGTATCGAAACCACGCGGCTCCTTGTTGAACTTCGAATCAGCAGATTTTCCTAGACAACTCCGAGGCCCACAAAGGAATTATCTCTATTTCGTTACCCACTCACTAAAGAGAACTTTGCGCTGTTCTTCATTTATGTAAAAAATGGAAGCAAGCTGAGTCCATTAGTATGTGCGACAGGACATGAAGTTATGTCGTAAACCATATTGACGATTCTGGAAAAAACTACCACAAAAATCTGGAAGTTGAAATTTTGGTGAGTCCAGTGACTAATCATGATTTCACTGGAGCAGGCTCGCAGCCGTTCAGTATGCTCCAAGAGGTCCGTACCCGCCGGTATTGTTCTCTGATAGCTTATGATAACCACACATGCTACGTGCAAATGACACGCCGAACGTAAGGCCTAAGATGGCTAGGATGATCTAGACAGTTGACAGTCGGTTTGTCATTATGTCAGGAATACAATCCCCGACGCTCTTACATAAGTAAGAGAAAAGGTTCTTTTTCCCGCTACTTTAGGAGAGGAGGAGGAGGAGTTTTTTTATTTTTCTAGGGAGCTATTTTTATGCAATATACATCATGAGCCCTTGTATCCTAGTTTCTGCAGTATGCTAAAGTGTGGTAATTATGGACACTTACTCAGGTATTCTGGCCTGATGCCTTTTCAAGCATACCAGTTATGCCTCATAGCTACTACAATTTGATCTTTTGGAATTCATACTACTTCCCACATGTAAATCTGTTGCTATTTACTGTTAATGTGCATTCCCAATTTCTAAACCCTTCTGCTCTCTGCAATGCTTTGCCAGTATTGCTGGCTGAGGCTCCACATCCAGACCAGTATTTTTGGAAAGCACAACCTTGTATGATGCATAAGCAATAGATTAGATCAGCACAGCAATCATGCCAGGGCTCAACACCCCTGCCAATTCTAATCACTGGGTCACATGGTACTTTGGCAACCAGGTCATACTTGTATTGAGTCTTATTTCTCCAGCCTACCCATACTATGACATGCTTGGTCAGCAAGCCTAGACTCTTCCAAATCTGTCACATCAGGAAACCTTTTTTTTTTCTGTTTGGACACAAGTATGGTGGTCACATTGCTTCATCAAGCCATGTGCTGATTAGTTGCTTATTAATAGCCTGCACAAAGCCTCCCTAGTCAACACATGAGGGTGGTGGCTGCCCAGTGATAGGCTTCTACTTAGGCTGAGCACATTAAGGGACACTATAGGCCTACTGACACTTGTCAATCTGGAGACTCAAGTGACTTTTTTGGACACAGGACATCTCTGGCTTTGGCACTCTAATATAGGCTTCACTTACCAGTCTCAACCACTATTTATCAACCATTCAGCATCCACTATTCATTGACTCCAAAGACTCAGAAGGCTCAGGACTCATAGTGCTGGCCCAACAACAGAGAGGTGACTTTGACCAAACTTGATCAATTCCAAAAGGGGTTAGCATTAGATGCTGCCATTTGTCGAGGCACCTCATCTCAATCAGAAGTATAAAAGAATTAATTATGACAAGACAAGATATACTAAAGCCCAACATTTCAACCTATCAGAAAATGGTACAATGTTTAGTGCCAGATTTAGTGCCAGAGTTAGCGCTTACAGTGTCTGTCAAGGATTTTCTGACCATACTCTGGAGTGGCCTACCCAATCAAACTTACATTAAAAAGTGAGCAGTGATTACGCCCAAAGTTTGGTCAGTAACAAATATAACTATAGTGTTACCGTACCAAAAACTAGCATTGGGCGCGCTAAAAGTGATGTGAGGAGTCCCGGGCAGGTCCCAGAGAACGTGCCTATGAAAATGGGGAAAAGTCGGTAAGGGAGTCGGCAAGTGTAAAGCGCTAAGGTAAAGCACCTATGAAAGAAGCGGTAAGTGACACGGCAATGTGAGCGGCAAGAGCACGGTAAGCTTAGCAAAGTCTAAGCGTCAATAATGCCTGCCATAGTTGCAAGGCGCGAGTGTGTCGAGTATTGGCGAGCGTCTGCAACTGCCGATGAGTTCGACATTGCCGACCGTAAATGAGATCTTGAGCATAAGGGAGACTGAAGAAAGGGGAGCAGGAAACTCTGCTCTATTGTTCGATGGGTATGTACAAGTCGGTAAGTACTTTTAAGGGAGACTGAAGAAAGGGGAGCAGGAAACTCTGCTCTATTGTTCGATGGGTATGTACAAGTCGGTAAGTACTTTATATACTACAAGGAGTTCACCGTCGCCAGTGACCAACCATTGCCAAAGTGCGGTAAACTGGAAAATTTCATAGGGGTAGCTCCAACGGTTTCAGATCCCTACCATCCATTCAAGACCCTTAGCGACGTCAGGCGGCAGATCGCAAAGCTAAACCATCAATCCATCACCCTTCTGTCTGTCCAAAATGCTTAGCGATGTCAGGCGCCAAATCGAGGCGCTAAGCGGTGTCAGACGCCAAGGTCAAACGCCAAGCTGTCCGTCAGTTTTTGATAGATCATCAGGCTTCTCGCTAAGCGCTGTTGTCAGTGACTGATGCCATCTGTCAGTTGTCATTCTGTCTGCCGTCGGCGCTATCATTGATCGGATCTGCTTCTTGCCATGCGCGGCCATCAAATATCGCTAAAATTGGATAATTAGCGCGCGCTAAGGTATCCCAAGTCGGTGCCGCATTGCCGTCGCCTGCCATTGATGCGCTGATCCTGTATGGGGTCCTATCAGCAGACTCATACAATTTTCAGTAGTTTTAGAGTTGCTGTGGCCAATAGGCTGTAATGCCATTGGTCACCATTACTCATGTGTTGCTGGTTGCTGTTGACAGGTCACCATTAGCTGTAACCACAAGGAGAGGTGCTAATTGATAGTGCCACAGATGGACTCATTTCTGAAATACAGTAGTGCATAGTATAAAAAATAGCTACTTAACATGTAAATCACAATGAATTGTAACCTATTAGCACTCAGTTATTTTCAGCATTCAAATTGCACTAAAATTAACCTAACTTTGCCACCAAGTTGGGTGCTAGCATTATCTCTATCATCTTCATTGTTTATAGTGCCACCTATAAGCACATCTTGTTGCACTATTCTTCCTTTTTATGATATTATATTCAGAGTTATGGAGCTTACAGTTTGCTAGATAGCATTAGAAGCACTATTATCTAGTGTGTCATCTTATTATATTAACTTGAGCACACCAGAACCCTGTCAGAACTTCTCACACACTACACATGCCAGGTGCTAGAGATGGTGTTGTACTGCATAATGTCCAGTGCACCCAACCACAGTTGGCATCATCACTGGCAGCATTGAAACAACCCACATGGTGTCTAATGTGTTTTTCACATAGGCATGGTTTGATCTCATGACCTCCCCACTTGCAAAAGCACATGTCTCTGCTTTGGGACCCATGGTGGTGCCACTGTGGCCCCTAACTTTAGTAGAGGGTCTACTAACAGGTGTCACAATGTGCAAAGAAATTGCTATGTGCAGAATGCATTACTGAACTTGCTCTGCTCATTGGCTAGGTCTGGCAAAAAACCTGTGATTACCTATAGTATATATTATGACTTCTCTGTACTTTTTTTCAAACAAAATTAAGATGTAAAAATGCCAGAGGCATGAAAGTGTAGAATCAGAGCCAGTTTTGTCACTTATCAGAGCTTGGTCAAATAAATCAAGATGAAATATATAAAACTTTTCTATGCATAGAAATTGACTTAGAAACACCTTTCCAAAGCATACCAAGTAGCAGAAAGCTTATAAAAGTGGTTATTTTTCTATGCAATGAAAGAATTAGCACTAATTTGGCACATCCACTTTTTTTTATTCAACTTTCAGAAATGGTTCATGCTGCTGTTCACAGTGTTTGTCAGGGGACTCCTCATCTCTTCCCTCTTTTACTCCTTACTCTTTCATTCTCTCTTCATTCATTTTCTTATTTATTCTGTCATTCTTTTACTTTACTGCTTCTATTCTTTCAACACTATTTATTAGTACTACTTTCAGCCTCTAAGGTGCTCTGGTTCTTTAGCTATCATTCAGACAAGTGTGGCCTCTTCAACATCACATACAGGCCACCTACATAAGCTAAAGCTTGCCAGAGTTTGTTCCTTGTTTGTATAGTTTTATTGTCCTGTACAGTTGTTTCTCATGCTCCAGAGGCCTCAGAAGCATCCAACTTTGCATAGAGAATCCATAGACTTGTTCTCTTTGGACCTTTCTCTGCCAGGTGAGTAGTTATTATGATATTGTCAGTATATACTCTAATATACTTTGAATCTTCCTCTGCTAGCTGTGTAACTGAGCCATAGCCTTCAGAGGTCATCCTTACAGTGCTACCATATTGGTACTATGACTGACAATGCACCTGCTTCACTATATTTGATGGCAGTCAGTCTTTTCTCTAGCTCTCCTTCCTGCACACTTCTCAACTTCAGGTGTTCCTGCCACTAATTTCAGAAATTATTAGTAAATTATGCCATCTACAGTTTTTTTTCAAAGATAGATGTGCACTAGAGTTTGAACAATATTAGAATAAAAAAAGGAGACAAACATAGAGCTGAGGACTGTTTGAATCAACTGTTATGTTCTTTAGCCTGTATAACTCTCTGGCAATGTTCCAAACAATAATAAATAATCTATTGAAAGATTTAATACTCTGCAGAGTTGTAATAGTTTACACAGATGACATACTTGTGCATACTAAAATATTAGCAGAACATCAAAAAGTTGTGCTTAAAATCCTCAAAATTTTTAATCAAAACAAGTTATACTTGAAATCTGCAAAATATAAATTTGAGAAAATTGAAGAGGGAAAAGTGGCTATGGACCTAAAAAAAGTTAGCTGCAATCAAAAATTGGTCTGCAATATATACTATAAAGCAGATTTAGTTATTTCTGGGATTCTGCAACTTCTACAGAAAGTTTATCAAAGATTTTGCATCAATTGCACAGTTTTTGTAAGGAGAACGCTTAACATCTGCAGAACTCCTTCTACAGAGCCAGCAAGCACTGGTGACAAGTAGGAGTCGAGCAGGCATAGAGGCAGGCAAGAGTCAAGCAAGGGACCAGCAAGACTAACCAAGCAGTTGGACGTCACTAGAGAGCTTACAGTGGGTTCAGTGTGTAGGCCAGAAGAACACTGCTATTGTTCAGCCTGAAGATTTTCTATTCCACAGGCTGCCTATATATACTACATTGGTGGCTGTGCTATGACTAATACTGTTTACTAAGTGGGCCCTGGTATGTAATGGAGTATGACTAACAATAATCAATGCTGAGTAAGGTCCAGGCATATGACTCATTAAAGCTGACTACTAAGGAACAGAAGGGGAAAGGGAGGACTGAGCAGCTGGTCAGATCTGCTAGAGATAGGCATATTGTTGGACTAAGCTCAGAATAGATTTGGACACAGTTCAAAGACCGGTCCTCTGACAGTTTCTGTACTATACTACTAGAAAAAGCAATAGGTTCAACTGGCCAGTAATGTATGAGAAGGCATTTCATGTCCTGAAAAACAAACTGACTTTGTCTCCTGTACTTTTTCTTATTACTGATGGCAATTTATTTAAAATTGAGACTGACATCTCTGATTATGCATCTGAAACAACTGAAGTAGGTGTGTGTGGAAAAAAATCTTTAATTTTTGCCATCATGTGATTCAAAAGATGTTTATCTGTTCAGATGCTCATGTAAGTAGCAGCCTGTATTAGTATGTGAAAAATGTCTTCAATTTTTGCTGTTATATGATTCATTAAACTGTTTATCTATCTAGATGCTTATATCAGCAGCAGCCTGTGTCAGTGAGAAAAATGTCTTCATTTTTTGCTGTCATATGCTTCTAAGAATGTTTGTCTATTTGGATGCTTATATAAACAGCAGCCTGTGTCAGTATGGAAAAAATATCTTTAATGCTTGCTGTCATATGATTTATAAACTATTTATCTATCTAGATGCTCATATAAGCAGCTGCCTGTGTCAGCATAAGAAAAATGTCTTTAATTTTTACTATCATGTGATTTATAAACTGTTTGTTTATCCAGATGCTCATATAAGCAGCTGCTTGTGTCAGTGTGAGAAAAATATCTTCAATTTTTGCTGTCATGTGATTCTAAGAGTGTTCAGTGTAAAGGCAAGCACTGAAGGTGAGAAAGTGTTTTTAAAGGCCTCTGTGTAATGAGGAATCTTCCAGACACATCCTCACCTTTGCCTCTCTTGATTGAAAGCTGATGCCAGTTTGGTGCCAGAGTCTGGCAAATGCCAAGCCACATCAGTATGGCAGATGGTCTCAGACATCCTGGGCAGCATTCTCCTCTACCATCTTCTTCCCCTTTGCCTGCCCAGGTGAGCAAGCAGTTGCTCTTTCACACAGTCACATCAGTCTCACCACACCCTATGCATTCTCACAGCCATTACAATGCTTGTCATTTTGCATGACATAATTCATTTTATGTTGCATCTCATTGGTGAGACTGCAAGCCACACACTTTCAGTGAGCCTTGCTCACACCTCATATTAGCTATTTTAAGCCATCTGATGTCCACTTATTTGCAAGTGCATGATAGGAAGATTGCATTGCCTCCTACTCACATTTACTAGTTTTTAATTAGTTTCTTATAGTTGTCTCTTTATCTTTTTGTCAACCCACCCTCCTCTCTCTGTAAATAATTTCTTAGCCAGCTATCACCACTTATTTCAGTTGAAGTAACACATATAGATCTCACAGTAAACAAAGTAATACACAAAGGTCACACAGTTATGTGACTGGTTTGACACTACACTCTTTCACATAAAATTCTGATGATAATGCCCAAAAGTTGATCAGCAGCAAACATGGTTTATGGCTACTGACCAGTGAAATGCATTGGGAATGCTAAGTGTTTTTGAGGGAGTTCTGGACAGGTTCCAGAGAACAAGTCAGAAACAAGTTAAATGATTAGTTTTGGTAGAAGTTGGGAAGGAAAGTCAGCAAGGGATATGCAGAAAGAAAAATGTACTAATGACAAAGTGCATCTAAATGAGAGAGGAGAGCAGATATGACAAAGTGTGCAGCAAGAAAATGAGAAGCTTAGCAACATGTAAGCTGTGTGATGCCTGCCATAGGTGCAAGGTGTGTAGATTCCATATGCATAACTGTGGCAGGCAGGCTAGAGGTGTTCAGACAATTGGCAACTATGAACTTAGTCAGTACAAAAGAAATCTAAACCATAGGGTAAACTGAAATGTAAACAGAGTACTCTGTTCTGTTTTGTAACTAGTGACAATGGTAAGTATTTATAGTAAAATAAGTTCACTGTTGCTAAATGGCTAAAAGTCACTAAGAAGTGATGAACTGTAAGGAATGTAGTTAAATGCCATGCATTAAACTGAGAAATGAACAAAAATGCTGTCCATCTGAACTGTTAAAGGGTGCCAAGAGACATTAGGCACCAAGGTGAAATGGTCAGTCACAAGTAAATGTTTCCAACTTGTAACCACTGTCATTGACTAGATGTACCACGTGATGATTGAGTGATGCCACCTATCACTGCTTGCTGATAGCATGATTGTTAGCTGTCACTGGTGCTATTACTGATCAGTTCCATTGCTTGCCATGCATTGATAGGCTTCTATTCAGGCTGAGCACATCAAGGGACACTATAAGCCTACCAACAATTGTCAGTCTGGAGACTCTAGCAATCTTTGTGGATACAGGACATCTCTGGCTTTTGTAAGGGCAACCTCTGGAGGCTGTGGCTCAGTCACACAGCTGGCAGAGGGAGATCCAAAGTGTATTAGAATATATACTGACAATATTATGATAACTACTCACCTGTCAGAGGGAGATCCAAAGAGAACAAGTCTAGAGATTTTTTATGCCAGGTTGGATGCTTCTGGGGCCTCTGAAGCATGGGAAACAACTGTACAGTACAACAAAGTCTAGAGATTTTTTATGCCAGGTTGGATGCTTCTGGGGCCTCTGAAGCATGGGAAACAACTGTACAGTACAACAAAACCTTAAAAACTCAAAAATTGCCTAAATAAACAACTGTATAAACAAGGCAGGAAAACTCCAGACTTTGGAAGTCAGAAAGGCAAACTCTAGCTTATATAAGCAGTCTGGAAGTGGTGCTGAAGGGCCCACAAACTCCAGACTTTGGAAGTCAGAAAGGCAAACTCTAGCTTATATAAGCAGTCTGGAAGTGGTGCTGAAGGGCCCACACTTGTCTGAATGATAGCTAAAGAACTAGAGCACCTCAAGGGCTGAGAATAGTGCTAACAAATAGAGTTGAAAGAATAAAAACAGTAAAATGAGAGAATGACAGAAGAAATAAGAGAATAAATGAAAGGAGAGTGAAGAGATAAGGAGTGAAAAAAGAAAGAAATGAAGAGTCCCCTGACAGCTTTGGTGCTCTATTACAGGCTTTGCTTATTAGTCTCATCCACTATTTATCAGTCCTTCAGCACACACTATCCATTCACTTCAAGGATCTAGAAGGCTCAGGACTCATAATGCTAGCATGACAGTGGGGTGATGACTCTGACCAAACCCCAATCAATTCTGAGAGGGGTTAGTGTGGAAAAATGTCAACAGATAGATCTTGGACATGGCCATGCTACATAGCAACTGCTCTACAAGCAAGTTCAAGAAAGCAAACACATACTGGAGATCTGGATGAACTATAAAAATTTGAAATACTTCTTATTAGCACAGAATCCAAATAGGCATTAAGTGCAATGGTCAGTCTTACTTGCTGATTATAAATACACATTGAAGTACAAACTCAGGAAATCGATGCTGAAACCTGATGCTCTTTTGTGCTGACCAGACCATAAGCAGTGAGTAGAAAATGACAATAGTAACATTACTCTAATTTCAGCAGATTATATCAACATTACTCCTTTGAAGTGTGGTTATAGTAGCCACTAAGGAAGATAAAATAGTAGAACTAGTAAGAAAAAAAAGGGGGAAGTTCCTATCAATAAAGATAATCAATGGAGTGTCTGTGAAAAAGAGAATGGTCTAAGATTCTAAAACAGGCTTATAGTAGTAATGGACAACAAAATCAAGAGGAAAATAATAGAACTACACCATGATTCAACAATAAAAGGATATCCAGAAAGAAATAAGATAAAAGAATTAATTTGAAAAGAACTATTGGTGGTCCAAATTGACTGAGTATGTAAACAAATATGTGAATGGATGCAAGAAGTGTTAGCAGATGAAGGTGTTCCCACAAAAACCCTGAGGCTTCTTATTCCTAAATATTATTTCCCAATATCCATTTCAAATCATTTCTACCAACTTTATAATAGGTCTACCTGTCTTGCTAGGATATGACACAATAATAAAAGTAGTAGATTGATTCAGTAAAAGAATATTTGCAATACCATACAACAGATAAATTGACTTGGAGAGAGCAGCACACCTATTTCGAGATCACATTTAGTGCCATGAAGTATTATCTCACACAGTAAATGACCAAGGATCCCAGTTTGCTTCTGCTTTTATGAAGAAACTATATAAGTAACTGGGTATCAAACAGAATATATTGGCATCTCACTATCCTTAAATGGATGGCCAGGAAGAAAGAATAAACCAAGAAATCAAACAATACCTAAGATTGTTCATTAATTACCATATGGACAATTGGGCTGAATGGCTCATCCTAGCCAATAATAACCAAGTTTCAAGCTCAACAGGAAAATTCCCATTCTTCATCAATAAAGGGGAGAGAGGTAAATTCAGGGTTGGAACCATTACAGTGGGCACCTGCTATTCTGGTACAGTTATTGTGGGTTGTTTATGTACCAGTCAATCACGCAGCTTACAAATACATAGGGACTGAAGTTACAACGTTACTCTGTCAATCCATGGCTCCTAGTGAGGGTAAGAAACCGCGACGTTTGCTTTCCTTTGACATTCTGAGCCGGTCCTCTTCTCCCATTAATACCTCCAAATTTCGACCTCAGCCCTCTAAATCTCAGGTCACTTCCACTTCTAATTTAAAAGAAGACATTATTTTGAACGACGAAGAAATCACAACCGAAACTACAAGATTATCACAGGAAATATGGACGGGCATTGATTTATCTGAACATCCTCCAATGTCTGATAGAAACTCTTCGAAAGCGTCGAGTCCTACTCCCGAACGAAAGCAGCAACTAGCATCTCTGAGGTCGACTACTCCCGACGCGACCTTCACTGCATCATCGTCTCGAAAGCGATGGGAACAACTGCGGCAACATGTGCTCCCCGTTCCTAGTCGTTCAAATACACCGCCGATACCAGATTTGCCTTCAGGAGTCTCTCAAACGCCTCCTCTGACATTCAGGAGTCAGACGTCATCACAGAAACCTTCTAGGTTGGCACTTTTGGGTTTTCGCCATGTCGTGGAACATGCCAGAGAAGCAGATGAAGCTCTTAAAGTTTCCCAAGAGTTTGAGAAAGTTTGCTGGTCCATAAGGATGGCCGATCCACAAAAACTGAAAGCTGATTTGTACACAACTGCTTCCTCAATTCATCTAGCGTTCGCGTCTAACATCTCTCTCGAATCAGATGGTACTTCGACCGTAGAGCGCCACCCACATGTGCAGACAAAGCATGACTCACGTCGCCCACAGTCTGTTCAGTCACTGAAGACTTGCCGCATCGCTCTCACCGTGAAACCGCTTTACCAGTTATTGTTACATCATTCCAATCATTCCAATCCTTCGTTGGATAGAAGATCAGTTTTTGCAACCTTGCCTCACGAATCTCTCGTTTTGTCCACACTTTTGGGCCCATTCTTGTCTACGGAGGAAAGTCAACGATTAGAAGAGGAGAGATGGAATGCGATTGAAGCCTTCGAGATCATCGTGCGGTCTTGGGTGCCGGATAACGAGGTAATCTTTGGATACAATTCTTTTCCTCTTTTTTAAAAGAATATTTCCATAGGGAAAAGCTGTCGAGCGTTGTCTCTGGTGCTGCAAGGCGGCAACAATTCCTCCAGGAGCGATGCGAACGCGTATTTTGCGCATTCTCAGGGGATTTATCATACCCACTGACAGTAAATATATCATATCTACACCGGAATGCTTTCAAACACTGGCTCAAGGTCTTTTCTCCCTTCTTCCGCACCTTCGGCCCTTATCTAGCTCTCCGGTCGCCCACGAAGAAATACCTCTTTTGATGGACGTGATCTCACAAGTTTGCGACGGTTGTTGTGGTGAACTCGAAGCTCAACTTGTTCAGGAGGAATACGGTCCAATTTTTTCCGAGAAAGATGACAAGAAACTAATCCGAGAGGTTATACTCCTCGAAGCCTCATTACGGTGCATCGAAGATTGCCCTAACGACAGTAGGGTATGGTTGTTACAGCACGTTGAGCGGTACTGGATCAAAAGCCCGGCAGAGATGGAATTTACGCCTTTACTCTCGGCGATCTACGCTCGCGCTCTTCACGCCTTCAGTCGTGCTTTACTTGATATTCTTTCCGTGCCTCTGGACCAGGGGCCGTCATTGCAAAGAGCTCAGTGTGCTTCCCAGCTTATTCAAAGTCGATTAATTCCTGATGTGGATGCATTGGGAAATGCCGTCAAGCAGGAAGCGAAAATTAACATCATCAAAGTTGTTCTTGAACTTATCTGCATGGATAGAGCCAAAGGACCAGTACAATGGGGGCTATCATTACTACATACTTGGTACCGTGGCCCTTCAGTTTGGAAGTGTCATCTAGATTTAACCCTTCAAGACATTGCAAGTGCCCCATTTTCCGTATACCATCTGTATATTGATTCATTTCATGACCTAGATATCCAAGGGGACCTGGACAAACATCATCTTCAAAATTTCAACTTTAATTAGGCTTCTTGATGACGAAGTCAGGAAGCCCATGGTGACTTTGGTGTTGCCACTTTTGTATGACGTGAGCTTATCATTTTCCAACTGCCGACTGGTCGTTCACTCAACGATAGAGACTCGTCGATGGACCGCCACCATTCCCCTGTATTTCACTCACCAATCTCCTAGACACTGTCGCACGGTTATATCCTCAGATCTTCTACAAACCACTCTTCCTATGCGCGGCTTCATCAAAAGAGCTCAGCATCATCAACCACCTTTGCGTTATTAGCATTGTCTCTAAATTTTTCCCCAACTTTTGGACACGCGATGCGGAAATGGTCGCTGTAGCGTTGATGAGTGACCGTGGGAAGAAAGATTCAGAAACGCAACATAAGACGTGGACGAAAACGCGAATTGGCCAAGCCGTCGTAATGTTGGAGTTGATTGCATTCCTACAGAATGCACGACATGAGAAAGAGACATCCTCCGTCAGTTTTCTTTTTGCTTGTATCAAGCATTCCTGTAATCCGACTGACTCAAGGCGTGATGTCTTTTCACAGTGCCCTGATAGTTCATGGGCTGAGACGTGCAAATTCATCGCGGCCTTAGAACCACGTCTTGCTATCCTGGTAGAGGCTAGGGTGAGCTTATTCAACTCTAATATCAAAGACTCGCCGCATAAAAGAGATTAAGGAACGCACAACTTTATTGACTACGTCCCAGCGCTTGCTTTTTTGTGTTCTGCTCAGGGTGATGAGGCTGTTAACTCGTTCTCTAAACCCGTGAGTAGAGTTATCGCCACTGAATTTGCCTCCATACATAAGTCATGACTTTCAGTGCTCCTTGGCTTCTTCAAACAGTTGGATGGTATATAGATATCTACGCAGATGATAGCTTCGATCGCGAGGAAGAAGAAAAGAGTACAATCGGTCAGATACATGGATTGTACTTGGCTGCAGAAGACGGTATTCGGTCCACGAGTCAGGTAATATTGTTTTTCGTGCTTTGATCTGCTCAACCAAGTTGTCCTTCAGCGTCGAAGTACGATGTTTCTATCCAAGTCGCTTCAAAAGCCACAATCAGGAGATGATCAGCGTTCAACTACCTTGGCTGACTTGGTGGCCATGTTTGTCCAAAGGCAATCTTTGTTAACTTCAATTTCAAAGGGATTTGTGAGGAAGGCCATGAAACTGTTGGTCACGATGTCAACGCTGCTAACTCCAATAGAGTATCGTCGTCTCTGCCCATACCTTTGGGATCTACTTCGAAATGACGGAGATGCTTCTCTGACCGCTGCGGTATGTGCTCTGAATATTCTGCTCTAGCGTAATAAGCCGATTCCGGCAGGTGTGTTTTCTCATAATGCAATGCGCCGAAAAGATTCCTACGGACCTTTCGGCGGTCATTGGAGTCGATTTGCAGAGGTAAAAAGCTTTCCCTAGTCCCTAGTCATTAAAGCGCTTCCTGATGATTTATTTTTAAGCTCTAATGATACCACAAAGCTGAATGCTATATACAAGATTGGAATTCTCTTCAACTGGCGTTACCAAATCATCTCTCAACAGTTCGTTGCGGATCGTGCGCGGCGTCCTTTCAAAGTAGCTAGAGGACCGCTTGCTTTTGTCTCAACTGACATCGGTTCCACTACATATATTCGAGAAGATGATCCTGACGAAATGAAAGACAATCTCCCTGCCGAGCTGAGAAAGCGTTTGGTTGAAATTGGATGGAATCATGACGATGCCCCTGTTGACCAACATCAAGGATGGATAAAGGTTCCGATATCTCTACTCTCGTCTCAGCAATTAGATCGCCTAGAAAACATTGGCCCAGATGTTGCACCACCTCCTTCGCCGACGATGTGGAACTTGGGATCCCTACCCCCTCTGACAGGAGACAAGATTGAAGATACTGGATTATTACGACGTAGTTCAAGCACCGGTGGACCCATTATTGCTTTGAAACGTAGAGCCGTCTTCGTTCCATCCCTAGCTGTCGTGCTTCCTCGTCTGGCATCGTTAATGTTTGATTCCAACTTGGCGGTCTCGTCCGCTGCTCGATCAACATTGCTTGATATAATGCGCAATGACCCTACTCTGATTGGCCGTCCAGTACTAGATTTATTCGCAGGAGAACAGAAGGACATCCAATCTGCAGTTGTGATACTGAATACCTTTCTTCATGTACACAAAGTTCTGCCATATCCTATGTCGCATTCCTTATTCAACAACGTGGCTGGATTTCTGAAATGGGCAAGTCGCCAACCTGAGGAAACTGATGCCCTGCAAGACTTTGCTCATACTCTTCCCATCCTGACACGTCTTGTTACCCAAGTCAGTGGTCTGTCTATACGTGACATTCGACGAGCGAAGATCGAGCCTTTTCTCGTCCCTTCCGGTTCTCTTTGGTTTTTCTCTTCTGCACCTCCCGGGTCTATGTTTCCCAGAAGCCTTGAGCAATCCAGCAATCCATTCAAGAGGTTGCCACCTGATCTGGTAGCAATAACGACCATCCGTGTCTCGCAAAACATGCTGCTCCTAGCCATGTTGAAAAGGAACCATCATGATGTACAGCTCGTCAGAAGAAGCATGTCACGTCTAGAGCTCCCAACAACAGCTCCGAGCAATCAATCATTTCTGGAATTGACAGATTTCGTGCCTTCCAGAGGAAAAAAAGAAATAATCAACCCTAGTCTGACAGGCCTATCCCTTATGCTTTCCCGGAGTCATGTTATACTTATTGCACAAATTTTTCGTTCCATGTCACGACATTTAAACGATCGCAATGAATTAGCTATCCTCATTGACGGTTTGAATCGTATCCTCCTGGTGCATGGCGATGATATTGGCATCGTCAGTCAAGTAATCATAGGTGGGTTCATTTCTCGTCAAACACAGATTGTCCTTGCTCCTGACTTAGTACCATAGCTTTAATGGTCGCTAGTACTCGGTTTCGTCGACTCTTCACTTCTGGTGGCGGTTACGCCCTCTTCATGCCAGCACTTATCAAACTTTACACCGAAGCCCAAGACCATCCGGGTATCAAATTAGCTATAGAGTACGGAGCGAATCGTTTCTACGCGCTTCACCAGGAGTCATTTGTCTTTCAGACACTGGATATATTGGCTCATGTAATCGCCTTGCCACATATTGATGTTGAGCCACTTGTAAAGAGCATATACAACCTTTTTTTTGCTCTACGCAGAGGCGTACTCCTTTCGACACCGGATGCAGCTGGAATTCACGACGCGAACAGAGTTCAGGAGCGGGAGGCTCTCATTATGAACACTGCCGAAGAAAAGCCTCAGACATTTTTGACCCTCTTACGAAGAAATCAAGCCATTGGTGAAAGCCAGCATCTTGTCCTGGACTTGCCTGAGGAGTACAAAACCAATCAGCTCGGGATGGACGATTTCGTTCGCCTGTTTCTCACCGTCATCGCTCACGATACATCCATCATCCGAGCCGAACAACTTCTGCGTCTTTTACGCAATATGACTCCCCACTTATACCATGCCTCTTCAAACGCCAGGGAAATCCTACGGGGTGGAATTGATGCCTTAGCCACCCTTCTCATGAAAACATCCGTCAAATTGAAGGCTTC
This sequence comes from Macrolepiota albuminosa, assembly GCA_027475525.1. Classification (NCBI taxonomy): domain Eukaryota; kingdom Fungi; phylum Basidiomycota; class Agaricomycetes; order Agaricales; family Agaricaceae; genus Macrolepiota; species Macrolepiota albuminosa. The sequence continues at coordinate 336,335 of JAMWFC010000066.1, read as the reverse complement.
TGATTTGGACGAAGGCCACTTTTATTCGTCAGAGAAAACACTGGAGAATCGATTACAGGAAAAGTCACGATCGGCGAGCAACATCATGACCATGCGATTAGACTATCTGGCTTTGATAATTTCATATGTTCGTGCCGGCGGTTTACTCTCCTTGGCTGCTATGCTCCGCACCACTGAACTAATTAGAACAATGCTTAGAGAAGTGCCTCTGGATGTTAATTACGGCATTTCCAACTTTATACCAAGTTTCATCCGTGCTTCTTTTATGCGGGAAACCCCACCACATCTCAAAGTTGTAGTGGCGCTTTTGGAGGAGCTGGCCCCTCTGATTGCTAACTATAACTCCGTCATTGACTTTTCGAGCACATTCCAAACTATCTCCGAACTCGTGGCCAGTTCAACCTATTCCAGTCAACCACGGTTTTCACGTGCCGTAGTCTCATGCATATGTGCTTCTGCCTTGTCGTCCTGTGAAACGGCGGCATCGACAAATATTTTGATGTCCCTGCCGAGTCGTCATAGCATTGTCACACTCATTGTGCAGTGTGTCTTCCTCCGTGGTGCCGATGTAGTGGCAGAAGTTGAAAAACGGGTTCCTTCCTATGATTACCTTGCTGGAGTGGTGTTTCCCCTTGTTCTTTCACTCAAGACGGAAACAATCCATCTCCGAGATGACCAACTTGAAAAGTGGCATCGAGATGCAATTAGGAACGCTTGGATCCGTTTATTATCGTTTACTATGTCCACGTGTAGAAAAACATCGCATCTTTTGGAAAGATCCAGGTCTCAAGGACGACAGCGATCGAATGATGCGAAACAATCTCATCTCCCTTCCTTCCTCATCGCATTGCAGATTATCAAGGTCATTGTGGTTCGCGCTGGGCCAGAACTATCCTCATACATTCCTGGTATTTGGCCCCGAATCAGGGCCTTCTTTGTTGAGATTCTAGCAGATGGAGATGCCGGTTTTGCTATCAATTACAGTGATGTTTCGCCTTTACCGTCTCCGACAAATTCGCCACAGTCTAGCATTCATCTTGATCCGTTCCAATCCTCGGTCTCTGGCAACTCATTGACCGTGCTTCATCCACGTTCTTTCTCTCGTCCCCGTATAATTGACTATTCTCTCTGGTCCTTCTTGGAATTGCTTTGTGTCCATCGTAACCCTTTGATTCTCCAAATGAGGTTTTTTGTGATAGAGAAACTCGTCGGGCTAGAACATGACCTTCAGTATTGGTACAATGATCTACGCGGCCTGCACATATCATCGACTGTCTTTTCCAAGCCCCGAAGACATGTTTCAGGAATGCTGTCTCCTGGATCTTCTGGTTCATCGCCCATGATTGCATCACAGTCCTCTCCGCATTATTTATATCCGATGTCTTCTCTCGTTTCACTCGAAGCGGGCAGGCAACCAGGATATGACGTCCTTTCGTCTCCTCGTGATGTTAAGGACCCCAAAATTGTCCATCTTGGCCCAATCTCCATCCTTGGGCGTACCCCTTCTCCAGGCAGAGGGAAGGAACTGGATGGCATGACGATGACGACTAAAATCAAGTCGGTAGCACTCGCTCGTGCCACTTATAAGCGAATACGCACGGTCCAGAAGCTAATGGGTTATGAAAACCTGTTGCCAATGCCACAGAACCAGGAGATTGACGGTGATGATGTACCTACGACGATGTGGACCGAGACGGAAGCTCTTGATGCTATTGCAAGGGAGACAGACGAGTTGTTAGAAGAATTTGACGAGTTGGCCCGAAGTTTGGAGGATGAAAGCGGCCTCATGGACCTGCCAGAAACTGGACTCTCACGACAATGATCCTGATTATTTTTCTTCGCGCATTTCTGTTATACTTATTGTTATCCAAGCTTTCGTGCAGTCATATATCCAATCACTATTCCATGAAACCTGTATGTAGTGCCTGTTGTACTGTTATTGTCTTTCTTAGATCATTCTAATGTACTATCCCATTCTGCAAAATAGGAACTCATTAGCAAATTATGCGAGAGATACCCTATAAGAGATCTAGCTGATGAGCGTCCGCATCATCTCAGAGTGAGCTGGCCTGACAGTCACGAGGCACGAGAGAGTGGTGGCTGGCCTGTCAGTCGTGAGAGTCGAACGACGGAAAGGGTGTGGTCTTTGACTGAGGGTGGCGGTGCTGTCACACGAATTCCCTTTTGCTTCGTGTCACCACCCTCAGAGTTTTCGTTGCGTTCTCGTACCCGACAAGCCTACGACAGCAAAAATTTTAGTACTTCGTATAGGGCTTAAGAAGTGGAATCGATAAAAAGCTCTGTTCACGTATAGTCTAAAATCTAAGTCATGATTACGCTCACGGTAGACCCCCACACGGAAATTCCCCCAGACTTTTCGAAAGATGAATTCGGCTTTACCAGAGAAGCAGTAATGCACGGCAGAAACGATATTAACAATGAACAAGCGGCAGAAATCTTAGTAAATCTGTGGAGAGAAGGTTTAGAACGTAGGAAGGCAGTCTGGGAGGCAGAACGCGAGGAGAGAGAAGCAGAAGCAAGAAGAGGACAGCAAGGGAGAGGGGAAGCACACAGAAATCAAGATGAAAGTAACACTCTACAGTCCACGCTGTCGAGAGGCCAGTCACCCTCGAGCGAAGAAGAAGGTCCAAACCTTGTAGTCGGTAAGCCGGTACCTGAAGTAATCGAATACCCCCCGGCGCGCTTCGCTATCAAAAAACTGAGGGAGCGAGAATACATCGAGCTGAGTTATTTTACCCCTGAAGGCAGAGCTGAAGCTGCTAGAAACGAGTCGGTTGGTTCAAACGACATTTTCACCTTAGCGAGAGAAGATGACATTTTAGCGCTGAAACCGGTGGTCAACGTCAAGGCGAAAGGAAAAGCTGCGCAGGACGAAGAGCTAACATGGGATCAGCTATGCATCGCGTCGACCAATTTTCTCGAACACATAGTTCAAGAGAAATGGCCTAACAACATGGTCGATGCGATGCACACGTTCTTTTTCCGGTTGACCAATCATAAGCTTCGAAACGAAGGGGCAGACGGCCTTAAAGTTCTCACTCTTTATCAAGCCCGAGTGCGCCGTGAATGGCATCGTCAGATTAAAAATCCACCGCGCGATGGCATCTTCGATGTCGGGCTCATTGACGACCGGGCATTAAGAACCCTGAAGGATCAGGTTTATGACACGAAGAGGAGTGCCATCATGGCCGGTGAGTGTCTAGTAACCACGCATTGAGACGGACCCTGACGGCAGCTCATCCTATCTACATCCATTATCGTATCTGTCTCAATGGTGTTTGCTCAATTAATCGCAAAATCGATATGCTTTCTGCTCAACGTGTGGTAACATGCGATTCGTTATTTAATGACGACAATCTTGTCTGCTTTATTGATTGGCGACTCCTCGGAATCGCCTGCGTTATCCTGTGCTCATGACCTTGGTCGTCTGCATTCGCATTAAATGGGGTGGCTTCGTTCAAAATGAATGAATCTACCTGTGCCATACTATGGACGATCGCACCTGATGCGAACGTCTGTGCCATACTATATATTATGTGCACCGTACATGTACCAAAACCGCGCCATAATTTTATCCCGTTGAAATGTCAATGGTGTCGCAATATGTGGAAAATTGTGTCCACCGCAGAACTGAGCACGCTAAAGAACGATATGCTGGGGTCCTCGAGTGCCCATAAAGGAAAGAGGAAAAGGTCATTATCTCCGAGCGCGAAATCGCCAAAGCTTAAGAAAGGAAACAAGTTTTTTCGTTCCCGTGCAGGCTCATCGACTGAATCAGCTACATCAGCCAACGCAGCCTGTGCAGTGTGCCTCAGTCGCCATACTCACGACATCTGGAACTGTACACCCAGAGATCTTTGGAATGGTCAGAGAGCTTATGTCAGGAGAAACAAACACAATCGACTCATCAGCCCCGATGGAAAAGAGCTATGTACAGATTGGCAGAAGCCGCGAGGATGCCGGATCATGTCTCACGAGCACAAGCACGAGTGCTCAGGATGCGGCAAGAAAGATCATGGAGCTCAAAAATGCTCTCTCGCACAATCACTTTGAATTTGCCTCACCATATAAACACAATGCCTGGGATGAGCAGCTGCGAAAGGCAGGTGCCGCAAAAGAATTTCCAAACTTGGCACAGGATCTGGCATCAGGGCTTGATGCAGGAATTCCCAAGATCACGCAGACCTTCACTCCAGAGAACAAGGAATCAGTGGAAACTTTGGCGTGCGAGTTTGACAGGATGGTCAATGAAGAACTTGCCAAGGGCCGGTATCCTGGGCCATTCACAAAAGAGCAAGTGGAGGAAGTCCTTGGACCGTTTCAAACTTCTCCACTCAGCATCATACCCAAGCCTAACAAACCAGGCAAATTTCGACTCATACAAAACTTATCATTCCCATACTCGACGTCCAGGCTCACCGGCATTCATTCCGTCAATAGCTCCATCGATTCATCTCAATTCCCATGTACCTGGGGTACCTTCAAATTGATTTACACACTCATTGCCAGATTGCCACCCAGATCACAAGCTGCTACCCGAGACGTCAAGGAAGCTTACAGAACCGTCCCAATCAAGCCCTCTCAATGGCCGGGAATCGTTGTCAGACTCCGTGGGCAAAACAACTATGCCATCGACACCATGGATTGCTTTGGCTTGGGCTCAGGCTGTGGCTGCTATGGTGCCGTGGGTGATGCGGGTGCGCAAATCTTTAGATCAAATGGCATGGGCCCCCTCTCCAAATGGGTCGATGATCATATTTTTTTCCGCATTCGGAAAGTGTTTGTGGACTCCTACAACCTGCAGCGCAAAAAATGGGCCAGTGAAATACAAGAAGGAGACGGAAAGATGCACAAAGGAGGTAGAATCTGGTTCCAGGGAGCCAAGAACTTTGAGGATGAATTTGAAGAATATGACGAAGACCAGTCACTGCCTATCATTGATCTTTCATCTGTTTCTCCTCGTTCAGAAGAGGATCAAATGTTTACTTACGCATTGCAAGACATTGATGATCTGTCGGAGCATCTGGGCATACCCTGGGAGACTTTCAAGGATGTGCCATTTCAGGAGTCAGTCGCCTATATCAGCTTTGTGTGGGATATTCGCCTACGGCGTGTCAGTCTCCCTGCGGAAAAAAGAGACAAGTATCAGCAAGCTATTGCTGAATGGAGTAAATCTCGAACTCACGTGCTAGAAGACGTCCAAAAATTGTACGGAAAACTGCTACATGCTTGCTTCATCGTCCCACAAGGTAGAGCGTATCTTACAAGCCTGGAAGCCTTCTTGGGACTGTTCGGTAGTCGTCCGTTCATGCCACGTTCCCCTCCCAAACGCACAAAAGAAGACCTGCTCTGGTGGCAGCGAGTACTATCTCAGCCAATGGAGAGAGCGATATGCGAGTCTCAACCGTATGTCGACTTACTCGCTTACTCCGACGCAAGTTCCTCAACTGGGATCGGCATCACGATCGGAGAGCGCTGGAGAGCCTGGACATTGCGTCCAGGGTGGAAAAGCCAAGGATGGGATATTGGCTGGGTGGAGGCAGTTGGTTTTTTCTGCTTGGCGGCCACCATTGACCGCACAAGATCCACTGGGAGCAGATTTAAAGTCTATGGAGACAACCATGGCATCGTTGAAGGTTGGTGGTCAGGAAGGAGTAGAAACAAAGCCACCAACGAAGTCTTCAAATTGGTACACACACTGTGCGAACAATCTAGAATTGAAATTTGCACGAGATACGTACAAAGCACAACCAATCCTGCAGACGGCCCATCACGAGGGGAGTACTATGCCTGAAACCTCCTCTTGCCAAAAATTGAACTTTCCAACCCTCTCACAGCCTTCGTCGCAGACTTCGAAGAAGCTGAAGATGCGGGAGATAGAGTGGTCAGAGAAGAGCGAACAGATTATGCTAGAGAAAGTACGCACCTTCAGACACCAACCGGCTCATCACCGAGAAATGTCTCGGAACAACGAGATGAAGAATGGTTCTCGTATGCGCAGTTCTGGAACGACGCGTGAACGTTTCAACACAGCACTAAATATAACAAACCCAGAAATCAAACGCAAACCCCAGCCTTATGCAGTGGGATTGAAGCCTAGACTGTCGGAGTTGCGACCTCACGTCCTGGCAAGAGAAAGGCTTAGGTTGTGGCGACCCAGCCATGCAATAGATCGAAGTTTGAGCATGAGTTCACAGCAACTCGTCACTGAAGAGGACGAGAAGAGAGTTTTCGAAGTTTTAAACGAAGCATGGGCCACCTCAATGAAAGAAACGTACAGGACAGATTTACTGCTGTTTCACGTTTTTTGTGATTCTCGGAATATTCCGGAAGAGCGTCGGGCACCGGTTGCTGTTGACATGGTAGAAGCGTTTATGGCAGCTCTAGCAGGAGCTTACTCTAAGTCAGCTATCGAAAATTTCATGGCCGGGATCAAGGCGTGGCATCTGTTACACGGACTGGACTGGAGTATTGATGAGAACCGGGCCAGGGCGCTGTTGAAAGCAGCAGAGAGACTAACACCGAGCACTGCAAAGAAAAAGAAGAGAAGCCCGTGCACACCATTGTTTCTAGAAGCGATGTACATTCAACTAGGCATGGCTGACACACAGCCTAACCCACTTCACGCCGCAGTGTTTGCATGTGCAACAACGTGCTTTTACAGCGCAGCCAGGCTAGGCAAATTTACTGTGCCAACATTATCCGCGTTCAACCCAGCTCTTCATGTGAAACCGAAAGACATAGGAAAATCGACAGACAGAGCAGGATTGGCGACAACGGCCTTTCACCTACCTCAAACTAAAACAGCAGTACATGGGGAAACGGTGTCATGGGCAGCGCAGAGTGGTATGTCAGACCCGCAAAGAGCTCTCGAAACTCATCTCCGAGTAAACGCCCCACCAGTGGACGGACCCCTGTTCGCGTACAGGAATAAAAAAGGAAAGCCAACAGCGTTGACAAAAAAGAAGTTTTTAGAGGTGTTAACTAAGGCAGCAGTAGCTGCAAATCTCGAGCCTTTACAAGGCCACGGCATCAGAATAGGTGCCACACTGGAATACCTCATGAGAGAGGTTCCGTTCGAAGCGATGAAAGCGATTGGAAGATGGTCCAGCGACGCCTTTTACGGATACCTTTCCAAGCATGAACAGATCCTCGCGCCCTATCTTCAAGCAATACCTACGTTGCACGAATCCTTTATAAAATTGACTCTAGCTTTTAGAAGATAAGCTGCCCATAGGTAAGCAAAATTTTCACAACTCATAAAGCCACACTTCACAACGGGGGAATCACGTTGATGACGCCAACTGTGGTTGGGTGCGCTGGACGTATACGCAGTACAACACCGTCTCCAGCGCTTGGCGTACGTAGTTGTGAGGAGTCCTGACAGGGTCCCGGTGTGCTCGAGTGGAAGTAGTAAAACGATGCGCTAGATTATAGCGCTTCGGGGGCTACCTGGCAGACGGTAAGCGTCGTAGTTTAGGCAAGAATATTGGAGAAAAGACGAATAGCGCCGCGTATTGTGCCCGTAGGTGGCACCGTAAACGATGAAGACGAAATAGACGAAGCTAGCACCCGACTTAGAGACGAAGTCGAAGGAAGCTAGCGCGAGTTGAACGCTAAGTGTAACTGTGAGTTCGAGGGGTTACAATTCGTTATTATATACATGAAAAGTAGCTATTTTATATACAGTGCGCTACCGTGTTTGCCAAGATACAAGTCCATCTGCGGCGCTACCTCCTAGCGCCTCTCCTCGTGGTTTACTCTAACGGCGACCTTGTGCACATGGCTGATGGCGACCAACGGCGTTATGACCCACGGCGACCTGCGGTGACTCTATATTGACTTAGAGTTGTATGAGTCTGCTCACTTTTCTATAACTCCGATTGGCCAGGCCGTTCCGGGGTATGGTCAGAAAATCCTCGACAGACGCCGTGAGCGCTAATGTCAGCGCTACTCATTGTATTAGTTCCTATCAGGTCCAGATGTTGGATTTAAGTATATCCAGTGCCGCCGTCATTGATCCCTTTAGACTTCTGATTGAAGTGCCTCGTCCAATGGCAGCGCCTGCTGCTGGCTCCTTCTGGAAGTGATCGGGGTTTAGTTATAGTCCTCTCCCGCCATTGTGTTAGCGCTATACGTTATGAGCCTCCTTTGTCCTTGGGCTAGGTGAAAGGAGTGCGCTGTAGGCCTGGTAGCTAGGGGTTAGGATAAGTTTCCACATCCTGTAGTAATTTGCCAGAGCTAGAGCTGCTCTATATTCCCAACTGGTCGCTAGAGTCCTGAATACGTCAAGTGTCGGTTGGCCTATAATGTCCCTTGATGCGCTCAGTCCGAGTAGAAGCCTATCATCTCCCCCCAACTGAAAAATTGACTGTCCTCAGTCAAACGCCGTCATTAATTTGACTGCGCTACGGTCCGTATGATGCCGCCGGCGCCTTATAAAAATCGTTTTTAGCCCTTCACCTTCTCGTGTTTTCCTTCCCATCTTTCCAACATGTCCACTCCTTTCGATGCCTCTGCTCTTCGCAATTTCCTGGCTAAAGCCTCTTATTTATTCGATCGCGCTAAGTCTGTCGGTCCCGCCGATGCGCCACAAACCGTCCCTGGCATTATGCAACTCTATCGGTGCTGGCTCGTGGTCCGCGGCTCTGACAGTTCCTGGGCGCGGGGCGTCGAGATTCGTGAATGGTGCATGGCTTGGTACCGTGAATATGAGGGTGCCGATTGGTTGCTACCGTTCGTGGACTTGTTCGTAAGTTTTTAGGTTTGATTTTAGGTTCGTGGCGCTAAGGTTCAGCGCCCATACTAGGCTCCTTCCCTATCCAACGAGATCGACGCCCTGCTGGCTAGTACCAAGGTTGGCGAGGTGAGTTCCCTCCTTTTCTTCCTCACATTTTCCGTGTTAACCCTGAGTAGTCGGTTGCTACGTCGCCCACCGTTGCAAGTCTTCCTAGCGCCCCGTCGGCCTCTACCGTTCCTTCCGTTCCGGCCGCTCCTGCTGCTCCTGTTTCCGTTCTGCCTCCTCCCGTTCTTGGTAGTCCTTTTCGTGGCAATGCTTCTCCTGCTCGCCCTGCACCCATCGTCGCTTCTCCCACTCGTACTGCGCCTCCTCACTCGGCCATCAAACGGATTGCCATTACTGCCAGTGAGCCCCGGCCCGGACCTACCCATACTATTTCTCGCCTTCCCCCCCGTAACTTCGCCGTCGTTATTAATCACGTGCCCCCTACTCTCGCTAGTCCTCCTAAACGTACCGTGCGTCCTTGTCTTCTTGCCTCTAGTTCTTCTACTCACTCTTCTTCTTAGGTCAATCTCCCTGCTCGTGTTGCCCCTTTGTATGTCGTAAGTGTTTCCTTTTAAGATCGCTTGTCTCTAGCGCCTGATCGAGCCCTTCTTAGGCGCCCAACCAAATTATGTTTACCGATGTGGAGCTTCGTGATTTGCTGCGCCTTCGTCGCGATACTACCGTCATTGATACCGGCCTCCCGGCTGGTGTCCAGGTGCTCGGCACTAAGAAGAAGGTTACGGTGGCACCCGTGGAGTGCCGCGCCTTTAGGGCGAAGATTGGTGCGGTAAGTGCATGTTTGTCCCTGAAAGTTTGATGACGTCGCTAACTTCTTTCCCAGTGCGATAAATGCTGGTCTGAAAACGATCCTGAGGGTTGCTGGTTTCCTACCGCCTCTCTTCCCTGCTACCGTTGCGATGCGTTGAAACGGGGCTGTGCCTTCAATGGGATTCGTACTCGCGAACGTGGTAGGGACGCTATCATGCAGCGCAATTATGAGCGCGCAGTCTTAGTTCGTAATGCCCGGGCCTTTGTGTTGCAGCAACGCGATCTGGCCGCTACTCGTCAGCCCACTGTGATTAGCGCTGCAAGCCTAGCGCTTCCCATCACCCAAGATGGTACTACCGTGACCGCCCCCTTTGCCCGTTCTCCCCGTCGTCCCGTCCCTTCGAAGCATAAGCCTATTGTCGCCTCTCCTAGCAAGAGTCCCGGTAAGCGCCGGGAGCTAGCGCCTGCTACTCCCGTCGTCTTGTCTTCTACCGAGTCATCTACTGATGAAGGTGAGGATACCGAGAGGGATGCTGAGGGTGAGGATGACGATGAGGCTGGGCCTGTGGTCGACACCGATGCGCTATTGGCGGTACGTGCTCTTCTGCTTCGCATTACTCCCCCTATCGCCGCTAACCCTTATCAGAGCGGCCCCAGTGGTAATCGGTGCGTAATGTTCGTGTTTTCCTGTTTAGGTTGCGCTAACCTCTTTGTCGCCAGGTCCCCTACTCCTTTGCTTCCGGTCGTCGTGGATATCCCATCCGCCGAAGATGTCGTGATGTCTGTTGCCGGCGCTACCCCTGCTCCCGAGCCTGTCACGGCTAGCGCCTCCCCCGTCGCCCTTCCTATTACACCATCTCTTACCCCTCCTTGTAGCCTCTCTTCCTTCCCCAGTACTCGCGAGTCCTCTACCGCGCCTGAGTCCGAAGGGACCCTAGTAGCTCAGGGCGAGCGCCGCCGCCGCTGGAGGTACTTGCCTTCCTATGGCATCCGCCTTTCTTCCGCTAGGGCCATGTCCCCAGGCGATGAGCGCTATGAATGGACCCCCCGTGCTCCCGTAACCATTCGAGTAAGTCTGCATTTCCTAGTTAGTTCGCCTCTCCGCTGACCTCCGCTAAGTTCGATCCTTTTTGGACTCCTCCCCCCGCCATGCGCGTTTCCGGCAACGCCTATCCCTGGCTTGGGGATGAGTTCTCTTATCCTGTCACTCCCCTTCGTCCTGCCGCCGATCTCCATCAACAACTTTGCCAGATCGAGGACGCGACCAACGTCGTTAGTAGCGAACTCGCCCTCCTCCGTCCTCGTGTTTCCACCTTAGCGCGCCGTGAGCTCCTCCTGCTTGAGCTCCATGACGACATCACTGATGCGCTTGAGTGGCAAGCGAGTAACGCCATTCAAGACGGGGACTTGCTTCCATTGGGTGATCCCGCTCCCTCCGCGTCTGATGCGTAGTCGCCGGCCTGTAGCGCTTCAAATTTTTGTGGACTTTGAAAAATTTGATACGTAGTCTGTGATAGCCATACTAAAATAAACGCTCCCCTCCCCTTGTTTCGAAATCGTCAGTTTGTAAGTAATCAAAATACAAAGTAAGAAAAAGGGGAAATGCTCAGTAAATCATCATGGCGTAAAAACCCCTATTACCAGCGCGACCCAATAGCCAATATCGCGCCAGCCTAGGAAGAAATAGGTATCGTCTGTAGAAAAATAAGTCGATTCATGCAAGAAGTTTTAATGTATAAGAAATAGAGTGCCACTGATCGCTTGTGGTTATTCGGTGATGGTGGGTATAAGCGCTAGATCTCGAAGGTTAATACCCTCTTTGTGCGACCTAAAATGGACTCCAGCGCATCCTATTGGCTCGTGTCTGCGTCAGGGTTCAAGCCCCTTGAGAAGTGCCCTCCCACGCTGTCGCTAGTTGAAACACCGTCCGAGTCCTATAAATTGCCCATGCCTCGACAGCATCTCATCAGTCTTTGCGATGGAAAGCCCAACCGGCATCGTGTGGACTGCCCGTTGTGATCGTGCTCACGTCGTAATTGATCCCCCCACTTTCCTGGAACGTGCTACCTCGTTCTTCCACCACTACCCAGCGGTTGGCGTACCCGGACTGACCGACGGAGTCGTTGAATTAGGTCGTCACTGCCAGCTACTTCGTGTAGCCTGTGAGATCTGGAACGATGACCTGCCGTTGACCCGTTTCGGTATGGAGAAAAACTGGAGTCGGATTTTTCAGGTGCGCTATTGCCTTTTTCGCCCTCCTTCTCTTCTGATAGTCTCCAAATCAAGCAAATTGCGACCAAGGAAACGAAAGAACGTCTTGAGCTGCTGCTGGAGGAGAGTCACTACCTGGTTTGTCATTTTATTACCTCTTTTCTTCCGTCTAACACGTCGCTTCGCCAGGCGCCTCGCTTGTCTACCGGTGGCCGGCTTTTTTGTGGTCCTGCTGAAGGCTGGAGGCCTCCCAGGCCTCTCCTTCTGCCCGGGCCTTGATGCTCGTCCGTCTCCCATGTCGTTTATATAAGTCGGCTCCTTCTTTTTCGTGGCGCCACCGGGCTGACAGACTTTGGCTAGTTGATTTCTTTTTGTCGTAGTTAAATGAAATGCATCACTGCCTCCCCCCCCCTCATGATTGTTTTGCGCATGTAAGAGTTCCCAAGTATCTGCGACCCTGCATGTAGCTTGAGGTATTTTATGGGTTCAGGCGCTGTTAACCCGGTTAGTATCATACCATGCCAGAACCTTCCCTCCTTCTTGATGACCCCGTACTCATTCACCGGCCTCTCATCCTAGATCGCCTCGAGCGCTTCCTCGTGTTAATGCCTGATGGCAGCTTTCCGCAGGAGAACAGCAACATATTGACCCTTGTGCGCCGATACCGGATCCTGCTAGCGGCCTCCGCCGAATGGGAGATAGATACGGACCCGGCCCTAGTCACCGTAAACCCTTTATTAGCGCATGCTTTAGGTAATACTTATGCGTGTCGTAGGAGCAGACCATTACTGGTACCGCGTTGAGCCTTCATAGTCTTCTCCGCGAGACCGGGGGTTTGGTTAGTACCTATACCCCTTTTTTGCCTAGCTTTGGTTAGCTAACTCCCTGTTCTTTTCTAGAGCCTTTCCTGGCTCCCTCTTCCGGTTCTTGTCAACCTTAGCGCTAGTAGAGCCGTGCTCGACCGCGTAATCGTTCCTTTCACAGCTTTAGAGCGTCGCTTGGACGAGGCCGGGTGGTACTCGTCCCCTACTCGTCCCGCCGCTCCCCGGGTCCTTCCCACGCTCCACCTACAATCGCCCTTCCCGTGCCTCCTCCTCGCGCTCCCATACCTCCTCCTCCAGTCGCTCCTCCCGCTCCGCCTAACACTGCCATTCGTCCCCCTTCCGGTGCTCCTCCCGCCTATAGGCGACACAAGGAGCGAGTCAAAGGCCCTCGTCGGCGGTCGTCGTCGTTGTCTTAAACTTTCGTAGTCAAGTATAGTTTAGTAGTGCCGCATGTATTAGTACCGCCAATTTATGCACCCCTTTCGTGGTTACTAGCGCATGCTTTAAGTCCGTAGCAGGGGGCGCTAACCGCTGGCGCCTCGTTTTCTGTGGTCTTTTATTGTTCCTCTCGTCATCAGGAGTGATCTCATCATCGTCCACCAACTTAGTCTCTTCAAGCTCTCGCAGTTTGGCCGTGTCAATGTCTAGCGCTGGCAAAGGTAGTGGAATGTGTTCACGCGCTAAGTAGGGAATGAGTCGAAACGCCGCTACCGGTCGATGCAAAACCAAGCCGTCCAGCTCGCAGAGTACGTAGGCTCCTCCCCTATTGCGGGAAACGACTATGAGGGGCCCTAGGTATCGAGGTCGCATCTTTTTGTTATGGGTTACTTCAATTTTCGAGTTGCGCATTAGCACTAAGGTGCCAGCTGTAAAGTTGTAGTCTCGGATAGTAGCGCTATGCTCGCTTTCAAATCGTAATGCAGCTTGTCGTCTAGCTTGAAATACCACCTCGTGTAGGCGCTCTAGATCCTCCATGCGTCGTTGTAAGTCAATGGCGCCCTAGCGATAAGGTCAGTAGAGGACAGGATTGAGTTAGGTGGGGGTTGTAGGTATGTTGCCTCCACAACGTCTGCTGGAAGCAGGGGATGGGTGCCGGTCGCCGCGTAGTAGGGAGAGCAGCCTATCCTCTTCTGTACGGTAACTCGTTCAGACCAAAAGACTGAATAAGTCGCTTCGCTCCAGCGACTTTCGTTGCTGTCTACCGCCTTAAATAGCGCCTGTCATACGTCAAAATGTGGCCTTTCCACTATACCGTTAGCGCGTTTATTGTATCCTGAGATCCGAATATGCTGTATGTTGTATTTCTTAGCGAGGTAGGTAAGCGCCTTAACTATCGGCACTCCGTTGTCTGTAACAATCTCGTGAAGGGCTCCCCATCTGCAAATAACATCTTTGAAGAGCCACTTAGCTATAGCGTCGGTATTTTCCCGCTGGAGCATACGGAACTCCAGCCAATGTACCAAAGAACACCTTCCCTGGATAATGTACTTGTAGCGTCCCGACTTGGGCATGTGCATAGTGTCGATATAGATGACAAGTACGAATATACCATGCGATATCGGCGCTAACTTGAGGCCACCAAAAACGTTCCAATAAATTCGCCCGCATTGCGTAGAGTCCTCGGTGTCCCAAGTCATCATGCATAGTGCGCAAAATCCTGACGCGGCCCTCTGGCTTGATTACTAATTTGTGAGCGCCAGACCTATTTCGTCGCCAAAGCCGATTTTCAACCACAAAGAAAGTCGTTGCATATCGAATGAAGGTGGCGTATTCCGTGTCCGTAAGGTCTGATGGTCGGCGCAAATCCTGTAACCATTTCCTAACCTGATCAACTCGTTGGTCTTCTGACTTAGCCTTGGCGCTACGAGGTACCGCCGAATATGGAAGGTTGCGACTATCTTCCCACAAGGGTCTTGGTTCCTCGACTATCTTTAGGTCGTTATATGGCTTAGCGAATATGGAAGGTTGCGACTATCTTCCCACAAGGGTCTTGGTTCCTCGACTATCTTTAGGTCGTTATATGGCTTAGCGACGTTATAGATACTGGCCGTGTAAAAGGTCGATGGAGCTTGATACGGGATGATAGGGTGTAGCCAAGTCGAGACAGGTTGGTCTTCGTGAAGGGCCGAAATAGGCAATTGAATAATATGTATGAAACCGTGCAATCGGTCAATCCAGTCGTCAAATACGTCCTTATCGCTTTCGTCTAGCGTTTCGTCCTCCGGCTGCCTAGGTCGCCTAGATAGTCCATCAGGTCCGTGAAACGCACTCTTAACATGCACGAGCTCGAAGTGGAACATTAGTATCGCTACTACCCAGCGATTCATGCTAGCCGAGGGTTGAATGTCTGGGTTCTGAAGCATCCCTTTGATGTAGCGTGCGTCAACTTCGACGATCAGGTTTCGAACCCCAATAAGATACATGCGTAGCGCCTGAAACGCTCGAAACAATCCGTATAATTCCAGTTTGGGCTGACTATAGCGTGACTCTCTGTCGTTAAGGGTAATCGATCCGAAGCGATTGTAGCATCTGATTTTTCGATTCGCGCTATCACATTGACATAAAAAGAAGCCAACCGCGATGTAAGAGGTGTCGACAGCAAGTATAACTGGATTGGATGTAGTATAATCGATGGGTACCAATGGCTTCGCTTCCTGCAGCGCCTTCACTAAGTCTTTTTGGGTGTTAATTTGGTCGGGTCCGAATTCGAAGGGGACCCCTGAACGAGTTAAGCGATTTAGCGCGTGCGCTCGATGTGAAAAATGGTGTATGAACATGCGCAGCACGCCTACCGTGCCTAGAAACGCGCGAACTTCCGAGAGGTTATGGCAGATCCCCCACTTCTCCAGAAGCGCTAATCGGCTCTCCTCAGGGATCCTGCCTTCTGGCGTGCAAACGTGCCCCAAAATTTTAAATTGTGGTGCGCAAAGAACCAACTTGTGTCCTGAGAACGTTCCACCACAATATTTCATGCGCTGAAGCACCCGGTTGACCAATTGGAAGAAGTCCCATAGCGCCATGCGGATATTAGGATTTTCCGGGTGCACTTCGGGCTTGCCATCTACAAGGCGCCAATCTTTTGGGCCCTTAACGCCAACATCGTCGATAAAACTAAGCACATGGTGGGGTATTTCGGGTTGTAGAATAAACGTAATGTCGTCGTGGAATATGGGTACCGAATTCGTCCACCCCATGGGAAGTGTAACCAGTCGTAGCGCTCCGAATGGCGTTTGAAATGTCGTTAAGTCGCGAGAGGAAGGGTGAATCAAGCGCTCGTCATAGCCAACGTACAGATCCAGGGTAGCGCCACATATTCTTCCCGCGAACGATTCAGCGACGTGATCGGGGAAGGGCGGTACCCCTGAATGATGAATCGTGACTTTGTTCAGCGGCTCCAGACTGTGAACTATACGTAGCTTGCCATTTTTCTTCAGTACACAAAACCATTGCGACCGGTATGCCGAATTGGAAGGCTCGTAAACTCCCACCGCTATTTTGGAACAAATAATTTGGCAAACCTCCGCTTCAATACCCGGCGGTATCGGTCGGTTATGCTCGGTCCAAGGTACATGAGGTATTGTTGGTATAACCACTGGTGGAAAGAAGTCAGTTCTCAGTTTACCGCGTTCGGAATCCTCCCAAGCAAATGCTTTGTTTTGTTTTCGCATAATGTCGGTCAATACATCTAGTTCCGCCGTCGATAGAAAGCCTGTATCGTGGGCGCTAAGGAATAGCGCCCGTCGTTCTTCCGTGAATCGTCCGGTAGGCTCGAAGGGTGGCGGGTTCGGATTAAGCTCGGGAAGGGTCGCTAACGGGTCTCCAATGATTTTTCTCTCGATGCAAAATTCTTCGGGTACGCCACTTGCTACCAGTTTCGTTTTAAGCGCTACTGGCTTGTATTTCTTTTTAACCTGAACCCCTTTGCGCTTAGGGGTACTGTTGTTAGCAAACGTATTATAAATAGAACTCTGGTTTCTAGCGAAACCGGATATCAAAGGTTCTTTAGAATCAGGGGAAGAAACGAAGTAAGTGTCTGTCGAAAGATTTTCAGTAATATCGGATGCAGTGAGGTATAAGTAGGATAAAGCTTCGCTAGTAAGCGACGTAGAAGTGTTCAAGATTTCAGGGGCTAAAGGGGTATATGATATAAAGGTTACTTGCCCAGTCCGATGATTATAGTCCAAAATAAGCGCTTCATCTCCATGATCCTCATCACTCATCTCCTCGATGGCGCCGGAAAACACTCGCAAGGGTTGTCGCTAACGTAAGGTCGCTTTCTTGGTCCAGGCTTCTGGAACCTCCCTCGGGGAAATGTCGGTACCGTTCTCCTGACTCCAGAATTGGGGTCGCTAATAGTTAGCGTCGTTTCCTCCTCGGACGTTGTTTTGACTACTGATCGCGCTAGCACATCGAAGGGCCTTCCTAATAATAAATCGTAGGCAGGCGATCTAAGTATGTGAATTTGTAGATAGAACGTTAGATCGCCTATAGCACATGGCACGTTCCGAGCCATCCCCAAGGATCGATCAATCGTGCCGTTAGCGCTCTGCATGTTAAGAATGATCGTTGGATCGTAAATGATACCCAGCTCGTTAGCGACGTCGGCAGCCATTGAAATAATTTGGGATCCGCTATCCACGATCGACTCTATTTCGCTTTTCCCATCAACTGTCAGCATAATTGAGCGAATCGCGTGAGAGTCTTGGGCTACAGTCAAGATGGCGGGATCGTCGCTAGATCTTAGCGATTTGAGGTAGGTTTCGACCGGGTCAACGGACGTGGCTTCTTTAGGTGGTGCGACCTCTTCCTTGGTTTCAGGAGCTACTGTCTCGGTTATATATGCGAAACCAGGCAGCGCGTCGTCGCATTCGTCCACCGTCGCTACATTGTTAGCTACGTTTCGTCGAGGGGTAACCGCGGTACGCATCTGGTTCCTGACATCTGGCGCCACGCTGCATAACTCTCCTACCGATAGCGTAACCTGACTTTGCATGATGCGATCAAAAACTAACTTCGACTTCTCCAGATCATATATAGGCGCTGTGGGTCGATATCCCCCCATAGGTTTATCTGGCGCTCCGAAGTTACGATTTAGGGGCAGGGCGTAGTTGCCCCCTAGGCCAGCGTAAGGATGTAGCGGTGGTTCCGGAACGACCGGCGCCTTGGTGGCTTCTGGTACTTTGTCGTTAGTGCTAGAGGTTGAGGCTGGTGTTGGGGCGGGGCCTGTCGTCGTGCCCGACGGCCTGTAATCCTTTAAAGGCTGCTTGCTCTTTTTGATCTCCACTCCATCGAAGACCTGATTCTTTAGCGACCTCAGTTCCTTTTCTAGCGTCTCAATCCTTTCCTCGCGGGACAGCGTGGGTCGGTCACTGATAGCGTTTAGCTGGAGTACCTCGTGAATTAGTGCTTGTTGAGGAGTCGCCTCCGCTTCCGTTGTCGTCGTGCTATTCAGGTTGCCTGTCGCTAAGTTCCCGGGGTTCCGACGGTGCCACTCATCAATGCGTCCCTGGAACGTCTTATGCTCGGGATATAGGGGAATGATAGCGCCCGAGGGTAAGACTAGTTTCCCGTCCATTCCCCGGCGCACCTTCCCTTGTCGCAGATATTGTTCAAGGATAGCGCACCTACCCCTGGTCATGGTATGTCCTGCCTCGCCGCAAAAATGGCAAAGTCCCGTCGGTACGTTGTTTCTAGGCGCCGATAGACTAGTCGAGATCAAGGTTTCCAGTTTATTCATGACATTAGCGACTGCATTGCTGACGGCAGTTTCCAAGTCCTCCTTCTTGACATACCCATTACGGTCATTGGCGGCGCTAGGTGCTGGCGACTCTGTCTTGGGTGCCATTCCTCCATGGTCCGCCCCAGGTCGCTGTAAGGGTATACCCGTATCCGTGCCCTTTAATACCCACTTTCCTGCCTCAAAGACCTTTTCTATGTCGTATGGTTCCTCGGGGTGATGGTCATGCATAATGATCTCCAAGCGTCGCGCAATCTTAGTCCATAACGAAGTCGGGAATCCTTGTTGAAACAAACGGCACTCCTCGTTCCCATATAACTTCCCATTTTGGACCAGCCATCTCGCTATCTGCTGGAAATCATGATAATAAGTCGATAGCGCTCCTAAAGTATAGATACCAGCCGCGAAGGTGTCCTGTACTAGCTTCTGGATTTCTATTATCGTATAACGCGTAGCTTCTTCGGCGCCAGGATATAAATGAATGATAGCCTTTTTCCATTCATCATAGGTAAAAGGCCTAGGTGGTGCGTCACTAGTAAGTCCTTGGAACTCCTTCAGCCCTGTCCATGATTCGGCTGTGTCGTATGAGACGTATCTGGCGGCGTATTCTTTCATTTGTGTATCGTCGGTTACCCGGCAATCGCGTAGCAGATACTCCAACTCTTTGAAGTACTGCGTTAGTTCGCGAGGTTTCGTTTCGTCCCATTTTGGCGACAAGAAGTGGTTTCGGGGTGGCATGCGCTGATTGTTCGGCTGATCCATTCCGATAGGTGTATTTGTCGAGGTAGGAAGAGTGGTGGTGCTCGTGTTACTTGGCGTCGATGTCGTAGGTACCGGCTCAGTTAGCTCCGAGTCGCTAGGTTCTGGCGATAATAGCCTAGATAACTCTTCTAGAGGCGTAAGCGGCGTATGGTTTTCGCCTGCTAAGTACTCAAATGGTCGGGAAAAAGGGAAAAAGCTTTCGGCTAAGCTGTCTGGGGCGGCCTCAAGCTCCTGATCCAAAGTCTGTCTCGGTAGCGCGCCTGGTAAGTGTGGTGAGTCGGTGGTACTTGGTTCAAACGTGCTCTCCAACAGGAGGCGGCGCTGTCGCTGGGCTCGAGTTTCCGGCGGAATTCTGTCTCAGAAGAACCCCTCGCGGTGGGCTCCAAAATAATGACGCCAACTGTGGTTGGGTGCGCTGGACGTATACGCAGTACAACGCCGTCTCCAGCGCTTGGCGTACGTAGTTGTGAGGAGTCCTGACAGGGTCCCGGTGTGCTCGAGTGGAAGTAGTAAAACGATGCGCTAGATTATAGCGCTTTGGGGGCTACCTGGCAGACGGTAAGCGTTGTAGTTTAGGCAAGAATATTGGAGAAAAGACGAATAGCGCCGCGTATTGTGCCCGTAGGTGGCACCGTAAACGATGAAGACGAAATAGACGAAGCTAGCACCCGACTTAGAGACGAAGTCGAAGGAAGCTAGCGCGAGTTGAACGCTAAGTGTAACTGTGAGTTCGAGGGGTTACAATTCGTTATTATATACATGAAAAGTAGCTATTTTATATACAGTGCGCTACCGTGTTTGCCAAGATACAAGTCCATCTGCGGCGCTACCTCCTAGCGCCTCTTCTCGTGGTTTACTCTAACGGCGACCTGTCAACGGCGACCTTGTGCACATGGCTGACGGCGACCAACGGTGTTATGACCCACGGCGACCTGCGGTGACTCTATATTGACTTAGAGTTGTACGAGTCTGCTCACTTTTCTATAACTCCGATTGGCCAGGCCGTTCCGGGGTATGGTCAGAAAATCCTCGACAGACGCCGTGAGCGCTAATGTCAGCGCTACTCATTGTATTAGTTCCTATCAGGTCCAGATGTCGGATTTAAGTATATCCAGTGCCGCCGTCATTGATCCCTTTAGACTTCTGATTGAAGTGCCTCGTCCAATGGCAGCGCCTGCTGCTGGCTCCTTCTGGAAGTGATCGGGGTTTAGTTATAGTCCTCTCCCGCCGTTGTGTTAGCGCTATACGTTATGAGCCTCCTTCGTCCTTGGGCTAGGTGAAAGGAGTGCGCTGTAGGCCTGGTAGCTAGGGGTTAGGATAAGTTTCCACATCCTGTAGTAATTTGCCAGAGCTAGAGCTGCTCTATATTCCCAACTGGTCGCTAGAGTCCTGAATATGTCAAGTGTCGGTTGGCCTATAATGTCCCTTGATGCGCTCAGTCCGAGTAGAAGCCTATCAGCGTTTACCATTTTGGTATCACCCGCGACGCGTCGTGGCCTCCTATGTGGAAAAGGGGAATTGCAGCTGAAAGTTAACATTCCTCCCCTTAGGTCGCGAAAAGTCGGAGCGCGCAACCGTCAGTCCGCGTCCTCACCCATCCCACTGTAACATAATCGATATACATTCTGTATCAATACTACATCAATGCTATATATTTTCTTGACAACGCAACAAAGTCAAAGATGGCTGGCCTGTCAGTCGTGAGAGTCGAACGACGGAAAGGGTGTGGTCTTTGACTGAGGGTGGCGGTGCTGTCACACGAATTCCCTTTTGCTTCGTGTCACCACCCTCAGAGTTTTCGTTGCGTTCTCGTACCCGACAAGCCTACGACAGCAAAAATTTCCCGCCCGCCCTCCCAAAGCCCAGTACAGGGGAATTGGCAGATATCTCGCATTCTGAGACAGTTAACATAGGTAACAATGCGCCCTAATGACTTTCGTGAACCGGAGAAAACCAAAGATTCAGGGAATCAGGTAATGTAATTCAGAGAGAACACATTTTGTCCTTCCCACCCACCCGAATCGCAGCTGAAAGTTAACATTCCTCCCCTTAGGTCACGAAAAGTCAGAGCGCGCAACTGTCAGTCCGCGTCCTCACCCATCCCACTGTAACATAATCGGTATACATTCTGTATCAATACTACATCAATGCTATATATTTTCTTGACAACGCAACGAAGTCAAAGACAGGGTGTGGTCTTTGAGTGAGGTGGCTGTGTCAGCAATGTAACAAAATTTTCTTCTCGACAGCCACCCACCATAGGCTTCATCGCATTTTAGCTCGCGTACTATCTGAGCAGAAGAAAAATTTTTACGAAGGAGTTTCTAGTTTAAGCAATTTAGAGAGCTCTTCTTGTTCATTGCATTTAAAAATGATTACTCTTACAGTCGACCCCAACTCAGAAGTGGTTCCTGATTTTAATTCACTTGAGCATAGATTCACGAGAGAAGCTTTTGCTCATGGCAAAGATGGAATGACGAGCGAGCAAGCCGCGAATGCTTTAGCAGCCCTGTGGATCGCTGCCCTCGAGCAGAGGAAAGTTATATGGGAGGCGGAAAGAGAAGAGAGAGAAGCAGAGAGGAGGCCTGACAGGCGTCGAGTCGAAGCTGACGGTCCAGCTCGTGGAGCGGACGATGATACCTTGCGTTCTAGACAGTCGAGAGAGCAATCGCTGGATGACGACGATAGTGCCCCGAATTTAGTTGCCGGGATGCCAGTCCCGGACGTCATTGAATACCCCCCAGCGCGCTTCGCTATGAAAAAGCTAAGGGAGCGGGAGTATATTGAGCTAAGCTATTTTATGCCAGAAGGGCGAGCGGAAGCAGCAAAAAGTGAGTCGGTATTGTCGAGCAAAGTTTTCACGCTGGCAAAAGAGGACGACATGCTCTCATTGAAGCCAGTGGTGAACTTCAGAAGCGCTAAAGGGAAGGCAGTTCAAGATGAGGACTTGATCTGGGACCAGTTGTGCATAGCATCGACTAATTTCTTGGAAAACATAGTGCAGGAGAAGTGGCCGGCGATAATTTCTTGGAAAACATAGTGCAGGAGAAGTGGCCAGCGAACATGGTTGATGCCATGCACACCTTCTTTTTTAGACTCACCAATCACAAACTGCATAACGAAGGGTTGGATGGTTTGAAGGTGCTAATACTGTACCAAGCCAGAGTCAGGAGAGAATGGCATCGGCAGTTGAAGAACCCGCCCAAGGCAGGTATTTTCGACATCGGTATAATTGACGACCAAGTGTTGAGGACGCTAAAAGACCAAGTGTACGATTCCAAGAGAAATTCCATAATCTCTGGTGAGTGATAAAACTCTTGCCAAAAGCTCTTCTGACCGGGAAACCAATATCTTTTCCTTATCCCTCTTGATTGTGGTAACCGATGGCATATTGTATTGATTTGAATCACTACCGCAAAATTTGCAAATTTATTGCTTTACGCATTGCATATGGCGTGCATCACGTCGGCATTATTATACCATGGGGTGCACGAACACTCTGTGGTGACCTTCATTATTTGAGGGTCGATCGGGTGACATTATCGCACATTCGGCGGTTCACCCGTTTGCATTAATACTTGCTAACATGGCGCATTAACTGGCGTCCATGGGGTCTGCTGCGGTCCCGGCAATTCGCCTCCGTAAAATTGCACTAAACAGACCTGAATGCGTTAAAAGGCGAAATGACAGCTTTAGCGGGGTCTAATAAAAAGAAGAGAAAACACTCGCCCTCACCGGTTCGGGGGGGTGACTCTCGCACCCCAAAAGCAGGAAAGCAAAGAGGCAATCAAAGTGAAAGCAAGCATTTTCGCTCCCGCGCAGGCACAGCAGAGTCGAC
Source organism: Macrolepiota albuminosa (assembly GCA_027475525.1). NCBI lineage: Eukaryota > Fungi > Basidiomycota > Agaricomycetes > Agaricales > Agaricaceae > Macrolepiota > Macrolepiota albuminosa. The sequence continues at coordinate 313,389 of JAMWFC010000066.1, read as the reverse complement.
AAACGCAGCCTGCGCGGTATGCCTCGGTCGGCACACTCACGACATCTGGCATTGCACAGCCAGAGATCTATGGAACGGGCAGAAGGCTTACGTCGCCAGGAACAAAAATGGGAGGCTCGTCAACCCCGATGGGAAAGAGCTATGTACAGACTGGCAAAAGCCTCGAGGCTGCTGCATTATGTTGCACGATCACAAGCACGAGTGTTCTGGATGCGGAAAGGCAGATCACGGAGCTCAAAGATGCGCTTTTGCGCAACCAATTTGAATTCGCATCACCATATAAACCCAAGGCATGGGAAGAAGAGTTGCGCAACGCCAATATTCAGCACCTGTTTCCAAACCTGGCTCAGAGTCTTGAGTTCAGTTTTGATGCTGGAGTGGCAACAATACATCACATTTTTACCCCAGAGAATAAGGGCTCAGTTTTCCAGCTGTCCAAGCAGTTCGACAGCATGGTTGGCGCAGAATTTCTCAAAGGCCGTTATCTGGGTCCTTTTTCCAAGCAGCAGGTCGAGCACGTGATTGGCCCTTTTCAGACCTCACCCTTGCACATTATTCCCAAACCCAATAAGCCCGGAAAGTTTCGGCTTATCCAAGACTTGTTGTCGTTCCCACACAGCAGTTCACTATCGAGTAATGTACGATCAATTAATAGCACGATCGATTCTGCCCAGTTTCCATGCATGTGGGGCACGTTCAACAGTGTTTTCCTGCTCATTGCTCAGCTACCTCATGGGTCTCAGGCAGCTGTTCGCGACGTCAAAGAAGCCTACAGGACAATACCTATCAAGCCGACTCAATGGCCAGGACTTGTGGTCAAGCTCCGAGACCCCAACACCTTTGCCATTGACACAATGGACTGCTTTGGGCTCGGCTCTGGGTGCGGATGTTACGGAACAGTTGGAGATGCTGGCATCCAGATCATGCGAGCTAGAGGGCTCGGTCCAGTCACCAAATGGGTCGATGATCATGTCTTTTTCTGCATTAGGAAAGAACATATCCAGAGCTTCAACGAGCTGTGGAGCAGGGTGGAAAGCGAGATCGTGCGAGAAGGTCAGAAAGCCCACAAAGGCGGAAGAATATGGTTCAAAGGGAAACGAGACTGCGATGATAGATCAGAAGAATATGATGAAGATATGTCAACTCACATCAAAGACCTGTCTGGAGCCTCGGCCAGGTCAGTGGAAGACAGCGAATACTCCTACTCCATGGAAGACATCGATTACATTTCGGAGATCTTGGGGATACCATGGGAGAAGGAGAAGGACGTTCCCTTTGGCAGCTCGGTGCCTTACATTGGCTTTCTGTGGGATCTGGAGCGGCGTGAAGTCAGCATACCCAAAGGAAAAAGGGACAAATACTCTCAGGCCATCGCAGACTGGGAAAAATCAAGGACTCATAACTTGGAGGAAGCTCAAAAATTATACGGGAAGCTACTACACGCATGCTGCATTACACCAAGAGGAAGAGCTTACCTCTCCAAGCTGGAGACCTTCATGGGGATATTCCATGACCATCCTTTCCTGCCGTGTACCCCCCCAAAAGGCACCGCAGAAGATCTGTGCTAGTGGAAGCGAATATTATCTCAGCCAATGGCGAGAGCAATTTCAGAGCCAAAACCATACCTGGACATGCAAGCTTACTCCAATGCAAGCTCATCGACGGGCATCGGAATTACAGTGGGAGCGCAATGGAGGGCGTGGCACCTCAAACCAGGTTGGAAATCGGACAGCCGAGACATCGGTTGGGCTGAAGCAGTCGGGTTCTACCTGCTGGTGTCAACCATCGCGAGGCTCAGGCGACAGAGCAATCGAATCAAGGTGTTCGGAGACAACACCGGAGTCGTGGAGGGGTGGTGGATTGGAAGGAGTCGAAACAGGCAAATTAACGAGGTCTTCAAACAAGTCCACGAGACTTGTGAGCAGTTCAACATCGCAATATGCTCTAGATACGTACTGAGCCAGTTTAATCCAGCAGACGGCCCCTCTAGAGGACACTACCCCTCCAAAACCCTCCTACTCCCTGCCGTTCCGATTCCTGAACAACTGGGCAAATACATTGCCAACTTCGACGAGCTCGAAGCAGACAGTGAGAGAGAGGTCAGGCGAGAGTGAGGAATTGATGCTAATCAGAGCAAGAGAACAAACAAAGCCACGTGAATGTCTGAAAATGAAATCAGCGAGCAGCAAAATGAGGAATTGTGGGCTTACACGAAGTTCTGGGGAGAGTAAGGATAACAAGAACGCCAGGAGAGTAATGAGTCCTGAGAAAGCAAAACGCAAACCAATGCCATACCAAAAAGGGCTAGAGCCTGCGCCATTGCCACTGAGACCCCACGTAACAGCACAGGAAAGACTGAGACTGTGGGTACCGGAGAAAGATATTGGCAACGCGCCAACACAAAACCAAAATGATCTCTCAGAAGAAGATATGCGGAGGGTCTTTGAGGTGATGAGCGAGGCCTGGGCTGAGTCGACGAAAGAGACCTACAGAACTGGTCTACTTTTATTCCACGTCTTCTGCGACTTCCAAAAAGTGCCTGAGAAGACACGTGCACCAGTGACACAGGATGTTCTGGAGGCTTTCATAGCGGCACTGGCCGGCTCGTACTCAAAAACAGCCATCGAGAATTTCTTAGCCGGAATCAGAGCCTGGCATTTACTCCACAATGCCAAGTGGAGTTTCGACGGGGCAAGAATGCAAGCACTGTTGAAAGCAGCAGACAGAATTGCACCAGCCTCTTCAAAAAGGAAGAAGAGGCGCCCATGCACCCCAGCATTCTTGCAAGCAATGCACAATAGCTTAGGCGTAAGCTCAGCCCAACCAGACTCATTAAATGTAGCTGTTTTCGCATGTGCTACAACCTGTTTTTACTCTGCCGCTAGGCTAGGCGAGTTCACAGTGCAGACGCTCTCAGCATTTGACCCCAAAATTCATGTCAAACCCAGCAACGTCTCCCAGTCTACGGATCGAGCAGGGCTACAAACCACAACATTCTTCCTTCCCAGAACCAAGACAGCTGTACACAGCGAGTCAGTCTCCTGGGCAGCCCAGGGGGATTCATCAGACCCCAAGAGTGCATTAGAAACGCACTTGCGAGTCAATACTCCACCAATCGATGGCCCTCTGTTCGCATACAGAGACAAAAAAGGCAAGCCTACTCCGTTAACCAAAAAGAAGTTCTTGGGAGTGCTCGCAAAGGCAGCAGAGAGAGCGGGTCTAGAACCTCTTCAAGGGCATGGGATTCGGATCAGGGCCACGCTGGAATACCTCTTGAGAGGGGTGCCTTTCGAGGCGATGAAGGCAATAGGCAGGTGGTCCAGTGACACGTTCTATGGCTACCTGTCGAAACATGAGCAAATCCTGGCGCCGTACTTGCAAGCAATCCCATCCCTGCACGAGTCCATCTTAAGACTCACGCTCGCGTTCAGAAAGTAGGGGTGCAACCACAGTGAGTACTCCTCTCATCTTATCAACCCAGAGACACGCTAGCTTCGAAGTGGGTATCGCGATAATCTACCTGCGCGATGCGTCGTGCTCTCCTAGGGGAAAAGGGGGAATCGCGGCTAACTCAATTATTTGGTTAGATTCTTCGTCCGGCAAAATCTTGGTCGTCGCGAGGGTTCGGAGCAACCCGTAACGGGTCTCGCCCATTTCTCCCTGTTAAATTAGTGTATAAGCTGCTTAGCTCTGTAAATAAATGTCATACCCGAACAATTCAAGTATGCCAACTTTACACAAGCGAGGAAGTCAAAGAATCAAGATCATGAGGGTTGATACGACGTCATGGTCCAAACGAGACAACTACCTCGCATAACGATGTCTACGCCATTGCTAACTGCCGCAAGGAGGGTGGATGCGTTAACCATTTTGATCCCAGATGTTAAAAAGGATGCATTTGAACCATGTGTATACAGTCACGCCAAGTTTTCGCTCAGTTAAGTCGCTGCACTCGATAGTAACCGATCGGACTAAAAATGCCCCAGCAGCCTGAAAGTCAGGGTCGATCCAGTTGATCATGCCTATGGAATGAAAAATAGTTCCAAGTTGCTTCATGACTAGTGAGGCAAGTACACACCTCCTCCCCATCGGATTGTGATGGGGAGGGGTCATTACTGCCTCTATAACGGCGAGCGACGTCAGAGATGAGATAGATTGGAAGTGGCCGGACGCTGTGTTGAAATATAGAGCCATGGACACCTGCGAGCGTTGCCAATACGTCACCCCGTCACATTTCACCCTCGCTAATATCACACACTTCATCATTAAACACCAACGTCGCACGTGCACAGCTTTTTCATTCACAAAACTGGCTTGGATGTGACATTATGAACGAGTTCAATTACGGGAATATTTTTAAAATAATACACTCGGATAGTGATGTCCATCTATGTATGTCTGCGGAAGACAAACAATCATATGAGCCTGCCAGCTCACCTCGTTAACCGCGAAAACGGGAAAAATAAAGCCAAGAAATGATTAAGCCTGAGACATGAAAGTACGTATTATACAAAGACTCCACGGTGCGTAGAATTGGCTGGGATATTTGAGTATTGAACCCAAGAGCAAGAATTTGGAGTTGATTCGGTATTGAACCTTGCGTAAATGAGCGCATTTCCCTTGAGACTCGATGTGTCTCACCTAGAGCTGATGGGACTGGACCTCAAAATGTGACGTTGTCGAAAGTTGAAACCAGAGGGGGGGTGTGGCGCGCAGAATCCAGAGTATTGAAAGTTATTGTTCAAGCGTCGTGCTTGATAGAAGCCGGAGTGCGAAATGATGGGTCCAAGCAAAGATTGGCGAGCAGAAGGATCGACAGCGAGAGGAGCATTCATGTTATCATGGAGAGCGTCGGAAGCTGGAGCAAGATCCAAAAGCGCAGACTTATGGCGAACGTAGTGTACATTGATTTCATGGCCGGCGTAGAATTGTCCGTGAAGAGCATCTTTGGCTTCTTGTGCGATGACAGCCGTTTCATATTCAACGATAACAGAAGTAGTTTCATCAGATGGGGTCTCGACGAGACTGAGCTTCCTGATACGTCCAAAAGGATAGAACAGAGGGTGCATGTCTTGCGTCTGAGAGAAAAGGAGCGAAGGAAGATTAAGGACAAGCAAAGTAGGCGTCGGGGTCAGACTAGCAGCCAGAGAGGTGAGTTCTATCTCGTTGGTACTGATAGACGTCGTAGAGGAATTTGCAGAACCGCTATCTTGATTTGAGATGGACGAGAGACCGCAAGAATTTGGTCTGGACTCAATAGGAATTGCACGGTCGCCGCCATCAAGAAAACCTAGTTGACGTGGCTAAAAGCATTGATGTGTACAACGCGGTTGAAAACACACCTCCAGATCGTTGAACAACAGCCCAAGATATGTCAAGGCAGTGACCTCTGGAATGACGTTAGTATGGATACCCGCTCTTACAATGCTAACATACTTAAGTTGAGTCCTAGTCAGGGAATCCATCGCAAGTTTTGCTTCTTCATGAGTCGACATAACGACAAATCCACGGCGACGAGAAGAATTATCTACAGTGGCCAGGATCACGCAATGCGTAACCGTCCCATATCGAGAGAAGAGGTTGGTGAATTCAGTCCTCGAATGAGCAGTCAGACAGGTAACATGAAATACAAGAGCGGCCCTACTTTGTAAGAGAAAAGGGTAAACCAAGCACGTACAGATTTCTTCGATCGTCTGCCGGTCGTTTTGATCGTTGATTCAGAGGCACGGATATCGGGCTAACACGCCTAAATAATGTCGATGTTCAGTACACAAGGAAACTTGAGTACGCTATGTATGCGCAACTTCAGCAACATACAGATTGGCTCCATGAATCAAGTAACCTGACATACACAAGGCTTTTCTGGAAAAGAAGATTTGAAATATAACAATCAAAGGTTTACTCTGAGCTTACGAAGCGGAGTCCTGGTCATAGAACGTGAGTTCTAGATGACCGCCAAACGTGTTTTGAAAGTAACGGGAGCTTTTGACACGTCCTAGGTAAAGGCGGGCCATGAACGTGACAGAAGTGAACAAAATGTGTTGCAAACCTATGAGGGCATTGAATAATGCAACAATCTCGCTACTGTCTTCTATATCATTAATGAGCTAAATTGCTCAGCACACAAGGCGCTACAGGACAAACCGCGGGCAACAACGTTTTCAACCTTTACCGCATTGAAAGCATGACTTTGCCAAGTTGTGAGGTTGCAGAATTCTGGAGCTTTCGTCGAAGGAGGTGAAGTCAACATGCTCGCGTGACGGAGAACGGGGGGAGGGAATCGCTGGAGAGGAAAAGCCAAGAAGTATGAAGAAAGGAGTGGTGTGGGGACTGGGCCAAGCAAGAAAAGACTGTGGTGGCAGAAAGCAAGTAGGAGCTCCGATCCGATAATGTTCGTTCATTTAACTTTACTAAAGCATCCCGTCGCTCCACAATTTCGTGTATGTAGTATGTAAACAATCGGTCTCGATATCACGGCGAGGTCTATGCTTCGCGAAGCCTTCTCGTGCCAATCGTAACTTTTCCATCGAATTATCTCCCACTATGGGATTGCGAGCATCATCTTCGAAAAGTCAACGGCAGCCATGGACGCCATCATCCGACAGTAGAGGTCGTACCACATTCGAGTTCATGTGAAAATGTCTCCCAAAGCTCCACTCGTGTTAGGTAGCTTTGAGCATCTTTTTTCTCATTTACTACGCTATCAGCGATATTACTCGCTCTTTTTGACAATATTCCCTCTTTCCAGGGTCCAGGCCAAGTCCAGCCTACCTGCCGAGGCATGGTTCGTTTTCATCGTCTACGCTCGTCTATTGGGGCTGCATGAGTTGGTTTCGCTTGAAAGGGGCTAAGCCTTTTCCTCCCCAGAGCTTCTTCAGCTTCTCAAGGACAGCCAAGAACTCAACCAACCACTCGATAAATCTTGAGACTGGCTGAGCAACAGATTTGGAGAAAGGCCGCCACTCACAGAGTTTTTTTGGACAGCTGAAAGTATTGAGAGTAGACTGAAGGACATAATACCTCTAGTGCATAACGGTCTGGCCTAGTTATGGTACCAAATTAAAGCACAATTGTAAGAGCTCAGGACCTGGACTGGACTTATACCCAGCGAAAAGTTTATTGGTATTAGTCGGTATATGTAACTTGACTACTAACAAGGACCCCATCCCTGAAAGGGGTCGCCAATAACTGATGGTCTATGAAGCGGACTCTTTGCACTGAATATACATCTATCTCTGCAAGTCAGGGTAATATTGTTTTGACGACGTCGGACAAGTATTCGAGTTAGTCTCTAACTTAAGCACCACCTTCCAGAGGAATATAAGAACGAACACCTTTCGGCGTGACAAGATCTTATGGGTAGTTTTGGGAATTTTACTGATGACAATATGCAAACCCGGCCTTGTGCTCAATCTTTGGCGTAATTGATTTTAATCTACACTTGTCAAAGCCCAACAAACATCATGAGTTTGAAAGTTTTGAGGCGAAGGATTGAGAAATCTAGAAGAATGTGTCAAATTTACAATTACAACCTGAATAACATAATACATGAGTTTATATAGTGAGGTAATTAGGAACTAAAATAAGGAGAAAGTAGTAATAAAAGAAAGGCTTCAGAACTACGAATACGCAGCTCAAGAAATCGAAGTAAGTTAGAAGGGGATAATGCCATTTGCAGAAGCTATGGACCCACATATTAACAATTGACAATTAGTTAGCGTGACAGAAATTATAATTCATACTGTAGTGGGTATCATCAGCAACGGGTCTATCGCAGTCTCGTTTTTGCAAACTGAGACATATCAGAACACTGACTTCCAGTCAGGATTAGAGCAAGTGGCCAGTTCGATGACAATTACCACAATGGCATGGTGCCGCCCCTTCTCCTTCAGCTGACTATGACCTCATGATACTGGCCTGGCAATAGAGTAAAAGCAGAGTCCTTCAAGTGACCTGGAGATTGCACTTTTTTCTCATAATTGTATACAGCTGCAGTCATAGTGAACAGGTTCCCTGTATTGGAGCAGAGCAAACGAAGCAACATCTGATATATCTGATATTCAAACTCGCAAGTTGAGACAGACTGATTGTGAGCTGGATTATTTTGCTGTGCCAAGTACTTGTTTAGTACTTCTCATTTGGAAATAGTTGGGTCCATAACTTCTGGAGGTTCACAGGTAGAATTAACCAGTTAAAAGGGTAATTAATGAATACATAAGATGATATGAGAAACAAAAGGAGAATGAAAATAATGCGGAAGAGGTGGGTCAACGCGTCGGGATCCGTCACGGTGAGGGATCATGACAACATTCAAGGGTAAACTGGTTTCCTTAGTCTTACATTCTGACAAGCATAGCGATTGTTGGGTGTAAGACGCTACTGCTGGGTGCTGGGCAGTCATTCATCGTCATTCCAGAAATTGGAAAAACCTAGAATATAGTAAATCCTTCGGGAAGAGTCCTTGACTCTAATACTCCGTGGTACGGCGTAGTAGTTTTCTTGTTGTCCACCTATAAGTAAATACCTTATTAAAGAAGTACTTGTCACACTATGGTAACGCAGGTGCTCATCTATCGGGTGCCAAATCCCCAGGCCACAAAATGGATGATCCCGCCTGTCTGCCAACGCTTCTCCCAGTCAAAAGTCCCTGAGAGCAAACGTGACAGAATCTTTACATTTGGCTGCTCCGTTGTTGACGTCGGGTGTCATAGAAAGCTTATCGAGGCCGGCGGATGTCGTGAGGGAAGAAGCCTCGAAATTGTACGTGGCGTTTGTGCCTGGTACGCGTATGTCTTGCTGTTGAGAAAGTTTTGGGGGTAAATTACCGAAATTTGTAGACATAGCTAATTAGCTGAGTTTGAGGTACATGGACAAAAGAGTATCTTTGGCAGCCAATCGTCACTGACCACTAGATTCTAATGCTCTCCATACATATAATCGCCATCAAAGGTATCCGATTGATTCTTATTCGAAGGTTTGTGTTGTGTCATTTACGGTTGCCTTCCAGGGTCAGGTCTGCCTTTGGCTAGAAGACAGCGGATCAGCCATTTTAAGAGGTGACTGGAGGGATTTGGTGCCCCCTTATAGTCGTAGTGTAGTTGTATAAAAAATTTTGAATGAAACTTTGGAATGTACGTTTTAATAAACAACTCCGACGTTCTGATACTTATCCTGCACGTGCCATTGTGAAATGGCAGCTGGTGACAACTTTATATTGCGCCACCGATAATCAGGGCAGCAGCAGCACCATCAATATTGTATATCTCACGAGGATAAGTGCCAGTAATTGTTTTCCCTCTGCGGAAGATGGAGACAGGGTCGACCACCATCATTGGAGTCTTCTTTACGTTTCTCTAACTTTAATGGATATTCAACAACCCAATCCAAAGATGTACATATGCATCGGCTACGCCAGATCCAGAACTCTGAAACAACAAGGGTCCGCGCGAAACTCACATTCTGGAGTAGACTAGGTCTCTGAAGTCAACACTTCGGAAACGAGGCGGGTCGAGGCGCGGACTCGCGGCTATGTACTTTTGCACGCCGTGGCGTCGCAAAGGTCTTCCATTTTGGCACAAAGTTCACACCCAGCGTCACTGTCACTGCTCTGTATCCCAAGGTGAGGCCAAAAGAAAATCGCGAAAATGTACAAGTGCGGAGCCCGAATTGCATGGCGAGAGGTTCAAAAGAAAGCGAGGTCGAACGCCCAGCTTTGCAACTAACACTTCTACAGCTCACTCTCCTCCTCGTTGATAATGTTTACCCGCGTCGCTTCTGTCATCGCTCTCGCTGTATGCGCTTCTGCCAGTGTCTTCCCCTCCACGGAGTGCAACACCGGACCAATCCAGTGCTGCGACAGTATGCAGAGCGTTCGTTCTGATTTTTTGTTACCTGTCACGTCATCGACTGAAATGGATACTTACAGCCCGCCAGCCCACAAGTTGCTTCACTCCTTGGTCTTCTGGGTATTCCTTTGGGTGATGTGACCGGTCAGGTTGGAGGTAAATAGTTCCTCACGATTTATTTTGGTGACCAGACTGTCATTATTTTCAGTTACCTGCAACCCAGTCACCGCCATTGGAGCCGGTGGCAGCAACTGGTAAGTTTCATGACAGCTGATTTGAATGTGATCCGATGCTTGTGAAATAGCAATTCTCACCCTGTATGCTGCAAAGATAACAACTACGCAAGTCCTATCTTCAGTTGAGATGTTCAGACGGTTTGACTCATCTTACCATTAGAACGGCATCGTCGCTCTCGACTGCAGTCCATTGAACGCCAATCTTTGAAGGAGTTTTTCAAAGGAGTCCCATTACGCAGAAGGTAGACCTGGTGCAGGGCTTTCGAGGATCACATCCTTTTCTTGCGTTGAAATGTCCCCTGAACGAAGAATGGCTTTAAGAATACTTTCCACTTTCTAATGCCGTAGTACAAGGTTGTTATCACATTATTATGGCATTTCTCGCGTTCTTTACTATTTCAATCACGGATAAAAGATTGGCGAGCCTAGGAGTCGTTAAAACGTTAAGTGACTATTAACCAACCTCCTTATTCAGAGTCGGACTTTTACCAGCGGAGATTGGGAAAAGCAGAACGTTAGAAATTTTCCTTTGTGTTTGGAGGTTTCCGTAGATACCGTTAGTGAGTATCACCAGATGAGGTGAATATGGGGTAAGCAATCAAATTACCACGACCACGTTATAATTATAAGTTAGTGTGTGAGAAAACATTTTTTCTTTATTTAGAATCAATACTCGTGGAAAGAAAGAGAAAAAAACGTACGATGCGTGGTTGGATCTGGTAGTCGAAGTCTTAAACTGTGGTGGAGGTTTGATTTTGTCTATGTCAAATTTAAAGCATGTGATTGGCCAAAATATCAATTTCTGCCGACTAGTCGAATGCTCTAGAAGCCTCTACCTGACCTCCTCACTGCTGCTCGCAGGTTGAACAGCATCAGCTTCTTGTTTGCAGACTCTGCTACGTTGATTGTCCTTTGCTTCACATATTGGGATGCTGATGCACTGAACCTAACAAGAAAAAAAAGCGAGGATGAAGTAATGGTGCCGGTGAACTTACTCTACAGCTATTCAAAGCCACAGTTAGTACCCGTGCATGATTTTCAATTATATCGTCATGTTAATGCAGAGATGTGGTCGTCGCAAGTGGTACCGAGTGTACTGCAAAATGGGGTTATTGGGAGTCGGAGACTGGTTGGCAATAAGTTATAGTAAGATGTAGATCATCGCAAGCGTCCACCATCACGAGATCTACTCTGATCAAGAAAGCATGTATGTCGGTGGCACGATGTCTGAGATGTGAAGTGGCACCGAGTTTGTACGGCAAAATGGAGGTTGGTTGGCAGAAATCAGCAGAGCCAGATCAGAGGGGTAGACTCACCTGTGGACACAATTTTCGCCTTGAGACCTATTGATATTATTAGTCAGAAAAGGAAATGTGAATGTGCATTATGATTCCATCGTTCTCATCCACAGGACATTGTATACATAGAGGCCTTCTTCGATCTGCATGCCACAGCCGACAAATTACCTGCAAGGTTCCCCGTATATCCATAAATACCTACGAAGAAAGGTGGTCGAAGTTAATCCAAGGGGAAACTCATAAGAGTAATTTCACCCTTACTTGTCGGCCTTACAACGAACTGGCAACTGGTACCAAACGCAGAGAAACACCCTAGAACTAGCCCGCAATGATCTTCCGTTCAAAAGCTGGCATTTGAAGTTGCTTAGAAAGATATTTAAGCTTGACAGAAGATTCTGACAGACTTAGAAATAATGAAAAAGGATGTCGTATGCTTGCGCTTCGCACTCCAAGTACTTATGCTCAATATGACTAGGCCAATCATGTTGCTCAAATTGGACCTAGCTCATCGCCAGCACCGCTAGGCACGTAAATGGAATTTGGTAATTCTATGGTGAAAAAAAAGGTGTCATTTTTCCAACTCCGAAAACGCTCTGGTCCCTTTCAAAGTCCACCAAAGTTCCACCAGTCTGCCAACGAACGCGTCCAATACCCGTGTCTACTTATTGAACATAGCAATTCCGAGCTTTCATAGGTGGATTTTTTTTAGTTCAAGCGTCCTTCCCCCGTATTCCTAGATGCTCATCAGTGGACAGTCATTGCGCTACGAGTATTGGCAGTCAGGGCCCAAGAGTAATAGCGGGACGGAAATAATAAAGTTCAAGCTGTATTGTTTTAATTAGAGCAAGATAATTTTTCTGCCGTTACTTCAACTGAAGACAGAGAACAAGCCGGGATTGATTACTGTTTATGGTTGATCCTTGCAGATGATTAAATTCGCTAAGATCGGCGTATCTGTCTAACATCCTAAACATTCTTTGTGTCCATAGGTATACTTAACCGCCAGACTCGTTGTTAACCGAGTCCGAGAACAGCGCTATATGACAAGAACAACTGATTCTTGAAGCTTTGTTTGAAGGAGTTTCTTTACGTCTCTTCTAAGCGGTGTGGCGAATATCGATTACCACATCAGACCCGATGCCGAAGTATGCGTGGGTACTGCACCGCGGCGAATCCAGATCTCTGTAAAGGTCGGTCTCCATTAATTTTTTTTCAATCTGGGCTAAACTAGTCTCAAATCGAATTTGACGTTTACATTGTCAGAAACAAGGGTCGAGGTGAGTTCACGTACTTTCACGTACATGGTGTCAAAAAGCGCTTCCACGGTCCTGCTGGGCAGCTGTCTTGAACGACATTGTGGAAATGAAATGAGCGGAGCTCAAACGGTATGGAAGGACGACTTTAAAAGCCCAGCGATAAAGCTGTGGATACCTCAGTCGAACACCCAGTTCCACGACTACAGCCCTCAACCAGCTATACTCACTTCATTAACAATGTTTGCTCGCATCTCTTCCGTCATCGCTCTCGCGCTCTGCGCCTCTGCCAGCGTCTTACCCCGCACGCAGAGCGGCGGCGGCGGCGGCACAAACCAATGCAACACCGGCCCAGTCCAGTGCTGCAATCAAGTCCAAAGTGTTCGTTCTACTCTTTCAATATTTGTCGATCTCATCGCTGACTGGAGTGAACCTTACAGGCCAACAACCCAACCGCTAGCTCTCTCGCTGGTCTTCTGGGCGTTGTTCTTCCCTCCCTGGATGTTCCGATCGGGTGTAAGCAGCTACTGAAGAACTAGTTCAAGGACGAAACTGACAAGATATCCCCAGTGACCTGCAATCCCATCTCTGTCCTCGGCATTGGCGGCAACAGCTGGTACGTCCCTTCATATGGTACATACACGTTGATACCTGATTCAACGACTGTATAGCTCCGCTCAACCCGTGTGCTGCGAAAACAACAGCTTCGTAAGTCCTAGCTTCAGCTGATATGGTAAGACATTGACCTAGCTCACCTTAGAACGGAATCATTGCTCTCGGTTGCACTCCCATCAACCTTAACCTTTAAGGTTAGAAGTCATCCATGGTTCTGTCTGGACGAGGAGCAACGGACAATCATTATATTTTTCTTAAGCCGTAAAGTTCGCCATATATATCTGGAGAAATATTATGTGATTCTTTTGTGAGACGGATTGCCGGCTTGCCGCAAGCTAACCTCTTTTGAGCAAAGTACTGGCATAGCTTTCGGACATTGTCAGTCAGGATGTAGGGAAGCAAGTCCAAGACCGACTGATCGGTCCTATTGTCATCGACTGCGCCGACCAAAACTGTAAGTCAAGATAGGACCATGGAGGAAAGACATCATTAGAAGTGTTTGAGCACGAGTGACGGAGACAGTGTGTTGTTGACTATGGTTTCCACAGCGATAGATAGATAATATACAGAAGACACTATACTTTCGCTCCGAGGCTGTGGAAAGGCCTGCCCGCTGTTTTTGTTGTTGATTGTTCATTGACAATGTCACAATGTTAGGGCTGAGAAAGCATTACGGTAAGTACAAAGTAGTATACACTGAATATTAGAATTAAACTCAATCACGATGCGTCGCCAAAATCAACCCACTCTACTCTAGCTCTTCTCGTCCCATCGTTCATATTCACCCGCAGCCAAACTCTCTTTGTACGCTCTCTCCACTGACTCGCAAAGTGTGTCCAGCGCCGCCAACGCCTCTGTCAAGGCGGTTAACGAGGATAGTTTATCTATGTTACAAAACAGTCAATATACTCAGTGGAAGCCAGAGGGACAAGTTGCATACATACCGTACATCTGTATCCGGACCTGAATAGTATTTTCAGAGGGGTGGGGCGCACTAGGAAATAGAATAAGGCATCAGCACCTTTTAGAGTGAACGATGAAAAAGGATATGCCAGAAAAGAGAGGTGAAATGAAGACAGGGTACATTGACAAAGAGATTCAGCATCCTCAAGTTGAGTGAACAGAAAGACATCAAAGAGAGAAAGAAAGGAGAAAACGTCGGCGGAGATGTCATTCGGAAGTCCAGGATGTAGGCGGGATACGCCGCGACTTAGCTCGACTGCGTCAGGACGCATAGATGTGAGAGGGTCAGAAATCCAGGGGAGTCATGATACAGAACATGCTGTCGACGAAAGACAAAGGAAGGTGGGAGGTGGCGCGAGATGGCATGGAGATGTCGATCATGGCCACACGGAGGTATATCTCCTACAGCAACGATGTGTTGGAGCGATATGACCGAGATATGATAGCGTTCAAGATGTGACGCGAATGCATGAGATATCAAGTGCGATCCGGCGGAGAATAGACAAAGCCAGCTCGGGGTTTGGAGGATAATCACCTGTAGCCACAGAATTCCACTTTGGGGCTAGAACAGGACCTGAGATTGGGACTCGGACATAGCGGATGTCAAAGCGTACTTTTTCATCAGCATCCATCGAAGAGCATTACCCATTGTGTGTGTCTCGTCGGATATTTGGTAAGTCGCAGCGGACAAATCAGGCTCGTGGCCTTTCATCTATGTTGAGGGTGGGTATGCTTTGATAGGTGCAGCGAGTGGACACTCACGAGGGTTATTTTCTTGTTTGATTCCATTATGGTCAAGTGTAATAGACTTGTAACAACGAAGAAAGATTGATTTTCGCAAGTCCCACGTGACGGGGACGAGGATAAACAGGGTGCAAACAACGCGTCGAGCAGGGGGAGGGCTTCACGTGTCTGGCAAGTGCATGCATCTATGGTAGACACTGGGATTTCATTACTAGCGGTAGCTCCCTTGTGTTCTTGGGATCCAAGAGTGCCAAGGGCGATGGCTGCTCAGTTCCCAAACACTGGTCACAAACGTTCCTTTGTTCTAGGTCCAATGAAAAACTTATGGGCAGTAAGTGGAAATTTTGACTCGTTTGTAGACTCAATGTGCCCTTCTGGGATGTATAAAGTAAGCTCGTTGGTCTCCGTTTCTCTCTTAGCGAGAGTTACCATCTCTGATCGCTCTCGGCTTGACTTTTTTATTATTCTTATTTCTCGGACAACTTGTATCAAGGTAGCGCTGGTAAACTGATACACCAAATCAAATCTCCGCCAAAATGTTTGTAACTACCGCCTATACTTTTTATATTTAGATATTATCTGTTTAGCTGCAAAGTTAGAAAATAGACATCTTCTTTATTTAGAATAGACGTGCAAGAGTTTTGGAAGAAAGAAGAAAAAAATGTAAGGTGTGTTTTTAGAAATCGCCGTCAAACTGTTCCCAATGTTCATCTCATTTTAGTGATACTCGCTAGCAATATTGACGAGATCTCCGAAACACGAATTAAATCTTCCACCGCTCTGCTCCCTCAATCTCCGCTGGTGGAACTCCGGCTCTGAACAAGGAGGTTGGGATCAATAATCTCTCGACGTTTTAACGGCTCCCAAAGGTTCGTCAATCCTTCATCTGGGGTCGAGATAGTACAAAACACAAGAAATGCCTTGATTGATGTGATAACTAACAACCTCTTTACTGTGTAATTCGAAAGTAGAAAGCAACATCCTTCAAGCCATTCTCCATTCCGGGGGGACATTTCAACAAACAGAAAAGGATGGGATCCTCAAAAGCCCTGCACCAGTTCCACCTTCTGCATCAACAGGACTCCTTTGAAAAACTCCTTTAAACTATGATGCATCCAAGAACGACTAAGCCGTTCTGTGGTAAAGTGAGTCAAAACGTCTGATCCATAACAACTTAAAGTAGGACTTACATTATAGCTGTTACCGTTGCAGCATGCAGCTTGGCTGGTGCTATTTCACAAGTATCGAATCACATTCAAATAAGCTGTCATGAGACTTACCAGATGGTGCCTCCAATGATTGGGGAGCAGGTCACTGAAGGTAGTGTCAGTCTGGTCATCCGAAAAATCTGAGGAACTACTCACGTCCAACCTGGCCGGTCACAGAACCCAAAGGAATACCCAGAAGACCAAGGAGCGAAGTAACCTGTGGGCTGTTGGCCTGTAGCATCGATTTCAGTCAATGACATGAAAGGTAACAAAAAAAATATCAGAACGAACATCTTGAACACTATCGCAGCACTGGTTTGGTCCGGTGCTGCAGTCCGTGCGGGGGAAGACACTAGCAGAAGCGCATAAAGCGAGTGCGATGACAGAGTAGACGCGAGCAAACATCATCATCAACGAAGAGAGTAAGCTGTAGAAGTGGTAGACGTAGAACTGGGTGTTCGACTGAGGAATGCCTAGCTAATTTCATGGAGCTTTTGAACCCCCCTCGCCATACGATTCGGGCTCCGCACGTTATCCATTTTCGTGTTTTTCCTTTGGCTTCACCTGGGGCTTGACAGTGGCGGTAGATGGAAAGTTTATGCAAAAATGGAAGGATCTTTCTGTGACGCCAGCCGTACAAAAAGGACATAACATAGCCGCGAACCGGCGCCTCGACCCTTCTTGTTTCCAAATCGTCTATTTCAAAAAAGACCCAGTATGTTCCAGAATGTGAGCTTTACGGCGGACCCGGGTCATTTCACTTGTGGATCTGCCATAGCACAATGGCCGACGCATTTCTCCTATTTATGTCTTTGGATTGGGTTATCGACGCTCACATGTAGCCACGAAATTCCACTAAGTGGCTTGGAGCTCAGATATAGTGGGCGTCGTACTTCAAGAACGATTAGGTGGAGAATAGACAGAGTCAACCCAGGGGTTAGAGGGATAATCACCTGTAGCCACAGAATTCCACTTTGGAGCTAGAGCAAGATTTGATGGCTCGGAGATAGTGAATGTCAATGAATACTTTTCCGTTGGATTGGTTGATTGATTGAGTCAGTTTTACGCCTGACAAGTTAGGTTACATACACAGCTAAAGGGCAGTCAGCATCCATTGGAATTGGAGAGAATTACCCATTGCATGATTCTCGTCGTATATTTTCCAAATCGCAGCAGAAAAATCGGTTTCATGGCCTTTTGTTCTTTGTTCTAAGCCATACGACGGATGATCACCTGTAGCCACAGAATTCCATTTTGAGCCTAGAGCAAGATTTGAGATAGGGACTCGGAGATAGTGGATGTCAACGAGTACTTAAAGTATTCATGGGCATCTAAATCGGATTGAGTGATTGATTGATCGGTCAATTCAGTTTTACGCCTGACAAGCTTACAATACAGTACTTACAGAGCTAAAGGGCGATCAGCGTCCATCGGAGAGAATTACCCACTGCATGATTCTCGTCGTATATTTTCCAAATCGCAGCAGAAAAATCAGGTTTGTGGCCTTTTGTTCTTTGTTCTAAGCCATACGACGGATAATTACCTGTAGCCACAGAATTCCATTTTGAGCCTAGAGCAAGATTTGAGATTGGGACTCGGAGATAGTGGATGTCAACGAGTACTTAGCCACAGAATTCCATTTTGAGCCTAGAGCAAGATTTGAGATTGGGACTCGGAGATAGTGGATGTCAACGAGTACTTAGAGTATTCATGGGCATCTCAATCGGATTGAGTGATTGATTGATCGGTCAATTCAGTTGTACGCCTGACAAGCTTACAATACAGTACTTACATAGCTAAAGGGCGATCAGCGTCCATCGGAGAGAATTACCCACTGCATGAGTTCTCGTCGTATATTTTCCAAATCGCAGCAGACAGATTAGGGTTGTGGCCTTTTGTCTAAGCAATACGACGGATGATACATGATCACCTGTAGCCACAAAATTCCATTTTGAGCCTAGAGCAAGATTTGTGATTGGGACTCGGAGATAGTGGATGTCAACGAGTACTCGGATTGAGTGATTGATTGATCGGTCAATTCAGTTCTACGCCTGACAAGCTTAGCTTACAATACAGTACTTACATAGCTAAATGGCGATCGGCGTCCATCGGAGAGAATTACCCACTGTGTGAGTCTCGTCGTGTATCTGCCAAGTCGCAGCGCAGCGGACAAAGCAGGTTCGTGGCGACACGCGAGTACATGAGGTATCAAATGGTATCAAAGGTGACTCGGCGGAGAATACACAAAGTCTAGAGGATAATCCCCTGTAGCCACAGAATTCCACTTTGGGGCTAGAGCAAAAGCAGGAGCTGAGATTCGGACTCGGACTCGGAGATAGCAGATGTCAATGATACTTAAGCTTATCATCCAGCGTCCATTGGAGAGCATTAATTACCCACTGCCCGAGTCTCGTCGTATATTTATATTTCGCAAGTCGCAGTGGAGAATACGATTTCTTGAATCCGAGAGTTCTCGAGCGGCGGATTCCCCGAACCTGACTACTTACGATGGACTGACTACGAGTGGACAATTAGTACTTGAGAATAGGGATGGCGAGAGGGGACGAAAAACGCGTGATGTATGTAAACGTAGGCCTATGCCTATCCAATCAACATTACCATTAATCGCACCACAAACACAAATTTAAGAGAACTAACGACAGACGACGGTCTATCGTAAGACAAAGGAACGAAGAATCCATAATGAAATAATGTAAAAAGACATACATACCTTACCGCGAACACAAGTGGTGAGGGATGATCACGAGCCACGCGGATCTATGTACTTATGTACATCAACGGAGTGAAAATGTGAAAGGAACAGAGGGTGAGTGAAAGGGGACAATCCAGACAGACAGTGCCCCTTTGACCTATTTTGGAAGTTCCACGGGGGTAAGTAAATAAACAACGAACAATGCGTCGCGGGTGAAGTAAAGTAAGTACGATATTAGCATTTCCGTCGGGGTGGTCCCCACGACCACGGTGTGCGAGAATGAAATTCACAGAGGGCTCCCCCGCAATGTCTTGACCAGTAGAGGCTGACAGTCTATGCGTTGTCTACTGTGTTCGCCGTGACGCCACCAATAAACAAAGTACGATATTTGATCATGAGGGGCACGGGGAGACCTCAGACGATGTGATTTCGTTAACGTTGCTCCTACAACAACGCTCTTGTGTTCCTGATATTATAACGCCAGGGGCGATGCGTATGATTGATTCAGATGCCCTGGCTGCCTTGCTGCTGCGGGACAACAATGCACAAATACAATGCGTAGCCAAATAGAGGGAACCAAACAATGAACGAACACGAATACAAACAACCGGTGCTTTGTACTCGAGCAGCGACAATGAGATTCTTGGATCTCTTTATGCATATAGTTCTTTATGGGCTTGTGTCCTTTTGGGATGTATAAAGCAAGTTTCGTTGTCCTCATTCAGCAAGAGTTCTCTTCCCCTGGTCCTTTGGTCCTTTGGTCCGCTACTCGAGCCTTCTGACTGGACCTTGTCTTTGTTTTTTTTTTTCGACTTTATATATATTTCTTGTGTCGGTGCCCTGGTGGTTACTGATCAATAACGATTTACTATCTCTTCGCTTCGTCTTCGTCGACGAGTACGAGTACGAGTACGACTACGATCCTGCGACTACGACGACGACCATGGATACCTTTGCCTTTACTTCCAATCCCAATCCCAAACACACAGTACCCACCACCGATCGCGACCGACCGGTTCTCCCTCCTCTCCGTTCCCTAGGTCTTCCCAACCCGGTCTTACACCACGTGCATGGACCTACGCGTACATACCACGAATACCTTCACCGTGATGCTAACACTGTACGTTCCAGTTCTGTTCTTTAAACTTTTCTCCTGGGAGTGTTAATGGGATTTACATAACGTAGTTGTGTCCGCGTTTACATATACCCCAACTCCAACTCCAACGACAACCTCAATCCCAAGCACAACAACAACCTCAATACCAGGGATATCAATGTAGTTCATCACCGGCCTCGTCCCGCTCGTCGTCTCCTTCGGTCTTTGACTTTGACGCGTCCGTGTCGGAGTCTTCGACGCGTGCTTCTACGCCGTCGTCGACTGAGCCTTCGACATCTGTATCGACATCCGCACACGCCCCGTGCACACCTATACTCTCCATCTCCCCCCTCCCCATGCACACGCACACGTACGCCCAACAACTCCCCTTCACACCCGTACCCACACCCGCACCTGCGCCGCCAGCGCCGGTGCCGGCGCCCACACGGTTCCGCTTAGAACCCTGTGCGCTCGCGGACGCACAAGCCATCCTCCTCGTCCCACCCCCGTCCCCGCATGCACCCCCGCCCCCAAATGCGCATGCGCAGCTCGTACCAGGCACAGGCACCGTGGTGACGCAGAGGAAACGACAGGCGTTGCTTGTGTTTGGGAGGTCGGTGGAGTGGTTTCGGCGTGGGGAGAGGGAGGGGAGAGGGAGCGGGAGTAGGAGTTGGAGAGGGAGTGGGAGTGGGATCGCGATCGGGAGGGGTGTTGGGGTTCATCCGTATCGCGTTGCGAGGAGTCGGAGGGATGAAAGGGGGGATGGGTGTGGTGAGGTTTGAGAGGGAGTGGGAGGGGAGATGTGAAGATGGTGGATTTACCTTTCCCCCCATGAACTGGCGATTAACGTCGGATGTATTTGTGCACATGCGCAGTTGTATTATGAATTATCTGGTTCTGTTGTGGATACCTAGAGGATGCAATAGACTCTTTAGTCGAGCTTCGGCTTGACATACTATCGGGAAGAAATACAAAGTTAATGATACATTTTGTGTTACAGACATTCAGACATTGTCCTGGCTCTGAAGAAACCTAATCAAACATTCGACTACAGCCTCCGGGTTCTCCTGCTGGACCCAATGGCCAGCGCCATCGACCAAAACGACATCCTCCTTTCTCATCTTCGTGCACGTCTCTGACTGCATCTTGTCGACGGCACCAGGCAACTGGTATACGCCCCAGTCTCCTCCTTTCTCATCTTCGTGCACGTCTCTGACTGCATCTTGTCGACGGCACCAGGCAACTGGTATACGCCCCAGTCATTGCGCCCAGAGATAAACATGGCAGGGACGTCGATCTTCTTGCGTGCAAAGACCCTGAGGTCATCGGACCACCTTGGGTCGATCAAACAGCGATACCTGTTGAGGCCGCCTTGGAACCCGGTTTGCGCGTAAACGGAGGTATACACGGCGAGTTCTGTGTCGGTGAGCCAGGTGTTGGCTGCTACTTGGTCGGGGGAGGGCGCGTCGTGCTGGACGGTCTGGGGCATCGACTCGTGGAGGTTCATGACGTAGTACAGGGGAAGCTGAGCGAGTGAGGAAGCTGAGAAGTCGGGAAGACGATGGGGGGCGTTGGCGGGGTTGTCGCCGCTCTTGACGTGGTAGTATGCACGGAGAAAGGCGTGGAGACCCTGGGGAGGGTCGGACATGTCGGTGTTGGCGGCGGGGGTGGAGTAGTAGGCGACGTAGTGTTTGCGGGGCGGGGAGAGAGACGCAAGGGCGTGGGATAATTGGGCGATTGGGGACTCAGGGCCAGGAGGACCGGTGTATGGGGCACTCATGAGGACGACGGATTTGAACATGTCGGGACGGATAAGGGCACAGTGGCCTGCGACTGCAGAGCCAAAGTCGTGGCCGACGATTGCGGCGACGGATGAGTAATCGAGTGCATGGACGAGAGCGACAATGTCAGCGACGAGGTTGAGCATGCGAAAGGGCGCGAGGTCGTCAGTGAATTGTATGGGGCCATCGTCGCGGGCTTTGGTGTGGCCGTATCCACGCTGGTCGGGGGCAACGACGTGGTAGCCTGCGCCACACAGGGGTGCGATGACTTTGCGCCACGAGTAGGCGAGTTCAGGGAAGCCGTGCAGCAGAATCACCAGCGGCGCCTTGGCCGGACCCTCGGGCTCGGCCTCGAGGATGTGCACGTCCAAGTCCCTGATGCACAACGATCGTCGCTTCATGGCCCAGGACAAACAACCAATAATATCCCCAGAATGCTTCCTCCAGTCGACGTCCGTCGTCCCTCTCGTCAGGACACTTTTGATCTGCGCGCCCAGATCCAGCAGGATGACGCCGACCATCTCCATGCACATGCAGACGCCGCCTCTGCTACCTACACCGACGACGAGGAAACCTCTGTCATCGACGACGACTCTGCCGACGAACACGACGAATACACAGACGACGACGACGGCTCGTCGTCTCTTTCCATACCCAACGAATCTATCGACTTTGACCTTGTCTACTCGCTGCACAGCTTCGCTGCTACCGTAGAAGGCCAGGCCAACGTCGTCAAGGGCGACAGCCTCTTTCTCATGGACGACAGCAACAGCTACTGGTGGCTCGTTCGCGTCCTCAAGACTCAAGAGGTCGGCTACATTCCAGCCGAAAACATCGAGACCCCCTTTGAGCGTCTTGCCAGGCTCAACAAACATCGCAATGTCGATGTCAGTCTTATTATTATTTCCCATCTCACATTGTGCCTCATATTTTTTTTACATAGCTTGCTTCCCCAACCCAAGCCGAGCTCAACGAAAACCTCCATGCAGCACACGATCAAGCCTCGAACAACTCTCCTTCGCCTCTTCCCCTCGGTGCCCGCGGCCACGCTCAAGGCCGCAACATCCGCTTCGGCGGCCCTCGTTTCGGCGTCGTGCGCTATCCACGCGCAATCTGGCGCGAAGACGAAGTCATGGAAACTGACCTCCCCGACGACGAGTCTGATTGGCTCGAGTACTCGGAGCACGAGGACGCCGGTCTCGCGGAGGAGCAGCCAGACGACCTCCCAGACCAGGACGAGCCTATGAACTGGGAGGACGGTCCGGCTCCTGAGCCCCCTCAGCCACCACCAGTGCCTCCTGCCTTGCAAGCCGGCGGCCCGCGTCCTGTTCAGCCGCAGCCGCAACAGCAGCAGCGACAGCAGTCTCCTGAACCTGTTCAACACCAGGATCCTATTTACGCTGTCGATACAATGGTAGAGGCGCCGCCCCTGCGCACGTCCAGCTCCCGCGAACAACTCCAGATTGATCCTGCCGACGCCACGGAAACTCGCAAGCTCACTATGACTCCCACAATAGCCCGAAGCGAGGAAACCAAGCCACATCCCGACATACAGCAGCAGCAGCAGCAGCGTACGCGCGAGGAAGAAGAGGCGAGGAAACCAGCTGCTCATGTCAAGGCAAAGATGGGACCCCCCGTGAGCTCCGTCAGCCTGTCCAAGCCTAATTCCGGCGGCAAGCTTCGTAAAGAACGCGAATCCGACGACGAAAGTGGCAGCGGTAGAGATAAGAAAAAAAAAGGCGTGTTCCGCTTCTTTCCCAGCATAAAGCACAAGAAGGATAAGAACTCGTCCGCTGGGTCGAGCGAGAGCGGAGATTCGCTCAGTCGTTTATCAGATGACTCTCTCAGGCCCCGTCCGTCGACCGCTGATTCCATTTTATCGCCCACGACGGCGACGGCGATGCAGCAGCAACAAGAGCAAGCGCTGAACAACCTCCGTGCGGCTGTAGAACCTAATAAACGGAGCAACGAGGCGCCACTACAGACGCCTGAGCGTCCGTCTGCGGTGTCGCAGCACGCGTCGCAGCTCCGCCAACGCGATCAGCAGCAGCAGGCGCTGTACACACAGCAGTACCTCAACCGCTCGCCGTCTTCGCCGCCCGAGGCGCAGCCGTCGTACGGGCTGCAGTCCGCGTCGGCGCTCAGCTCGTACCACAGCCCGTCGACCGCCGGCTCGGGGCTCGGGCCCCCGACGCAGCGGCCGCGGCCTGGTTCGCTCATTCTGACGCAGAGCGTGATGGACGCGGGCGGGCCCGTGACGGAGCTCAGCGTCATCCGCGTGTTTGCGGGCAAGAACCTGCAGACGGAGGCGACGTTCAAGACTGTGCTGCTCAACTCGAGCACGACGTCTGAGGAGCTCATCAAGCAGGCTACGCAGCGGTTTCGGCTGTCGAGTGGCGGTGGCGGCGGCGGCGGCGGTGAGGAGCAGGGGGAGTATTATTATTTGACTGTTAAGCAGGTCGAGGGCGGGGCGTTTGCGGTGTTGCGCCCGGAGGAGAAGCCGTTGGTCGTTTTTGAGCAGCTCGTGGAGGAGGCGATGGAGATGCCCAAGGTGAAGAGGAGTAGTGTGGGCAGTATCAGTTCGGTGGCGAGTAATCTGTCGATGCATCCTGCGATTAGGAAGCTTGCGATGAATGATTTCACGGACGACTCTGCGGTCAAGTTTTATTTGAATAGGCGGGGGGACGGCGTGCGGGACCGGGACGGGAGCGTGTTGGGCCATGACGAGGGCGACGATACGATTATTGCCGAGTCGTCGTTTGGGGACTCGTCCGAGGCGCCGCTGCAGCGCCTCGTGGTGTCGACGACGACGACGCATAACGTCGCGCCTGAACGGTTCACGTCGCCGTCGCTGCGCTTCGCGCTGCAGCTCGTTATATACCCCGACGACCTCCCCGAGGACATGGTGTTCCACCCGCAGACGGAGGCCATCGTGTTCAAGGATACACTCCGCGAGGCGGACGCCGCGCTCGCCGTCACGGTCTCCCCGCATATGCGCCGCAAGGTGTTCGTGTTTCCGAAAAACGCGACCGTCGCGGACGTCATCGAGCTTGGCCTGGAGAGGTTCGGGATCTCAGAGGGCGTCGTTGATGGAGGCGATGAGATTGAGGATAAGTCTACTAAGAGGAGGAGCTCGACTCGCGTCAGGTATGGACTGTTTGTCGGTGCTGCTGCTGGTTCACCTGGTAGGTACCCCTCCCCTGCTGGTGTTTGCATGGAAGAGTCTGGGTAGTTGACTTTTTTTTTCGTAGAACGGGAGTTGGCGCCATCGAGCAGAGTGATAGAGGCGTTCCCGCGGCCTCCGACTCTCAAGGCTGCCGAAAGACCTACCCTCGCGAGCAAGAGGCGGTCTGTGGACTCGAATTTCGTGTTTGGGTCGCTGGACGATGTCGGCCCCGACGACCCTGTGTTTGTCCTGCGCCGCGCGATGACGTATCGGAATTCGACATCGAGACACCGCATGTCTGCGCCGCTTGACGAGCTCGCGCTGCATCACCATCACCTCTACAGGGACTCGACGTCCAGCGCGAGTGTCTCTGATCCCTCGAGCCCCTTGCACGAACACAACAACAACAGCAACAGCGGCAACGGTAACAACAGCGGCGGCAAGCCGTCGCGGCAGGAAATCATCACGCGGCAGCGCGAAGCGTCACGGGCGAACCAGCAGCGCGCGATCCTCTCTGCACAGACAAACTCGTACCGCGGGATGGACGTGCTCTTACCTGGGAACACGATGCTCCGGAGCTCGCGGTATGACACGACGGACCGCATGCGGTACTCGTACGTCGACAACGACGGCGAGGTCTACGATATCAGCGATATCGTCGAGGAGGAGCTGCGCGAGCATAGTTTTGCGACGCATCGAAGCGATTTGTTGGAGGGCGTGTTGGGGCGCAGGGATGTCGTTGGCGAGAAGCTTAATCGCGTGCTGAGTAAGATTAGGAATGGGAGGACGAGGGAGAGGGAGGCGGAGGTGGGGAGGGATGTGGTGTCTTCTACTACGTCGTCTGGAGAGGGGGACGGCGAGGGAGAGGGAGAGGATGTTAGGCGCTCGCAGTCGATCTCGGAGTATTCGGTGGACACTGATACCGTCGCGTCGGACGCGCCTGTGCCTCCGCCGCGGCGGTCGACGAGCACGAGTCCCGTGCGTGCCGCTGCAGGAGGCGCAGGCGCAGCGGCGAAAGTGAAGCCGCAGACGACGACGGAGGGGGGTACTGTTGCTGCTGTAGGCGATAGGCAGCGAATGGGGACTTTGTCGCCCACGGCGAGGCCGCCTATGGCTACCGAGCGCAGGCAGCCCTCGATCGCGTCTGTCATGTCGGACTTTTCGGACCATGCGACGTTGTCTGTTTTGCGTGATGCTGAGGTTATAAATGAGGATGAGATGGATGGCTCGAGGTCGGCGCTGGCGCTGGCGCCCAAGTCTCCGTCGCCTCATTCTCAGTCTCATCCTCAGTCGCAGTCTCATCCTCAGTTGCAGTCGCAGTCCCCGTCGCAATCGCAATCGCAGTCTCCTCAGTCACAGATGCAACAACAACGGAGACTCGTCATCCCGCAGGACGAGTTTGGCATCGCGCATATGTTGAGTATCATCGAGTACAAGGACGCCAAGCCCAAGACGCCGCTGCCACCGCTGCACCCTGTGGATGCTCTGCTCTTTGGGCCTCCGTTGGATCTGCAGGCCCTCCATCCGAGGGTTCGTGATATTTATGCGCCGACGTTTAAACAGTTGGAAGAGATGGACAAGGTAAGCAAGCAGCGTTTTCACTGTCTTCTGACCCGTGGCGTCGTAAAGCCGTGATTGATGATTTTTGTGTGTGTGCTTAGATCTTGGACGATTATTTAGGCCATGTTTTGACTCATTCATAATTGTTGGTCGCGATGTTGTAATGGTTTAAAGGGTGTACTGTCCTTCTTTGCTTTGTTTTTTCTTTCCTTTTTTGTTCTGTAATGACCGGACTCCACTGATTTGGAGGTCGTATACCCTCCCCCTCCCCCCAGGAAAATACTAGACCAAATTTGTTAAAGGACACTGATTTTTGCGGCTTCCCATTGCCGAGGTCGAAAAGTTTCTTGATTTTTGAACGAGATGTCATGATTCTAGTTGTTTTTTATAACAATGTTTTTTGAATACACATTGATGTAATGCAAGGCTGATAAAGCTCTATAGCTAGTTACATGGAGAGATGCTAGCTATAGGTATTTTACATGATATACAAAAAATCTAAATATATGGTCTGCAATTTCTGCTGATAGAACTCACTTCCGTCACGTTGATATATCATTTAAGTCCCTCGTCATTACACTAATGATATAAATACATCCGCGAAGTTGGAAGGACAGTTCCGGAAGTTTCACCTATTGTACCCAACAAATGTGTTGATTAACATAACAACCTCAATTTATGATTAAATATTTCTTATATAAGGCATTTTTGAAGACAAGTTCTAATAAGCCCTGTGAGGTATTGCATAACTTCCTGACAGTCCCTTGTCCAACTACTCAGAACATAGCCCCTTTAGGCACTGCATGTCTCTCCATGGGGATAGCCAGTTCCTCATAGTCCATGAACACTCCTTTGTCGACAATGAAGTGATCTGTTGCCCCTGAATCAGCATATGTAGAGATGTCTACTCTGGAGGTATGTGCTTCAGACTATCTCACAATCTGTGACTGATCAGTTCCTGTAATTGCAGGGTAGACTGTAGCAGATAGTATATATGTAATTTGGGGTTGTATGGGTGACTGTGGAGTGGTGGCATTTTGTGGAGTAGTAGATGCTGAAATGTTTGCAGCCGGCAGGGTTCCAGAGGTATGTGTCTCAGTTGATGGGGTTTGAGATATCTTACTCTTGTTCCTAAAGTTTGGCAGGAACTGACCCTTCTTTTCCCCACCTCTCCAGTAGCAATTTTCTATGGTGTGGCCATTTTGTTGGCAGTTCAGGTTGATATATACTAACTTTGGCTTTGTCTGTTGATGACGCCCAAAGTTTGGTCAGTAACAAATATAGTAATAGTGTTACCATACCAAAAGCTTGCATTGGGTGCGCTAAAAGTGATGAGGGGAGTCCCGGGCAGGTCCCAGAGAACGCGCCTGTGAAATTAAGATAAAGTCGGCAAAGGGAGTCAGCAAGTGTCAAGCGCTAAGGTAAAGCGCTTAGCGAGGTCTAAGCGTCGTTAATGCCTGCTGTAGCTGCAAGGCACGAGTGTGTCGAGGGTTAGCAAAAGTCTGCAACTGCCGATGACTTCGACGTTGCCGACCGTAAATAAAATTTGGACTGTAAGGGAGACTGGAGTAAGGGGAGCAGGAAACTCTGTTCTCTGGTGATGTATGTACAAGTCGGTAAGTACTTTTATACTACAAGGAGTTCACCGTCGCCAGTGACTAATAACGCCAAAGTGCGATGTATGTACAAGTCGGTAAGTACTTTTATACTACAAGGAGTTCACCGTCGCCAGTGACTAATAACGCCAAAGTGCGGTAAACTAGAAAATTTTATATGAGTAGCTCCAATGGTTTCAGATCCCTACCGTCCATTCAAAACCCTTAGTGGCACCAGACGGCAGATCGTGATGCTAAACCATCAATCCATCACCCTTCTGTCTGTCAAAATACCTAAGCGATGTCAGGTGCCAAATTGGGGCGCTAAGCGATGTCAGCCACCAAGGTCAAATGCCAAGCTGTCCATCAGTTTTTGATAGATCATCAACTTTCTCACTAAGTGTTGTCATTAGTGACTGATGCCATCTGTCAGTTGTCATCCTTGCTGCCGTCAGCGCTATCATTGATTGGGTACATTTCTTGTCATGCGTGGCTGTCAGGAATGGCTTAAAATGGATAAAACACGTGCGCCAAGTTCGGAATGAGTGCAGCAAGGTTTCTGGAGCCAATGCTGAGCCTGCCGTTGATGCGCCTAACCTGTATGGGGTCCTATCACTGTGCTTGCAATGCTGTGGTAGAGATGCCTGCCTTCTGCTTTTTGGAGAATGAGATAGTCTCAGTAAACAGTGAGTGCCACATTATGTCTTTAGATGTTGTCATGGAGTATAACCCAGCTACCACTGCATTCCAGGATTCTTAGAGAGATGTGATCAGAATTGTAAAGCTGCATTGTCCAACTTCGCTTCCTTCTCCGTTGCTAACTCCCATTTCTCTCTGATATCCTCCACATGCCTCAGGAAGTCCATACCAATCCAGATCTTTCTTTTCCAAAGGTGCAGCTGGTGCTGTTAGGGTACTTCCTGTCAGCACAAATGTGCCATCAAGAAGCACTTACCATCCTGCCAGGGGTGCTACTGTACACTTAGATTGACTTGTGCATCTGATCTTAGGTACAGTGAAATATTAGTTGATTATAAAAAGGACTGAGGATTGACTTATACATCTGATCTTAGACTATACAGGGCTTGATTTCTAACAGGCTGTGCAGTTGAAGGGCACCCTACAGAGTGACATAATAATATATACTCTATTACAATCAATATGATATTTTCTATGACAGAAAAAAACAAACAAAAAAAAGATCTCGGTCATGCCGTGCGTTGCAACGGCCCAAAGCATCACGTTACTATTTTGACGGTCGCTGACTGTGCTTGGGACTGTATGCTCTTGGTTGTGAACTTGCCGAGACCGAGGCAGTAAATTGAATGAAACTTGTCTATCAATGCGCAACAGAACTGACGGCCTTGTCGTTATATGGTCCTGAGTAAAACTTGATATTGTCAATGTACAGTAGCGTACTTCTGTCCCAAGGATGTCCAATAGATGGAGCCAACGATGGTCATTAATATATGACAATTACAGAAAAGTGATCTCGTATGTACTACATGTTACTACATCTTCTTGCGTGATAAGGCAGCTAATGGCGACTCCTGATCATCCTGGGGCAACCGGTGGTGTTGCGGTGGGGTCCTCATCAACGATTCAGGAGAACTAGGTGAGTCGGGGGGAGGCGTCGCCGGGTCCTGGCGTCTAAAAGTAGTCAAACGCTTTTCCTTGAGTTTTTGTCTGCGGTCGAGTTCGGCTTGTTTGGCCTCCTCATTCTCATCGTTGGCACGGGTCTTGATGTCATCAATGGCTTGTTCGATGATGCGAATGATGTGATCGTGAATGTTATAGTATTCTTCTGCACGGTGCCTATAACCAAGAATGAGTGTTTTCCACCATTTGCGCACATAGGGTTCGAGGCATTTGAAATAAGGATGAAAGTGTGTAATAACTTTTTCGTCGAACAAATACCACTTTTCATGTATATCAACCTTTGTCTCTTTCAATATTTCTTCATTGCCGTCAAAAAGGCGAACGACAATGTCTTGGAGTTCTGGTTTGAACGTTGGTTCTTTGTTGCCCGTCGATTTTCCATTGTCCAATGATTTCACAGCGTCCGGTGATTTCTCGTCCAGTTCCTCTTTCCGCCGCATATTTATGCCGGGACCCTTGCGCGTTAAGCACAGGCGGACTACAACCCAAAAGAGCGACTCCATGTCGTGAATCGCGTCATGGATGAACACCGGAGTTTGAGCAGAGCGGGCAAGAATATGGAGAAACTTTCCAGCAATGACCTCTCCACTCATGTAGGGAAGAGTGCCCTTCAAAAGGGTCGATCAATACCGTCCTACATGCCTTGAAAGATTTTTAAAAAAAAACTGACTGTGCGCTCTCCCGGGCCAGCCACATGATCGGCAAAATTGGGCCAATCATGAGGTTTAGTTTTGTCCTCCTATATAGAACTGTGACACAGAGCAGAAAAGTGATTGGAGGTAGGCTTACGATATTGTACCATCCTAGATTTGCCATGGAGAGAGGGTTTTCTGAGGCATACTGTTTTAACTCAAACCACTCGACAACATCTTCTATGTAGTTGACAGCTTTGTTGGGTTTGAGCCATCTCAAAGCCGTATCAAGGACATCGTCTGTTGCTTTTCTTCCTAAGCTAAGTTTGAGACCGTATGTGAGAAAGCCTCGTCTCTCCTGGAGGGTCAAGGGAGAAAGGCCAGCTATCATGGACTGTATTTCACCCATGCTACTTGCCTTCTTGGCATGATCGTAATCCATGATACGCCCGAAAGTTACACCATTCGCAGAGTCAAAAATCAAGAGATTTCCAATACTGAGATCACGGTGGACGATGCACTTCTTATGGCCGTCTCGTAGTTCTATGACAGCGATAAACAAAACAAGAAACCCCGGAGCAAAACAGACACACCTCGGGCATAGTGCAAGAGACAGTATAAAAGCTCCAATAAAGAACAGAAAAATCTGATTTCTCTACCCATTGGCATGAGAATATTCACATGGATACGGTCCACGAGCAAAAGAGTCGAAGGGTTAGGAGAAGGACTGGGAGATTTCTCCCCCACGTCATTCTTCTCCAGGCGATTTTCAGCCTTATCGTCACCCTCGCTTCTCATAGCCGGACCCTGTTTGACGGGATGTTCATAACGTTGAGCGACCATACCACAGCGGGCCAGCTTGAATGTGCTGTCAACTTCGCCATCAATCTTGATGTCGTGATATACGATAGCGTGCTTAAGTTCCTCATCAGTCAGTCCCTCGTCTAAGATGTCGTACACTTGGCCTTCGGATGGGTATAACTTTGGGTCATTTGAGCCTGGCCGGATGGGTCTCCAGTAACGCTTAAGCGCATATGTCTGTCAACATGTTATCAGTGATTGATGTAATAGAAGTCGTATCCTATTCTGACCTTCTCCGGATTTTCTTTTTCATCAAATTTGACAACTTCGTAGACGACGGTAGCCCGACCACAAATCTCCGCCGAACGTAGCGCAGAAATGATTGCCACAGCAATATATTTCTCGACTTTCCCATCTTCCTCGATATCAATGACCCAGTGGAACGTAGCGCAGAAATGATTGCCACAGCAATATATTTCTCGACTTTCCCATCTTCCTCGATATCAATGACCCAGTGGATGTTGTAACGACCGTTTCCGTAAACGCCCTGCCAGTCATGGGCGACTTCATAAGATGGTTTGACATCCATCGTATGAGGGAGATAAATCTTCATCGCCGGGTCCCAGCCGAGTTGTACAGGATTCATACGTGAGAAACCAGTTATGATTCGAACGAATTTTTTCCAGTCCTACAAACTGTCAGTGAATAGGACTGCTCGACAAATGATTGCTTACTCTGTGAATATTGATTGGCGTCATTGTCATTGTCACTCCAGATCTATCACACGATACTAGGGTGAGCTCGTCATATAGAAGGACAAAACCCAATACGAAGCGCCGATCCAACTGTTCCGCCAAGACGAGACGCATGTAGCCCAAAAGCTGCTTTACCGCAATCAAACGATCCGTTTCTGAGTTGTCCCATTTAATTTCATAAACAACATGCATGCACATCCACCAGAGCTGATAAATTTCAAGCTAGGCAGAAGTTAACAAGGCATCCACGGTTTAAGATGGACACACTCACAAGTTTTTCTAACTCATCCTTGTACTGTCCCGCATGCTTTTGGTGCTCCTTCATAGCAGCGCGCGTCTTATATGGTACTTGATCTTCCAGGTCTTTTATCTTGATCTCCAATGCTGTAATGTCGACGTCAGGTTGAGCCCCTGCGCCATCAGGACGACCGCTCGCCGTGTCATCCTCGAGAGATTTCGGAGAAGTATTGTGACGATCAACATAGACGATGTCGGTTCGAATGACCTCCAGGTCCATGGTTTTAACAATGGCATTCAGAATGGCAGCAAAAGGTTTGTAAATCTCTTTCTCCTTCGATTTATCGTTTGGACGTTTGTCCGGGAAGTCATTCCAGCGAGAGCCAGTATATATACCATTAGACTTCAAATTGTCAAGGCTTTCCTGGAGTTTAGGTATCTCAGGGATTATGTTTTTCAAGAATTCATCGGTCTCGACGGTGTAGAGAGTGTTTTTTATATCTCTCTCGATTTCCGCTTGGACGTCGGCCATAGATGCCTTCTCGTGTATTGAACTGGCTCGCGTCGATGATTTATGAGGGGTATCACCAACCGTCAGCAGCTGCGAGGACATGATGAAGGAGGATGAGCGGTTGGGCAAGTGAGGACAGTACAAACAGTCACCTCGTCTCCTTCTTATTATGAAATGTTATCTGATTGAATCACCGGACACGAGGACAAAACAATGAGATGGCGAGATATGTCACAAAGCCCACGTAGGACCCCTGAATATGTCAACAGCGGAAATTGAATGGGTCCCCAGTGGTTTCAAGTATAGATTCCGGAGAAACGTATGGGCTAGTCGAAACACTTAGGACGAGCACTCTTGAGATTCTGAGACAAGAACTTGACTAGACCTCAGACAATTGGGCAGCAGTGAGTTGTCGATATGTTGTCGACACTGAAGGACTTAGGTCACGTGATTGTGCAGGCCACCTGACTTCAGCCTTCGCCTAGGTCATGCTGTCAATTGTCCATAACTCTTTTGATCGAGACTGGATTAGCGAGGACTTTTCTGGTCTAGTAATGCAGGTGTAATCACAGCGATAATGATATCAGTGAAAGCAGACTTAATTTGTCTTTTCAAAATGTAACAAGTTTCATATGTGTGTATCACCTTGTATCATGTGTTTATCCGTGCGCTCTGAAGCCGTGCTGTGCACTAGTGTCAGGACTTGGCAATCGTGCAAATATTGGTATAAAGAAGCCCAAGACCCTTTGATATTTTGTCTTTTTAGACACCTACTAACTGACTTTGTTGGTTCTAAGAGATCTTTCAGAATCCCCTTACTGCCATCACATCTGCGCGTAACCACGCAAACAGAGCTACTGTACATGGTTTTGTTCGACCTCTCAAATCCCATTTCTTCATCGCACAAATGACCACGTCTTGATCGACTGATCCATCACGGTGGGGCGCACACGCCGCACGACGCGTGTCTCAGTACCCACGTCGGAGTCAGAGCCAGAGTTGGAGTTGGAGTCAGAGTCGGGGGCAAGGAAGTGACGTGAGCCCGAGACGGAGAGGAGCAAGGGGCGCAGCGGGTGGAACGCGACGGAGCCTACAGCGTCTACAGCGAGAGTCAGCAGTGTGGCGGGCGGTGGAGCCGAGGTGGAGCTCACCGTCATGTGCAGGGAACTCGAGGACAGGGCGCGTGTGTTTCGTAGTTGTAGTCACGGTCGCGGTCGGCGCGGATGCCTCTGGGTCACGGAGGTCGAATACCGATATCGACCCACACTAGAAGACGATCGTTTAGGAAGAGCGAAGAAAACAAGGAGGAAGCGCACGTGATCGCCCGAGGCAAGCCACCGGCCAGCGGGGTCATTAATTCAGAGCTGACGATCGTGAAGGGGAGAGGAAATGAGGAATGGAATGAGGTAGAGTAAAGGATGATGGAGGAACTTAGAGAGAAACTGTGTGTTTGCGAGAAGAAATTATATTTCTCGAGTCCTGAGAAGTTCTCGAACGTCAGAACCTTAATCCGCGAGAGAGAAAGGGCCAAAAACTCAAGCCAGCGGAGGTTCGAAAGGGGCGAGGTGGTTGAAGGCCATGTGAAGAAGGGATGAGAGGCGGAGGATTCGAGATGGATCATTTTCAATATATAATTTGTATGAATCGCTGCGCCACCTGCCTAGCAGCTGGATTTTGTAATCCGAGTATCCTGCTGTGGCGGCAGCGGAGGCTGCCCCCCGTCTGAAACTGTGTCCTGCATAAAGGCTGGGAGGCCGGCCGAGGAAAGTGCGTCTCGGATGGTGCTGATGAAATAAGAGTACGACAAAGCTGTACCGTCGAGCTGTTCAAATAGAGGCGCGCTGGCTTCGCGTGGCTGTTCTGTGAATAGGGCCTTGAGTGCAGTAATGGGGCATGTGGAGCGTCCAGGAGCTGCTGCAATAGTGATGGTGGCGCCCTTGCTGTTTTGGAGGCAGGGAGTGTGAGTCGCGCATGTGTCGCGCTTTGAAAGTTGGGTAAGAATTCGATTGATTGGCAGGAAAGGTGGAGACTAGAGGAATACTTTCCTCCCTTGCCAACGGTGGATTCCCCGCTGCGTAGGAGCCCGGAGTAAGCCAGGCAGCAGGTTGTGTAGACAGTGGTGTGGCCAGCAGTGAGGCCGGGTTTAAGCTGACTGAGGAGGGAAGTGAGAATTGGCAGCGTGATCGGTTGGACAGGGCGATGATCTCCTTCTCCATGGTAGCGTTTGATTCTCCTGATAAGGCGTTGGACAAGAGGGGACTCAGTGGCTGGGAATAAGAGGTTGGCGTCGACGTGGAGGGATTGTACGGCTGATAGATACGCTTTGATTGTCTTGGGCTGGACCCGGCCCCAAGACTGGCGATCCATGAGAGGACGGCGGGTTCTGATGCTAGCAGGATGGAACCGTCTGGGTTGTAGAGGCTGTTGAGCTAGAGATGGAGTAAAAATTGGCATTGACCGGTTCTGAGGTCTACTTTAGTAGACTGAGGTTTTACAGGACCCCCAAAAGTCCCCTTAGATGCCTGATCCAAAATTGACCAAAATTGGGGTTTTTTACCTTAACCATTTTGGCCAGTTCTCCAGTTCTTACTTTAATAAAAACATCAGCCATCTTTTTACCTTAATCATAATCACGCATATGAAAAAATGTATTTTTTTTTAATTGACAATGCAAAAAATTGTCTCCGCACCCTTCAGGCATGCAAAAAAAAAGTAAGATATCCACTAGGACCACAAGATATAGCTGCAGAATAGTCATATTAATCTTGGCTGCTGCGCAATGCTACAACAGCCACGATGATTTTTTCTTTACTGGCTTTGAGTTGCTTGAAGAATGACCAATCGGTTGCTGAAATCTTCCAGCAAGCATCAGTTCCAGTTGGTTTATCACAGAGCATGTAAAGAAAGGTGGATGAAGGAATGAGATCAAAATCTTCCAGCAAGCATCAGTTCCAGTTGGTTTATCACAGAGCATGTAAAGAAAGGTGGATGAAGGAATGAGATCAAAACGATTGACAAGAAGTGGTTGAGATGTTGATAATGCATGAAATTGTGCACCTAAGGCAGGACACTTCCTGCTTCTTGATGGCATCTTAGGGGGGTTATTTGTGCTCTCAAAAGTACCCTAAGATGGCGGGAGGTTGGACGGTTCTGCTTCTTTTTACAAAAATAGAACCTCCAAGATTTCCGATCTACTGCCCAACCTCTTCACATTCTCCCTTCATACCTTCATGCCCTCATACCTCTGTACCTCTCAACTGTTAGAAGTTATATCCTATAAGTATACAGACAATCCTCAGTCCTGTGTATAAACGACTGTATATTTGTTGTCCGTACCTATAAGTATACAGACAATCTAGTCTATTGTAATTAAATTGGTCAGATCTGATATAATAAAGCGTACTCACCCTCAGTCCTGTGTATAATCGACTGAGGGTGGTAGGGTACGAGTCCGTGTTATATAGTATCTGTGCTCTTTGTTCTCTGCTCTTTGGCCCCAGGCCAAAGACCCCTTTGTCTGTCCTTTCATCCAGTCCAAGCGCTCTCGGTGCTCGCTCCTGCAGATCGTAACACTCCTCCTTACCGAGAGCCTTCTCCTCATATAGAAGACTGGCAGATCCCCAGGATGGTTCATAGCTTTGTAAATTGCGGTGTGGGCAGGGCTTTGGTAAATAGGTCGGTGACATTTTCCTTCATGTTAATGTATCGTATCATGATTTCTTTCGATGCCACATGTTCTTGCAAGAAGTGGTATTTGATGTCGATGTGTTTTACCCTTTGATGGAGCATTGGGTCTTCTGAAAGGTTGATAGCTGAGCTCTTGTCACATAAGAGGGTCGTCGGCCCTTCGGGTGCATGTCCTATCGCCGCCATGATTGCCCGCAGCCATATACATTCTTGAGAAGCTTCAAATGCTGCCATATATTTGGCTTTGCATGATGATGCTGCGACCATACGCTGTTTGTGTGTGGACCATGAGATTGATCCTGAGCTGAGAGACCATATGTATCCTCCTATGCTCCTCCTGGTATCAAGGCAGTTAGCCCAATCGGAGTCGGTGAATCCTACCAGTTTCACTGGTTGTTTCCCCCCCAAGCCCAGACCCAGGGTCTGTGTGCCTTTGAGGTATCGTAATGTGCGGATCGCTGCATGCCAGTGTGTTTGTGTGTAGCAGTCGAGATACTGCGATAATTGCTGGACCGCATATTGAATATTGGGACGTGTCGATATGGCTAGCCAGAGTAGTCCTCCTACCAATTTTCTATATGGAATCCAGGCAATCTTTTCACGCTCGATCTGGGTGAGGGTCGACAGGTCTGCTCGTCGGAGCTTGGTACCAGGTTCCATTGGGGTCAATACGGGTGTGGCCTTGGTTTGGCCGAAGAGCTGAATTAGGCGGTCAATCAATACAGTTTGGGATAGGTGTACTGTTTGATTGTCCTTGTTTCACTCAATGGCAATCCCTAGGATGTGTCTGGGTGCACCCAAGTCGGCGATAGTCCATGTGCTGGCCATTTGTGCCTTGAAGTGATCATTTGCAGCCTCCGAGCTAGCTATTGAGAGGAAGTTGTTGACATGCACTCCCGCAATGACAACACCGATGTCAGTCTTTCAGTAATAGATGCATGCCTCACATTCAAGACGTGTGAATCCCCATTTCTGCATGTGTCCATCCATTGTTTTGTTCCATATTCTCCCAGCTTGCTTCATTCCGTACAAGCCTTTCACCAGCTTGCATACCCAGCCCTCTTTACCTGTCTCTTTGAAATCCCTCGGTTGTTCCATGAATACGGTTTTGTCCTCTGGAAGGATTCCGTTTAGGAATGCCGTCTTTACGTCAACCTGTACCATGTTCTATCCGAGAGTGGCTGCCAGGTGGAGAAGAATTCTCCAAGATTCTGCACGTGCTGTAGGAGATGTAGTTTTAGTGTAGTCCCTACCATAGACTTGGTTGAACCCTTGAATGACATGACGAGTTTTGAAGCGTGTGATCTTTCCGTTCTCATCTCGCTTGATTGTGAATACGGGTTTCCCTTTTAGTACACGGTGTCCCTCAGGCACGTCTTTTCTTGGTATGAGCTTCCAGACCCCCATCTCTCTCAGAGAATTGATTTTCTCCTGATATGAAGTCCTCCATTTCTGCCTGTCTGGAGAGTTTTGGGCCTCTTCCCAAGATTTCAGGGTTTCAAGGTCGGCTTCCGGGTCAAACTCAGGGTGATCTCCAATCGTGTTAAGCGCCGCCAGCGCCTGATCTAGATTGGAATCAGGTTCTCTGATGTCATCAGTATGGACTCGCCTGAGTTCTTCGATGGCCTTTTTTTGCTCAAGCTTCCCTTCTCTCACACGCATTGCTGCCTCCTTTGACTCCTTGACAGCCTTTTCAGTGCGGGTCTCTCTTCGATCTCCCTGGTCTGCTCTTTCCATGGGAACTGTGGTGCGTTGGGATCGACGGGTTGATGGTGCTGGCTCAGATATGTTGATGGGCGGTTTAGTGGCAATTTCGACAGGTTGCGGATTGGTGAGGAGCTGTCCAGGTATGGCGGGACTCGTATTATTGTTGTCTTGCTGGTTGTTGGAGATTGGAGAGTTCCTGGCACATTCAGCGATGGAGTTAATGGAGTTTGGGATAACGTCTGCTAGGTGTTCAATTTTGGACTGCGTAGGTACGTCGTGGTGACTTTCAATGAAGTGGACATGATAAGAACTGTAGACCTTAGATGTTGCGCGATCATAGCATCTGTAGGCCTTGGAATTGCGATCGTGTCCAATGAGCACGCATTCGATTGACCATTCATATATCTTCAGGTTGTGTCTGTTCAAGATTAAGACAAAGACCTTACACCCTATCTCCTTGATATACAAGTAGTCTGGACATCGTCCATACCACAGTTTGTTGGGTGTTATATTTTGTACTGCGGATGTCTTAGTCTTTCCGTGGAGGTGTGCTGCTGTCAGGTAGAACTCGTCCCACAAGAAGGGTGGGCATTTCGCTGCCAGTCTCATCGTGCGTGCTTTCCCCATTAGTGTCCTGTGCATCCGTTCTACTCTGCCCATGTATGCAGACGTATATGGAGCACCAGTTTCTAGCGTGATACTTTTCTCTTTGTACCATTGTTTATGGTGTTCCCCATTGAACTCGCTGTCTCGTCCTGTTCTGAGCATAACTAGCTGCAGGCCTGTCTCATTCTCGTGAGCAAGTATCCAAGCCTTTAGTTCATCAAAGCCATTGTCTTTCGATTTCAATGGGATGGACCAAGGTTTATTGGTGTAGTTGTCAACAATGTTCATAACGTAATTATTCTCTGTCCTTGACGTGACTGCTATCTGACCAGCCAAGTCCACCCAGATCTTTTCCAGCCTCCTGGTAGCTCTGTGCCCTTTCCCTTCCTCCCTTAATTTTGGTACCGGTGTCCTGGCCTGTTTGCCGAGGATACAGTGGTTACATTTGGGAGGTTTTGTGGGGAAGGATGAGGGCATACCTTGGATCATGCCGGCATGAGCCATTTCCATAATGGATTGGAAGTTTGTGTGGCCTAGGCGGAGGTGCCAGGAGTATATGTCAGGTGGAGCATGCACAGTGAGTGCCTGGTTATTGGATAGGTTGAGCGCATATAGGTTTTGACCTGGGATCATTGTGCCTGTGGCTACAGTCTTTCCGTCAGGAGTAATCAGAGTGGCTTCTGTTCTGTTGAATGTTGTCGATACGTTGAGTTGGCTAGCGAGTTTACTGATGGACAAGAGTTGGACCGTCGACTTTGGAACGTATAATGTGTCCTTGAGTTCAAGGTGGGTCCCATTGTTGGTATCTATATGGATAGTTCCAATGCCAGTTGCCGATATGGTAGTGCCTCCTACGCCTTTGATGGGGCGATCATGAATGTGTGTTAGTGTGGTGAAGTCTGAGGCATTCGGTGAAATATGGATGGTTGCCCCGGAGTCTAGAAAGAATGGACGCATCTGTGCATCGTCACAGGAAAGGATTTCTGGATTGCAAGAGTCTGTGGATAAGTTCTCCTCCTCAAGTGCAATCCACACATCAATCTCAAGCGTCTCCATATTGCTCAGGTGTCCAGAACCTGGTAACTTATCTGATGCTAGTCCGGCAAACTCAGGTTTACCAGCCATTGTTTTTCCGGCCTGGGAAGCTAGATACGCCACAATTGTGTCCGAGTCCCCTTCCAGAGTGAATGCGTTCCCCCCAGATGGCGTAAAGGTCACTTTGGATACCTTCTTCTTGTCTTTGTCCTTCTTTTTGTAGAATGCCAGGCAGGCTTTCCTGGACTCCTCCAGGGTTTTTCCTTCCATAGCACCGCCTTCCAGGATACACCATGGGGCAGTGTGACCGGTGTAGACGTGGGTAGGTCTGTTCCTGACTGTTCCTTGGTAACCTTCCCAGCTTTGAATGCCCTGTCTATCTTGTTGAAAATTGAGTCAACTGTCTTAGTAAGTGGCTTGGATAAAGAGCATTTCATAGTAAGTGCCTCTTGGAGAACCACACGGAGACTGTGCCACCATGTCTCTCCTTCAAGTAAGTCCACAGAGTAACAGGGTCACCCATGTCTTCACACAACTTCTGTTCTGATGGAAATATTGCCCGTTTGATGAACGAGCAGGTAAGGCGTTTGTTGGAGGTCCAGGCTCGGTATGCCCGTGGTTCATACGTCGGATGAGGAGAGGTGGGAGGGTCAAACACGTAGTCCCAGAGTTGGACCATTGGCAGTTTCAGTTTCATTGTGTACGCCCACTCTGTATATTTCTCATCGTCCTTATCTAAGATGTGTCCAGTCCAAGAGGATGTAATTTTTCCTACAGGTAGGACTGTGGGGTTACTCAAGTTGTTGACTAACCTCATCTCAGCAATCCTAGTGGCACTGGAGGTAGGGGGCTTGTCAGGAGGTGTTTCTTTGATGGTCAGGGATATTTTTCCTTGTGGTATTGCAAGGACAAAAAGAACAAGGGAGACTAGATCACGTAGATAAGATCAAGATTTGGGTTATCAGCCTGGCAGATAAGCAATGAGGTGAGCACCGCAGAGAGCTCGCAGGTATTGATATACTTCTAATGAGCAGTGCAGCAACAGCCCATAACCTGTTAGAAGTTATATCCTATAAGTATACAGACAATCCTCAGTCCTGTGTATAATCGACTGTATATTTGTTGTCCGTACCTATAAGTATACAGACAATCTAGTCTATTGTAAGTAAATTGGTCGAATCTGATATAATAAAGCATACACACCCTCAGTCCTGTGTATAATCGACTGAGGGTAGTAGGGTACGAGTCCGTGTTATATAGTATCTGCGCTCTTTGTTCTCTGCTCTTTGGCCCCAGGCCAAAGACCCCTTTGTCCGTCTTTTCATCCGGTCCAAGCGCTCTCGGTGCTCGCTCCTGCAGATCGTAACATCAACCTCCTCCTCTGTACCTCTCAACTTCCTCTCCAACCTCCGCTCCACCCAAAGGGCAGAGAAGAGGAAATTTCGAGGCTGAAAGCCAAGATCGATCTTCTCAAGAGGCAAGCAGCTGGCTCTGGCCTCACTTATCCTCTTCCAGCACCTGTTGCATCCCACAATGATCCTATGGACACCTGTGAACCTCTTGCTGACACCAAATCCCCATCTGATGACATGCTTCCTAGATCAGAGTGCATTGACATGCCTCAAGAGGACGATCATGTTCCACGACAAACTGTGCCAAATCAGGCTGCAAAGGACTTGTATTCCTGTAATGGAGTCATCCGTATTATCATCAGTGTCAACGATGCTATAATCAATTAGTAGAGTATTACGTAAGATAACATCTTGTTTTCACTCTAAGTACTAGTCAATCCGATACTGCGGTCTGATTTAGCACTTGTGTGATACACACAAGATAGTTCTAACCCGTAACTCCGGTTACATTTTTTTAAATCTTCTGCTATCGGCTTTAGACTCTAGGCTTGTTACCGACTAGGCAACTCTCATCAAAACCTCTCGATTCTCTGTTGGCATCACGCTGAAAACGTGCTTCCATGACTGGCTCTCTTGATCCGGATCCTCCGTTCCCAGCTGCAGACGCAGGT
The DNA here is from genome assembly GCA_027475525.1 of Macrolepiota albuminosa. Taxonomy (NCBI): domain Eukaryota; kingdom Fungi; phylum Basidiomycota; class Agaricomycetes; order Agaricales; family Agaricaceae; genus Macrolepiota; species Macrolepiota albuminosa. The sequence continues at coordinate 271,663 of JAMWFC010000066.1, read as the reverse complement.
GACTTACCTGTGCTTCAGGCTGGGAAGACGCAATCTGCGTCAGCATACCAACCTCTGCCAAAGCGGGACGAAAAGACCCCTCGCGATGTCAGCGTGAGCTATGGAATGCCTGGTGGGCTATCCGTATCACGGATGATGTCCATTGTACGACCTGGTGGAAAACCAGGAGATAGATCTGCGGTCTCAGGAGTGTCGCTGCCAGCGAGCCAAATGCCTTCACTGATGTATCCGGTATTGCCCGAGAGCTCTTCAGCTCCCTCTGAGGGTCAACCGGACGTTACCCAGTATTCGGAAATGGTACAAGGCAGCGCGTTTGCACATAGCACCCCATTCCGGACTGCACCTACGGAACGGCATTTGGAATATGTGGCCAATGCTGCCACTGAACCGGGACCGTCGTCGTTGACGACACAAGGACAGAAGCAAGGACCAGCAATAGTGGTCAGTAGGGAGGACGACAATGTCGTAAGGTTGGACCTGGAAGTCCAGAGTTGCACCGACGAGCCGGCAAACAGCCGCAAGTGAGGCATGATGGCCTCAGGAGAGTTATGGACTTAGAGTCCGAGTTGGAGTCCTCAGATGATGAGGAAAGCAAAAGGTCGCATTCGACCTTATCTATCCAGTTGCAGCTAGTATTGGACCGATATCCGGCGGTCGTGAAGGAATCGACGCGAAAGCGTCTTCAGCTTTATGTAGTGAAGCACTTACAGTTGCTGGCGGCTAGGAGCCACGATGTACCCCATGCAGATTCGAGTGAATATATCGAATTGTTTGTGCGCATCTTCGAACTCGAAGTAGTGGAATATCTTAAGCGCAAAGAGGCGCGAGGGTCAGCAGTCCCAACGGCTACTCCAGCCGACTCAGTAGAATGTGAGATGAGTGTGCACAGATGAGCGCCATTAATCGCGGACGCGATGGAATCGCTCAATGCGCCTCGTCAGGCTAATGAGTCTCAGCAAGACTACGTTCAGCGTCAGAACGCCGCAAACCGTTAATGCATTGTTAGTGGAGTGCCTCAGCAGGCATTGTCTGAGGTGGAGACTGTAACAACGACTCCAGCAGAGCCAGAGGCACTTGCAGTGCAGGAGGTTAAGACACCTCGTAAGCAAGTTACAATCAAGGAAGAGGTGGACGAAGTCCACATTCTTGAGGAGCGAACACGACCACAACATGTAGTGCGACGTGTCCACCTAGTGGACAACTGGAATGAACGCGTCAATTACCAAAGGATACGCAACCAGGACTTGCGCGATCATGGTGAGTCGTTCATTGACGACCAGGGGGTAGTCTTTGAAGGGCGTGAGGGCGTAACGCCTGTCGATGACATGCGGCGACAATTCGCAGCTCGGACTGCTGAACCGGACAGAGATCCGGGTGGTAGTGACGACAGTAGTGGTCACTACGAACGGAGGGAGCCAAGTCGTCGCAATCACGACGGTGGAGATCGTGATCGTAGAAATAACGATCAGGACAATAATAATCATCGTGATAGTGGCAGGCAGGCTGGTGGATTACCAGCAGAGCAACAAGTGAGGCAACAGCCCACCACACGGCCGGAAAGAGTGGCCAATGAGCACCTGTTTCGCAGTCCTCGGGCATTTTCAATGCCCGCACCTCATGATTTGCGTGAAACTATGCCGGGAATGAATGAAGCGGTCAGGATCCATATGGATCATATGCATGACCGCCTCACTTGTCTGGTGGATGACTCCCTTGGAGTCAGATTTAAGTTCCCTGCTGGGGTAAGCCCCCATAAATCCGATGGTAAGCACATACGTGCGTACGCTGGAGGACATAGGTTCTCTCAACTGGAGGACTGGGCCATGGACGTGTGCTACCACCTTGCAGCCTGCTGCTATGGTGGAGACGACATGGACCAGGAAAGGATATTCGTGCTACACAAATTTATGGAAGGAGAGGCTCGGAATTGGTTCCGTTGCCATGTTCTCCACATTAATCGCGACAAATCGCACTGGACATTTAAAGAGGTCCTGATAGGACTGTATAATCGGTTTGTCAACGCTGCTACGATGCAGGAAGCTCGTGATGCCTTTAGAAAGGCAGTGTATGACGCTAAGACTGGCGTCCAGACCTTTTATGATGACCTGGTGGGTCATGCACAGAATATGGCCGTCTATCCAGACGAATACACTATCCGTGAGACATTCCTGGACGGAATACCCGCAGACATGAGGAGAGCGTTGATACGCGACGATAATTTGTCTCCGGAGGTCAATACTGTGACCGAATTCTTGGCGTATGCCATCCGTTATGAGCAGTCGACACGGACTGCAAACCATTATGAGCAGCGTAGTTCACGCCGAGGACCAGTGAACCGTCAGGCAGTGAAGGTGGGAACCTTCCTGGCCAAACGGACAGATATGGAGAATAATCGCAATCCGCGATTTGTTGTTCGTAAGACAATTCCTGGAGGCCAACGGCCTCGATCGAAGCCTGCTGGACAGTTGCCAGCAAAGGATAGTCGACCCTTTTCGGGTCAGAATCAAGTAGCACCGAGAGGAGTGGTGGCGCCTGTACCGCGTATAGCGGGCAAAACCGCTGGGGCTCCAGGAGCGGCCCAGAGAAGGCCTGCCGGGGACCCCTCAGCGTGCTATAACTGTGGCAGGAGCGGGCATTTCGCTAAGGAGTGTCCCGCCCCTCCTAAGGCACACATCCGAGCGGCCCATACGGCTGCGGCACCTAGCGATGTCATTTCGCTAAGGAGTGTCCTGCCCCTCCTAAGGCACACATCCGAGCGGCCCATACGGCTGCGGCACCTAGCGATGTCATCAGTGACGACGAGGACGACGAGATCGTTGAGGAAGCGGAGGAAGAACCGCAGGTAGAGGCTGACGGGTCGGAAGTGGATGACACCGAGAGCGTCCAGATTGATGGCAACGAATATGTCGCAGTAGATGTGTACAACAGCGACTACTATGCTCGTGATGATGAGGAGGAACACCTGTTTGCACTGACGGAGTGCCGTGGAGATCAGCGCGTCCGAATGAGACGCGTAACCCTGCAGAAGGCAACTAATAAGTTGCAGCGGCCACGCTATACTCCCGAGGAGAAGGAGTGCCTGGTCACGTATGTTGATGTCAATGGACATCCGGCATGGACGTTGTGGGACTCTGGGAGTACCACTATGGGCATTACGCCCCAGTTTGCTCACGTCAACGTGATTTGCGTTCATGAACTGGAGGAGCCCTTGATGCTCCAGCTGGGGACTGTGGGGAGTCGCGCTATGGTGCAGTTTGGCACGGAGGTGAGAATAAAGACGTCAGGAACGTCGACAAAAGAATACGTGGATATAGCAAATTTTGATCGCTATGACATGATTATTGGTACGCCGTTCATGCGTAAGAACAAGGTGTCGCTGGATTTTGTGAACAACATGGTTGTTGTAAACGGTACGCCTTTGAAGGCGGAGAAAGTGGTGTTGAACGATACAGATGGTTGTTTGAGGCGCTATCGCGCAACTGACTAGATAGTCGCAGGAGAGCGACTGTACAGGAGGTGGAGGACGAACAGGCCTCACCGAAAAGCCTGCCGGCTGATTCGCCGGCTATACTGATGACTGAGGAAGAGTTTCAAGGAACTCTGAAGAAGGGGAAGCACCCGGATGTGACTGGGTGTACCAATGGAAAGCCTAAACAGGCTGTGCAGTGCAAGAATGAGCGTAGTAAACGCGTGGTGGAGTCGCTGGAATGCCAGCTGACTAGCTCTCAAGTGAAGGTTGAGGATCTCGTCAAGGACGAGGTATACAGTACGATGGGAACTGTGGGTAGCACTAGGTTGCTAATGGATCGACCAGTGCCTCGGCCAGGAGTGCAATGGGCGTATGACCCACGAATGCCACGGGAGTGGAATGAGTTGGTAGCGTCAATGGTGACGCAGGCTATGGGAAGTGGGCAAGCGACCCAGACGGGAGAAGTGTACCGTCACGCACGAGAGGACGAGATCTCCGAAACATCGGATATCGTATTTGACGGATTCTCGCTGAAGGCGAGAAGTGTGCAGTCGTCGGCGAGTACGACGAGGAAACAACCGGTTGTAAGGTTGAATCCGGGAGACCTCACAGAGGAGCACGTACATGCCTTACGGGAGCGATTTGAACCAACGGTTCAACCGCGTATAGCACGCGTAGCCAAAGGAAAAGGCAAGGCTTTGAGCCTTACAGAGGAGGATATTCCTCGACTGCGCCAGCAATGGCAACGGGAGTTTGCTGATATCGTCAATGGAACGAAGGAGGAGCTTCCTCCGTGGTGGGAGGTTAATCATGAGATCAACCTCATTGACGATAACAAGCAGTACAAGTATCATTTGCCTTGCTGCCCACGAGCACTTCAGGAGCAACTTCGTGAAAAGACGAATAGATACATAAATGCGAAGTAGTGGGAACCACGACCAGCGGTGCAAGCTGCACCATTGCTGTGTATCCCCAAGAAGGATGGAACACTACGGACGGCATTGGATGCGCGACAGCGCAATGATAATACCGTCAAGGATGTAACACCTCTTCCAGATCAGGAAGTGATACGAGAAGATGTTGCGACAGCGAAGTATCGGTCGAAAATCGACCTCACAGACGCGTACGAACAGGTTCGCATCCACGAAGAGGATATACCGAAGACACTGTTCTCGTCCCTGATGGGGATGTTCATGAGTAACATCATGCAGATTGGTGATTGTAATGCACTGGCAACATTTCAGAGGTTAATGACCTCAATCTTCCGAGATGTAATCAGGAAGTTTATGCACGTCTATTTAGACGATATATTCATATTTTCTGACTCCATTGAGGAGCATGAGCTGCACCTACGAGTCGTATTCAAACAACTACGGAAGGCCAGCCTCTATCTCAAATGGAAGAAGTGCGAGTTGTACGCAACGAGTATAGATTGTCTCGGCCATGTCATTGACGAGAAGGGCATTCATCCTGATACAGATAAGCTCGACCAAATCCGAGAGTGGCGTACTCCACGCACATATAATGATATCCAACGATTTGTCGGACTGGTGAACTATATTGGCAATTTCTTGCCAGACATCACTGCATACACTGGGCCACTTATGGCCATGACCCAGAATGGGTCACCGTTTCATTGGAGACCGCTGCATCAGCGGTGTTTTGAGATGATTAAGCGCATATGCGCGAAAACGCTGGTCATCCGGCCAATTGACCCACGCATCGACGAGCCCATCTGGCTCATTTGCGATGCGTCAAAGACTGGGGTTGGGGCCATGTTTGGCCAGGGTAAAACATGGCAGACTTGCCGACCAGCGGGATTTATGTCCCGTAAATTCACTGCTGCTCAGCAGAATTATGCTGTGCATGAGTTAGAAACACTCGCAATACTGGAAGCCCTCCTAAAGTGGGAGGATAAACTGATGGGATATAAGATCCATATTATCACGGATCACAAAGCACTAGAGTTCTTCAAGACTCAGGTGCACCTGTCTCCGCGACAACGTCGCTGGATCGACTACATGTCACGGTACCAGTTCAACATCACCTATGTAAAAGGTGAATTGAACAAAGTGGCGGATTGCCTATCTCGATATTTCGAGAGTGATACTCGAGATGACGTCCATGACGCGCATGACTATGTCCAGGCAGACAAACGTATTGACCCAGAGGGCAGGATTTGCCTCTGCATTGATTCCATGAAATCAGAGAACATAGGGTCGAGTTACACGCCATGCGAGCGCAGGAAACACGTCGCAGTAAGCGACTGCATGAACAGCGAGAGACTCGCGATATCAAAGCCCAGGTGCTAGTGGATCATGAGGTCCCTCAGCCACGTGAAGAGACGAGGCAAGAGGTGCCTATGAGAGGTACTGATATGACGCTCCAGCAAGCGCTGGAGTCACAGGACCATACGCCTGCACCGGCCGACTTAGGCAATGCGCAATTCCGCACACGTATCCAGCAAGGATACAAGGATGATAATCTCTTTGTAGAGATTCTGAACAATATCCAAGCGCATCCGCGCTTCAGGATGGAGCAGCAGCTCATCTACCTTACCAGACCCACGTAGAGATTCTGAACAATATCCAAGCGCATCCGCGCTTCAGGATGGAGCAGCAGCTCATCTACCTTACCAGACCCACGGGGTCCAAAGTCATCTGCATTCCCCGGGAGAGGTCGTTGATTACGACTATCCTGGACCAGGCCCATAGAGTAGTGGGCCACTTTGGAACTCAGAAAACGCTGGACTATGTGCGACACTGGTACTGGTGGCCGCAAATGGCCAAAGAGACGAGCCAATTCTGCTCGACATGCGAGCTATGTCAACAGTCGAAAGTATTGACTTTGAAGCCACCGGGAAAGCTGCATTCGCTACCCATACCGGTCAAACCTTGGGATTCGATTGGGATGGACTTTATAGGTCCGTTCCCTGAGTCGAAAGGCTTTAACTACCTGTGGGTAGTAATCTGCAGAATGACCAGTATGGTCCATCTCATTCCGGTGAGAACCACCATGACCACGTCAGACTTGTCGTGGATCTATCTCAAGGAGATAGTACGTCTCCATGGACTGCCCAGCTCGATCGTGAGCGATCGAGATGCTAAGTTTACTTCCAAATGGTGGAAGGAGTTGCACAAGCTGCTAGGAGCAAAGTTGCTCATGTCAACATCGTTTCATCCGCAAACGGATGGTCAAACGGAACGTGCAAATAGAAATATCGCGCAAATCTTGCGAGCGTTCGTACGTCCTGATCAGAAGGACTGGGTGGATAGATGTCCACTCGTGGAATTCGCGATAAACGTGAGTATATCGGAAACCACAGGGTACTCACCCTTTGAACTCAACAATGGCTACATGCCATCCATGATTCGTGAACTTTGTACGGACAAAGTTATTCATGTGGGAGTCAAGCAGTTTGCGCACAACGCGCTAAGAAATCTGGCAGATGCCCATGACGCGATTATAGAATCGCGTGTGTGGCAAACCAAACATGCGAATAATCGCAGACGTGATGAGCCGGATATTGAGAAAGGGAGCCTAGTGTACCTTTCGACGAAGAACTTGAACTTGCCGAAAGGCAGGGCGAGCAAGCTGTGTCCGAAATGGATTGGACCATATAAGGTCCTTGAGGCGGAACCGAGCACGTCTAACTACGTGCTGGAACTACCCCAGGCGCTGCAAGCGCGCAGGATAGTGCCCAAGTTTCACGTGTCGCTATTGCGACCGTATATGGCCAGTAGTGATGCGCTATTTCCTAATCGCGCAATGCCGGAGCCGTATGACTTTGGAACTGGCAATGACCAGGAGTGGTTTGTAGATGACCTCATCGGTCACCGGTGGGCAAAAGGAAACCTCAAATTCGAGGTGAGGTGGAGCTTAGGTGATACTACCTGGGAACCACTCGTGAACTGCAGAGACCTTGCAGCGATGGACAGGTACCTAGAGTTGCAGGGCGTGAAACGCCCTCAACAGCTAGCAAAACGCGCATAATGCGTGTGGGGTGGGGGAATGTGGACGAAGTCCACTCTGATGGCCGGTGAATAACCGGGTGGCTACTAATTGTGGCTACTGTTTGTGACCGTTTATGCGACTATGATCGCCAGTGAGAGGCCGGGTGGCATGTATTTGTGGTTGTTTACACCACTAGCGGAGTTGGGAGATTGTTTTTTTTCCCTCTTTTCTCGAGTCCCAATACATGTAGTCTACGTGTTTAGCAAAAATGGCCTATTGAGGGCCGCAAAATACTGATCAGAGCCGGCAAGGCTCTAGTGGAGGGGGAAGACCCCCGAATATACAAGTTTCAAATCAGTTTCCAAGGCAGCCGCCATATCTGGCAGCAAGCCAGTTTCAGTCAGCGGTGGCCTATCCAGGCCGTGATGAGCCGCTTCTGTATCAGACGCCCCTCCACTTGCAAGAGATGGAGGTCGATGATGAAGGGCGCTATGGGCGCCCGGAGGACAGCACGCGCCGCAAGCGCTATTATCAGGAACCGTCGTCATGTCCAACTGCGTCGTATCCGACGTATGCGGGTGTGGTGACGGGGCCGCCGTCAGTACCATGGGCGCACCGGCCCGTGGAAGAGTCATATGGGGAGCCTGCGCCACAAGCGCAGAGTGTAGCTGGGTCAGACGTGCTGTTGGGCAGACTGGAAGCAGCGGGACAGCCAGTCCCTGCAACTGCGTCCTTTCTGCAGGACAGCTTGGCCGTAATGGTAATGGAGGGGCTGCTCGACCAGATCGAGCTGATGAAGAGGCAGCGCGTCGCAGCGCTGGAGCAGATCGAACGCGCTTCTAAGCGCAAAATTGCCACGAGTGAGGAATCGACCGCTGAGGTCAAGAGGGCGAGATATCAGCCCAGTCGACTGGTCGCTCCTCCACAGGCAAGGATGCCGTCGGAAGCGCAATTTGCGCGCCATGAGCAGCCTCCTCAGCCCGTGGCTTCGTCATCGCAGCTACCCGAGTCGGGCCCGCAGGCCTCTTCAGAGTCGCTGGCTGCCGTCAGTGAACCCTTGGCAGGTCTGTCCTTGGGTCAGCGGGAAGCCGCATCATCTCGGGCCCCACCTAGGGGGTCCAAACCCGTCGCTGTGGCGCCAAGAGCGCCCGTTACTGTTACTCCTTGCGCTGGGCCTGGAGGGAATACTCTGGCGCGAAATGCGCCTGCCCCTCCGGTGGCTCAGCCACAACCAGAATCGTCCGCCCTGACCAAGTCGGGGCCGTCTCGTCAACGCCGCGGCCGCAAGCCGCCTCTTGATGCCTCCAAATTGGAGGTTATACTCTTTCCTGCTGGCATTCCCGCACGAGCGGGAGAAGTCCAGATGTTGTTTATGTTGCCGGTGTTTGTACCAGCCCCACCAGCAAAGTATCCCGTGGTCGTCTTGACCCCAGACCCCCGTACGCCGGAGCAGTATGATGGTCTGGTGGCGACCTTGAGGGGGAAGACTAGGCCTGATAGAGGCAAGAAACCAGTACCATCCCTGTCCGACGAGAGCGACTATGGAGAGTCAAGCTCGGAGCAGGAGGAGGACGGGGAGGAGGGGGAATCGGCCGCAGACCGATTCCAACGAGTAGCGCGCAATAAGCGCATTGCAAAGAAGAAGGCGATTCACGCCAAGGAGCTAAAGGCCCAGAAGTCGAGGGCCGAGGATGAATGTTCGGGGAGGATCCCCGATGGCTTGGGGGTGAAGGTGTGGGGTCCGCTCGATATCGAGCGAATGAACTCGTGCTTTAGAGGAGCACTCAGCCATTGCACCTATTATTCGTATGCTACAAATACGGTGTTGATGGGAGCTGATGCCAATAGAGCGGCATCATATGAATACTCCTCTGGCCATCCTGCCCACATTCCGGGCACGAGTGTGTATAAGCATGCCCCACGCGGTCTTCCCCGCACTCCTCTAGAGCTGGACCGGCTCTATAAGTATTATGCCAATGCACACGTCCCTCGTCGCGACAGAATTGTCGCGTATATGTTGATCACAGAGCTCTAAATGTTCACGCAGCAAACAGTGGAGGCTCTGCATGATCGAACCATGCAGCTCCTGATGAAGGAGCCTAGGTATCAAGACCTCGTCAACCCGGTGCAGGGTCCTGACGACCTCGCTCTTGTCGAGCGACGACACATTCCGGGGCGCTTTTTGCGCACGAAAGACGATGGCACCACGGCATTGCGCGTAATGCGTGCTCAGGATCCAGCCACCCCCTTCGACCTTGACCAACTGGCGCAGTACATGCTGGTCTTTGGCCGACCGGGGTTGGAAAATACCTATCAAGGTATCGCCGTGGATCATGCCTATCGCATGCACTGGCGGACCCTCTTTGGGTTCGCCCTATGTCAAGCATTGTGCGCTAACAGCGCAGCCAAGCCGGTGATCGTACGGCGCATGACCCTTGTCGTGGCCCGTCCAGGGCTTTATCGAGAGGCGATTGCCTCGTATGATGCCATGTTCCCCGAGCAGCCATTTGAGCCCCAACGTGGGCCGCAGCTCGAAATTCACCAAGTTCACGTGCCCGACGACCATGCACGGAACTTCTCCGACGACGACGCGTTACGCGTCCTTTTACACAACCAGATTCCGCTGGAATGGGTGGACCACGCGTACATGTACGGCGTAGTCTTCCTGGAACAGCAGTTCCATTCCCCCACGATGTCTATGGACATCTTTAAGCAGGTCGATGACGAGCGCATGGAGCGCCTCTCCAAGTATGGCACCCCCGCCGCAATCCCGCAATGGGATGGATGGCGGGAGATGACTGAAGACGCATGGAGCGCCTCTCCAAGTATGGCACCCCCGCCGCAATCCCGCAATGGGATGGATGGTGGGAGATGACTGAAGACGATCACTATCGTCTAATGTTCAAGCACCACGAGGAGAGCAAGCTCCCGGAAAACCCTGAGGCCAACAGCCTCTATTACTTGATTGGCATGGACCCGAATCGGGTCAACCTCCTAAAACGCTCGGCAGCGCATGACCTGCCAGCAGCAGACATGGACCCAGGCCGGGTCAATCTCCTGTCACGCACGGCAGAGCAGGGTACGCTTACCACCACCGCTTCAGCAATTAACGTCGCACTAACAGAGCCTATGGTGGTAGACACGCCTGCAGTCGAGGGGCCTATAACCCCACCGAGGACGGAATCGGCGCCTCCCCCTCCCGCGATTAACGTCGCACTGGAGGAGGAGGCAATGGTGACTGAGACGGGCGCTGTTGCGGGAGCATCATCATCCGGGTTCTAGACCCTTGTATGCAGTATTGTGTACGTCCATTCCGAGTATCTCACTCAAACCATTTTAGCTGATACGCACTCTAGAGTTGCGTGTAGATACAGCGGACCCAGAGGAGGGGTCATCTTTTTGTTTTTCTTTATATTTTGTTTATATATACCATTTTCTGTCTACTGCTGGCCCCCCCTGCGCCCTTGTCTGATAAGGACTGCTTTCAATTGTGTCCGGCCAACACATCTCCATGGCGCATGAGTGCTAACGCCTTGCAGCCACGCCATACGCGTGCATTCATCCGTTGTTGCACTCCCGTGCATCTGTCATCTCTGCTGCACTACCGTGCATCTTTCATCTCGCTCTACCTCTCTTTCTCAAGACCGAGTATTCGGTCTCATTGGGGGATATGTAACGGAGTCATCCATATTATCATCAGCGTCAACGATGCTATAATCAATTAGTAGAGTATTACGTAAGATAACATCTTGTTTTCACTCTAAGTACTAGTCAATCCGATACTGCGGTCTGATTTAGCACTTGTGTGATACACACAAGATAGTTCTAACCCGTAACTCCGGTTACAATTCCAATTGGATGGATCTTTTGGAGCGGCTGGTCATGTCTTTGACAGTGTATACCTCAAATTCAATTGAGAAGATACTGGAGAGGGTTTTTGACCTAAGGGGAAACTGCAGGACAGATGGAGGCTGTATGGCAAAGAGGAATGAAATAGTTTGCCTGTTTCAGGACTGTGCGTTCATCCTTTATTTTTTCAATGTCTACTCAAATGCTCATTGGACTACACAGATTTTCAGAAGCTTTCTGTGGAGTGGTGCAGCTGCAAGGATCTTCCTTGTGTTCTCGTAGCCAATAGACTGTTTCCCACTGCCCCTTTGTATCCTCGCATAGCCATCTCTGTTCACCTTCTTGACTTTTACCATGCACTCTTTGAAAAGTCATGTGACGCTGTGAATGCCATGGCAAGTGCATTGAACATATTTTATAGACATAGGGGGTTCATCATTATGGATAAAAAGGCACGTCTAGATTATCTAAATTAGTAACTAACAATAATTGATGAGGATTTCATACACAGGGTGTGCCGATTCAGGATGCATTTTGTAGAGGTCTTGGATATGCAGCACAGTGGTATGATAATCTTCAATTACATGTAGAAAAGCAAGTAGATTCTGCTGTTCTTAATGCTGACACTCAAATACAGAGCAACTCTCTGATGACACTGACTGAAGCTGATGTTGGATTGCGTAACTCTTTTACAATGTTATTGTTATCTTCACCATCTAAACGTCATCTTATCACAGAACCAACAATGAAGCCGTTGCCTCAATTATATCCTGGCAAGTGTGCACGTGTCCTTCAACAGAGATGTCCATGTTGCTTTGGGGGAAATTTATTTGGACGATTATTGGAACACAAGTAAGCATTTTCCAGTCTGAGAATTGATTTTGACTCATTAAATGCAGAGGTGGAGATATTCAAGTATGTTTTGATGGCAATTTCAACCATTGACATCTACGGACTGCAGGAGATTTGCCCCACTTCTATGACCCTGTCTACATTATTCCAAAGGAGTTTGTTGATAAAGTTGGTGTGCGAATGGAAAATTTTTGAACTACATATAAACCTCGCCTCCGCAAAGCTGTTGTGCCAGATGAAGCGATCAACGAGTGTGAATCATCACATATTGCAGGCAAGGGATCCAACATCAAGACAAATATGGAAAGATTCAATGACTGCGGTCTCATGGCTCTTGTTTGTTGGCATGATATACCTATATTTTTGGCTAATATTGATATTCCTGGAGAACAACAAAAGTATGGAGTAGCAATGCTCTAGCGTCTTTTTGATCTACTACCTGATCCAGCAATAGTGTGTGCACTTTATGATGTTGGATGTGTGCTTGACCATAGCCTTCATACTGTGAGTCTATCTCTACTTTTACCATCACACGTTATTGAATTTCCCAGTATGACTTTCTGCCAGCTGACATCACTAAGCAACTACTCTTAGCAACCAGTATTATGCACGCTTTTGTCCATCAATGGGCCTGTCAGATTGTCAACAATCCTCAGATACAGACAGGTTTAGGCTTAACTGATGGAGAAGGAGTCAAGCAACTATGGTCACGCATGAGGAAATTAATTGCAGTAACAAGGACATCTGGTGTTTGTATAACTACTACCCTTCCTTTTATCTTCTCTGAAACTCTTTCAAGTGATCTCGCCACCTTTATCTAGTTGATCGACAAGTAGCATCAATTGGCTCTGAGTTATGTAGTGATCTTGGTGCTTGGATTGGTCGTAGGCTCCACAAAGGGGTAAAGGCTCAAAGTACCAAGGCATGTAAGATTTTAGAATCATGTGGTATTGAAGAAACAGTCTTGCAGTCTGAATGGGAACTACAGTAGGCATCTGAGCTGTCAGTTAGGGCTTGTAAGCATTTGCTTTTTTTTTCAGAGTTAATTTTGTTTAATATCATCTACAGAAGCACCCGTTTAGCTCAAAAAAGAGCTCGACAAATTCTCAGCAATCTTCAAGAGCATCATGAGCAACTCAAAGAAGATATCAAAGAGCTTTATTCATTGCTCAGTATTCAGGACTCATATCCTGAACTTCATGGCATTGATTTGGAATTTGTGAAGTATCTTTTAATTGCTTGCAATCTCAAAATCAATGTTCGAAAGCAAGCAATTGGGAGCTTTTTCGAATGGGAACAGATTGACCAAGCTTCAGGTGGTCAAGACCATGCACTAGGTGTGTTCCTTATCTATCCCTCTCTTTGCTATTCTTGACAAAGGCTCAAGGTACAAAACTACATCAGGCAACCCGTGCTGCTATAAAAAAATGTGCTCCTGCCCTTATGGCAGGACTACAGAAATATAATGATCTTTGTGCAACACTTGCAACTATGTACCAATCAGAATGGGCCATTCCTTTACCTGAACCCTTACCAACAGAGTTGCATCCACTACGTGATGCTCCGAACCTAATGGAGGATGTGTGGATCAGCTGACCCACAGAGCAAGTACCACGTTGGTTGAGTGATAGTAGAGTGTGGGAAGGAATTTGTGCCATGCTGAAGGTCAATCGATGTGCTGAGGAGTACCAGCGGCTTCAGATGGAAGCTGTTAACCTTGTTCGATGGTTTTTTCGTGAACTTATTGCTGTCGAACTTGCTTTGATAGAACCTGCAAGTAAGTTTATCTCCTTGGTCATTACCATGCAATGAGTTACATCTATCAATAGATATACATCTTCATGTTCTTCTTTGACAGCGCCAGTCACACCTTCTCAGTCTCTGCTTTCTATAGGCAAGCCCGTTCATGTCACAACATATCTTTAACACTCTTGCTACTAAAGCTATAAAGATCGCTCAATCTTTGGGACCCACTCAACTTGCTGACGGTATTGGTATCAATGATCAATAAACAGGGCCATCAAGTCTACCATTCTTTTCTCAGGATTAAGCAGAAGACCTTGAAAACTTAGATATTGAAGTCGACGACAGTCAGAGTATTGCTATGAGCATGGAGGAGATTCTGTTTGTCGACTATTTAGAACAGATTACCGAGAATGATCAAATTGGTGAAGTTGATGCTGCAGCCCCTAGTGTCGACATCTCATTAAGATGGCAACTACCGGTACTTGTCTTTTATTGTTACGAATGATAAGCTTACTGAACTCTTTTTAGTTCCCTTTGAACCCCCATTATGGGCTTCTCTGAGAGCTAGATCTTCAGCCTTTTGCAGAGGTTGAGCCGATCATCCAATCACAATATTTTTCTTTTCTTCAAGGACGTTATGTTTTTACTCCACAAGAACTTCAAATGTTGAAATCACAGAGTGGTCGACTTAATGATGTATGTATTAACGGCATTTCTGCTGTCTTAGCACATCAGTTTTCAGAGCCAACCAGGACCACATCTTATGCCAGCCAATGCTGTGCCCTCTTCTCAACTTACGATCTTCCTATGATGCGGTACAATGCAAGTGATGCTGAGATCTGGCAACGAACTTAGCACACCAACTATTGGAACCATAATATCTGGATCCTACCCATACATCGCCCTATTATGGAACATTGGGTTATGTGCACTATTATACCTTCAAATGGGGAAATCCACCTCTTTGACAGTTTTGCACAGCAGGAGGCATGGACAAGCGAAATTAAGGTAAGTTATCATATTTTATTGTGTATTTCAAAACTTGATTTTTACTCAGGATATAATGGCTTTTGTTGCTCACCTTGTCTTCTTAGTAAATCAAAATGGAAATTCACTTCAAGTCATTACATCTGGATGGGTAGCTCAACCCACAGTCATTTATCCACGACAAACAAATTATGTTGATTGTGGAGTGTGGGTCATCACTAATGTCACTGCTGTTCTTGCAGGATATCCAGTTACAGAGATTCAAGAAGATGAAATTCCTATGATTCAAACTTCACTTTTACAGACATTGTGTGCTTTACCTATTCATAAATTCAAATAAATATTTCTCGTGCATGTAAGTATATTCAAATAAAGTTCATACATAACATAACATGCACTACTTGAAAGTCAACAACTTGATAACAATTCTAAGTAAAGAGAGATTGATATAGAAACTCTTTTGATTTGTGCAACGCAGCCATGTCCTCCTCTTCCAGTGTTGTATATAGCCCCAGGTCCTCTACACACTTCATGACATTCGAAACGTTTTTCATCAACACTTCTGATTGTCTCCACTCCTTGCCCACTCTGGCTAACTGTAGTATTTCTTGCTGATAGGCAACCATCTTCTTGTGATATCTTTTAGTGCAAACTATGGCCTCAAAGATGGCATCGGCACTGTGACTTGCCATGTACTGCTTGTACAACATTTCCATGTAGTCAAACAGTGATATACCAACATGCTGTTCTAGTCTTTTTCCAATCTGTTCAGCCTTGGTTGTCTAATACAATGGATGGTGTGGATCATCTCTACATTAAAGTTTAGAAGTTTTCTGGTTAGTGTAATAAGACTTACACAGAAGAAATACATTGAGATTCGTTGCGAGCTTCTTTTGGACCGAATACAATGGGCCTGAGCTCTATTCTTCTACATGTAAGAATAAAGGCATATATTATCAGATAAGTACATACTGCTCTGCTTTACACTTTTGATAATTGTTCTGGTGGCAAGAACTAATAGCTGCTTTATGTCTGCACTCCAGACATTACATTAATAAGAATATTTCTGACGAACTAGACACTTACCTGTGGTAGCATCGACGACTCTTAGAATTAGCTGCAATTCTTCTCTCTTCATCTGTGTGATATAGGCGACGGCGACCCATATTTGATGAGGATGAATGGTAACTTGGTCGATCAAAGTTGAGTACAAATATAAAGCATTCTCCGAATGCTGTCTTACTTTTTTAATTTTGTCTGACCTTTTTATACAAATATTAAATTCTTAATTCATTCCATTTTGGGACATATCTGCAGCTATGTCATCGGTGCACCTGCTTATATAATCAATCCTTGATCCATGAGCGACAAGAATTAGCTATGTACAAAACACTCAACCGTACCATATCACATCTAATCTGAATTATATTTGTTCTTACCCACATTCCCTCCCTAATAGAACGCTAAACAGCTTCACACCAAGCATATATGTACATTGAGAACACGTTGCCAAGTCAGCCAATAGACAATATATTTAATTAGAAACAGGGTAAGAGCTTTTACAATTGTCTTTGAAAATATAGACAGATGTATGATGGCCATTACAGGCGTAATCCTGACTGCACTGGGGTTGTGAGTTTCCTCCTCACAACAGAAAAATTGGAAGAGGAGGTGTTGTAATATTGGTTGTAGAGCAGACCTGCTCCTTCATCTTTTGCAGAGGATTGGGATTGGCAGCACTGATCACCTTCATTGTTATCACATGTACACTATTTAGTGGTCTTGATGCAGCATGACAACAATCTGATCATGATGTAAAATGAGGTTATGCAAAAATTTCAGAGTTTATTAGTCATCAGATCCGTTCAGACCTACACGTGTCACTCAGATGTATCATTCTTCCTCTCTCTCCTCTTTTATCATTTGTCTGACTACTATTGCCTTTCCCAGAATTCTAAAAATATATATTATCATCATTGTGAATCAATCATCTAAAATTCTAACACTTTTCTTGTAAGCTGAATATGGGTTTATAGCGGATTAGGCCTTATTTCAAATAGACTTCTTGGTCATTGCTTGCACCACTTGTCATTCATTTCCTGCAACCAGATTCTTTTGCCATCGCTGGTATTTTCTCTAATCCACACAAGTAGGAAATATAATCACACCATTTATGAACAGACACAATCAATCATCTACTTCAAATTCTCTTTTGCTACAATCTTGATTTTTCTGTGGCATCCAGCAAACAGTCAACCTTACAGCAATATCGTTAACAATATACTCTGGCTTCTTGATCCATGCTTTTCTTTGATAGAAGACTGCAACTCATTATGTGATTCATGTTACAGCAACACCATCAAATCCATCCATTTATACCACTGCCAGATGCCAACTTCCCCCCCTTTTCTTTACACCCCATATTCATTGCACGTGAAGGAAAACAATACTTGTGAAGAAAAGAAATACTGCCAAGTTAATTTTCATGACAATGCAAGCTTGGAAGTTTACTGACCAACATATAGATGCAACTTGCCAGTCAACATATAGATGATCCCCTATCTCCCAATTTCACAGTTGTGTATGACCATGCTGAACGTGGAGATGCTAGCAGTGGTAATCTGCCCATGAAGGAGAGTTTGCCTATGCAAGAGAGTCTGCTCTCACGCAATCCAATTTACTATGGCCCCATCCCAGTGTATGAAAACTCGTTCTCTGAGCAGTTGGGAGGAGGGCCCTGGAACTTCCGTCAGTATGTTCCGCTGACTCCACTAGGATCTGAGACAGAACAGGGTCATAATTTTGCACATCGTCATGCTGAAATGGCTGCTTCTCCTATGCCATCTCCTGAAAATCTACTTGAAAAATCACCTTCTTGGTCCTCCGGCATACAGAACACTATGTCTCTTAACAACTTTCTTGATGGGCTTGATGACGATATCATTGCCAGCCTAGCCGATCAGTCAACAAACTTTTCACCGAGCCCCAATCAAAACAACATCCCTGTTGATATTGTCTCACTGAGCCCCTGTAACCGGAGTTACGAGTTAGAACTATCTTGTGTGTATTACACAGTGCTAAATCAGACCGCAGTATCGGATTTGACTAGTACGTAGTGTGAAAACAAGATGTTATCTTACATAATACTCTACTAATTGATTATAGCATCGTTGACGCTAAGATCACGGATGACTCCGTTACATACCCCCCAATGAGACCGAATACTCGGTCTTTTAGAAAGGGAGGTAGAGCGAGATGAAAGATGCACGGTAGTGCAAACAACGGATGACTACACGTGTATGGCGTGGCTGCAAGGCGTTAGCACTCATGCGCAATGGAGATGTGTTGTATGGACACAATAGGATGCAGTCCTTATCAGACAAGGGCGCAGGTTGCGCCAGCAGTAGATAAAAATGATATGTATAAACAAAATACAAAAAACAAAAGGATGACCCCTCCTCTCGGTCCGCTGTATCTACACGCGACTTTAGAGTGCGTATCAGCTGAAATGGTTTGAGTGAAATACTCAGAGATACATACACAATAAAGTATACAAGGGTCTAGGACCCGTGCGACGTTAATCGTGGGAGGAGGAGGCGCCAATTCCATCCTCGGTGGGGTTATAGGCCCCTCGACTGCAGGCGTGTCTACCACCATAGGCTCTGTTAGTGCGACGTTAATTGCTGAAGCGGTGGTGGTAAGCGTACCCTGCTCTGCCGTGCGTGACAGGAGATTGACCCGGCCTGGGTCCATGTCTGCTGCTGGCAGGTCATGCGCTGCCGAGCGTTTTAGGAGGTTGACCCGATTCGGGTCCATGCCAATCAAGTAATAGAGGCCGTTGGCCTCAGGGTTTTCCGGGAGCTTGCTCTCCTCATGGTGCTTGAACATCAGACGATAGTGATCGTCTTCAGTCATCTCCCACCATCCATCCCATTGCGGGATTGCGGCAGGGGTGCCATACTTGGAGAGGCGCTCCATGCGCTCGTCATCGACCTGCTTGAAGATGTCCATAGACATCGTGGGGGAATGGAACTGCTGTTCCAGGAAAACTACGCCGTACGTGTACGCGTGGTCCACCCATTCCAGCAGAATCCGGTTGTGTAGAAGGACGCGTAACGCGTCATCATCGGAGAAGTTCCGTGCATGGTCGTCAGGCACGTGAACTTGGTGAATTTTGAGCTGCGGCCCACATTGGGGCTCAAATGGCTGCTCGGGGAACATGGCATCATACGAGGCAATCGCCTCTCGATAAAGCCCTGGACAGGCCATGACGAGGGTCATGCACCGCACGATCACTGGCTTGGCTGCGCTGTTAGCACACAATGCTCGACATAAGGCGAACCCAAAGAGGGTCTGCCAGTGCATGCGATAGGCATGATCCACGGCGATACCTTGATAGGTATTTTCCAACCCAGGTCAGCCAAAGACCAGCACGTACTGCGCCAGTTGATCAAGGTCGAACAGTGTGGCTGGATCCTGAGCGCGCATTACGTGCAACGCCGTAGTGCCATCGTCTTTCGTGCGCAAGAAGCGCCCCGGAATGTGTCGTCGCTCAACAAGAGCGATGTCGTCAGGGCCCTGCATTGGGTTGACGAGTTCTTGGTACTTAGGCTCCTTCATCAGGAGCTGCATGGTTCGATCATGCAGAGCCTCAACTGTCCACTGCACGAACATCTGGAGCTCTGTGATCAACATATACGCAATGATTCTGTCATGATGCGGGACGTGCACATTGGCGTAGTACTTATAGAGCCGGTCCAGCTCTAACGGAGTGTGGGGAAGACCGCGTGGGGCGTGCTTATACACAATCGTGCCCGGGATGTGGGCAGGATGGCCAGAGGAATACTCATATGACGCCGCTCTATTGGCGTCAGCTCCCATCAGCACCGTATTCGTGGCATACGAATAATAGGTGCAATGGCTGAGTGCTCCTCTAAAGCACGAGTTCATTTGCTTGATATCGAGCGGACCCCACACCTTCACCCTCAAGCCATTGGGGATCCTCCCCGAGAATTCATCCTCGGCCCTATACTTCTGGGCCTTTAGCTCCTTGGCACAAATCACCTTCTTCCTTGCAATGCGCTTATTGCACGATACTTGTTGGAATCGGTCCACAGCCGATTCCCCCTCCTCCCCGTCCTCCTCCTGCTCCGAACTCGACTCTCCATAGTTGCTCTCGTCGGACAGGGATGGTACTGGTCTTTTGCCTTTATCAGGCCTGGTCTTCCCTCTCGAGGTCACCACCAGACCATCATACTGCTCCGGCGTACGGGGGTCTGGGGTCAAGACGACCACGGGATACTTTTCTGGTGGGGCTGGTACAAACACCGGCAGCATGAACAACATCTGGACTTCTCCCGCTCGTGCGGGAATGCCAGCAGGAAAGAGTATAACCTCCAATTTGGAGGCATCAAGAGGCGGCTTGCGGCCGTGGCGCTGACGAGACGGCCCCGACTTGGTCAGGGTAGACGATTCTGATTGTGGCTGAGCCACCGGAGGGGCAGGTGCATTTCACGCCAGAGTATTCCCTCCAGGCCCAGCGTGAGGAGTGACAATAACGGGCACTCTTGGCGCCACAGCAACAGGTTTGGGCCCCCTAGGTGGGGCCCGAGATGATGCGGCTTCCCGCTGACCCAAGGACAGACCTGCCAAGAGTTCACTGACGGCAGCCAGCGACTCTGAAGAGGCCTGCAGGCCCAACTCGGGTAACTGCAATGACGAAGCCATGGGCTGAGCAGGCTGCTCGTGGCACGCAAATTGCGCTTCCAACGGCATCCTTGCCTGTGGAGGGTCGACTGGTCGACTGGGCTGATATCTCGCCCTCTTGACCTCAGCAGTCGATTTCTCACTCATGGCAATTTTGCACTTAGACGCACGTTCGATCTGCTCTAGCCCTGTGACGCGCTGCCTCTTCATCAGCTCGATCTGGTCGAGCAGCCCCTCCATCACTATTACGGCCAAGCTGTCCTGCAGAAAGGACGCAGTTGCAGGGACTGGCTGTCCCGCTGCTTCCAGTCTGCCCAACAGCACGTCTGACCCAGCTACACTCTGCGCTTGTGGCGCAGGCTCCCCATATGACTCTTCCACGGGCCGGTGTGCCCATGGTACTGATGGCAGCCCCGTCACCACACTCGCATACATTGGATACGACACAGTTGGACGTAACAACGGTTCCTGATAGTAGCGCTCGCGGCGCGTGCTGTTCTCCAGGCACCCATAGCGCCCTTTGTCATCAACCTCCATCTCTTGCGAGTGGAGGGGTGTCTGGTACGGAAGCAGCTCATCACGGCCTGGATAGGCCACCGCTGACTGAAACTGGCTTGCTGCCGGATATGGCGGCTGCCTTGGGTACTGGTTTGACATTTGTATATTCGGGGGTCTCCCCCCTCCACTAGAGCCTTGCCGGCTCTGATCACTCTTTTGCCGCCCCCAATAGGCCATTTTCGCTAGACATGTAGACTACGTGTATTGGGACTTGAGAAAAGAAAGAAAAAAAACAATCTCCCAACTCTGCTAGTGGTGTAAACAACCACAAATACATGCCACCTGGCTTCCCACCGGTGACCATAGTCGCCTAAACAGTCACAAACAGCAGCCACAATTAGTAGCCACCTGGTTATTCACCGGCTATCAAAGTGGACTTCGTCCACATTCCACCACCACACACACATTACGCACGTTTTGCTAGCTGTTGAGGGCGTTTCACGCCTTGCAACTCTAGATACCTGTCCATTGCTGCAAGGTCTTTGCAGTTCACTAGTGGTTCCCAGGTAGTATCACCTAAGCTCCACCTCACCTCGAATTCGAGGCTTCCTTTTGTCCACCGGTGACCGATGAGGTCATCTACAAACCACTCCTGGTCATTGCCAGTTCCAAAGTCATACGGCTCCGGAGTTGCATGATTAGGAAATAGCGCATCACTACTGGCCATATATGGTTGCAATAGCGACACGTGAAACTTGGGCACTATCCTGCACGCTTGCAGCGCCTGGGGTAGTTCCAGCACGTAGTTAGACGTGCTCGGTTCCGCCTCAAGGACCTTATATGGTCCAATCCATTTCGGACACAGCTTACTCACCCTGCCTTTCGGCAGGTTCAAGTTCTTTGTCGAAAGGTACACTAGGCTCCCTTTCTCGATGTCTGGCTCATCACGTCTGCGATTATTTGCATGTTTGGTTTGCCATACACGCAACTCTATAATCGCGTCATGGGCATCTGCCAAATTCCTTAGCGCGTTGCACGCAAACTGCTTCACTCCCACATGAATAACTTTGTCCGTGCGAAGTTCACAAATCATGGATGGCATGTAGCCATTGTTGAGTTCAAAGGGTGAATACCCTGTGGTTTCCAATATACTCGCATTTATTGCAAATTCCACCAGCGGACATCTATCCACCCAGTCCTTCTGATCAGGACATACGAACGCTCGCAAGATTTGCGCGATATTTCTATTCGCACGTTCCGTTTGACCATCCGTTTGCGGATGAAACAATGTCGACATGAGCAACTTTGCTCCTAGCAGCTTGTGCAACTCCTTCCACCATTTGGAAGTGAACTTAGCATCTCGATCGCTTACGATTGAACTGGGCAGTCCATGGAGGCATACTATCTCCTTGAGATAGATCCATGACAAGTCCAACGCTGTCATGGTGGTTCTCACCGAGATAAGATGGACCATACTGGTCATTCTGCAGATCACTACCCAGAGGTAGTTAAAACTCTTCGACTCAGGAAACGGACCTATAAAGTCTATCCCAATCGAATCCCAGGGTTTGACCAGTATGGGTAGCAAGTGAAGCTTTCCCGGTGGCTTCAAGGTCGATACTTTCGACTGTTGACATAGCTCGCATGTCGAGCAAAATTGGCTCGTCTCTTTGGCCATTTGCGGCCACCAGTACCAGCGTCGCACATAGTCCAGCGTTTTCTGAGTTCCAAAGTGGCCCACTACTCTATGGGCCTGGTCCAGGATAGTCGTAATCAATGACCTCTCCCAGGGAATGCAGATGACTTTGGACTCCATGGGTCTGGTAAGGTAGACGAGCTGCTGCTCCACCTTGAAGCGCGGATGCGCTTGGATATTGTTCAGAATCTCTACGAAGAGATTATCATCCTTGTATCCTTGCTGGATATGTGTGCGGAATTGCGCATTGCCTAAGTCGGCCGGTGCAGGCGTATGGTCCTGTGACTCCAGCGCTTGCTGGAGCGTCATATCAGTACCTCTCATAGGCACCTCTTGCCTCGTCTCTTCACGTGGCTGAGGGACCTCATGATCCACTAGCACCTGGGCTTTGATATCGCAAGTCTCTCGCTGTTCATGCAGTCGCTTACTGCAACGTGTTTCCTGTGCTTGCATGGCGTGTACCTCGACCCTATGTTCCCTGATTTCATGGAATCAATGCAGAGGCAAATCCTCACCCTCTGGGTCAATACGTTTGTCTGCCTGGACATAGTCATGCGCGTCATGGACGTCCTCTCGAGTATCACTCTCGAAATATCGGGACAGGCAATCCGCCACTTTGTTCAATTCACCTTTTACATAGGTGATGTCGAACTGGTACCGCGACATGTAGTCGATCCAGCAACGTTGTTGTGGAGACAGGTGCACCTGAGTCTTGAAGAACTCTAGTGCTTTGTGATCCGTAATAATGTGGATCTTATATCCCATCAGTTTATCCTCCCACTTTAGGAGGGCTTCCAGGATTGCGAGTGTTTCTAACTCGTGCACAGCATAATTCTGCTGAGCAGCAGTGAATTTACAGGACATAAATCCCGCTGGTCGGCAAGTCTGCCATGTTTTACCCTGGCCAAACATGGCCCCAACCCCAGTCTTTGACGCATCGCAAATGAGCCAGATGGGCTCGTTGATGCATGGGTCAATTGGCCGGATGACTGGCGTTTTCGCGCATATGCGCTTAATCATCTCAAAACACCGCTGATGCAGTGGTCTCCAATGAAACGGTGACCCATTCTGGGTCATGGCCATAAGTGGCCCAGTGTATGCAGTGATGTCTGGCAAGAAATTGCCAATATAGTTCACCAGTCCAACAAATCGTTGGATATCATTATATGTGTGTGGAGTACGCCACTCTCGGATTTGGTCGAGCTTATCCGTATCAGGATGAATGCCCTTCTCGTCAATGACGTGACCGAGACAATCTATACTCGTTGCGTACAACTCGCACTTCTTCCATTTGAGATAGAGGCTGGCCTTCCGTAGTCGTTCAAATACGACTCATAGGTGCTGCTCATGCTCCTCAATGGAGTCAGAAAATATGAATATATCGTCTAAATAGACGTGCATAAACTTCCCGATTACATCTCGGAAGATTGAGGTCATTAGCCTCTGGAATGTTGCCGGTGCATTACAATCACCAATCTGCATGATGTTACTCACAAACGTCCCCATCAGGGACAAGAACAGTGTCTTCGGTATATCCTCTTCGCGGATGCGAACCTGTTCGTACGCGTCTGTGAGGTCGATTTTCGACCGATACTTCGCTGTCGCGACATCTTCTCGTATCACTTCCTGATCTGGAAGAGGTGTTACATCCTTGACGGTATTATCATTGCGCTGTCGCACATCCAATGCAGTCCGTAACGTTCCATCCTTCTTGGGAATACACAGCAATGGTGCAGCTTGCACCGCTGGTCATGGTTCCCACCACTTTGCGTTTATGTATCTATTCGTCTTTTCACGAAGTTGATCCTGAAGTGCTCGCAGGCAGCGAGGCAAATGATACTTGTACTGCTTGTTATCGTCAATGAGGTTGATCTCATGATTAACCTCCCGCCACGGAGGAAGCTCTTCCTTTGTTCCATTGACGATATCAGCAAACTCCAGTTGCCATTGCTGGCGCAATCGAGGAATATCCTCCTCTGTAAGGCTCAAAGCCTTACCTTTTCCTTTGGCTACACGTGCTACACACGGTTGAACCTTTGGTTCAAATCGCTCCCATAAGGCACATACGTGCTCCTCTGTGAGATCTCCCGGATTCAACCTTACAACCGGTTGCTTCCTCGTTGTACTCGCCAACGACTGCACACTTCTCGCTTTCAGCAAAAATCCATCAAATACGATATCCGATGTTTCGGAAATCTCATCCTCTCATGCGTGACGGTACACTTCTCCCATCTGGGTTGCTTGCCCACTTCCCATAGCCTGCGTCACCATTGATGCTACCAACTCATTCCACTCCTGTGGCATTTGTGGGTCATACGCCCATTGCACTCCTGGCCGAGGCACTGGTCGATCCATTAGCAACCTAGTGCTACCCACAGTTCCCATTGTACTGTATACCTTGTCCTTGACGAGATCCTCAACCTTCACTCGAGAGCTAACCTAGTGCTACCCACAGTTCCCATTGTACTGTATACCTTGTCCTTGACGAGATCCTCAACCTTCACTCGAGAGCTAGTCGGCTGGCATTCCAGTGACTCCACCACGCATCTACCATGCTCATTCTTGCACTGTACAGCCTGTTTAGGCTTTCCATTGGTACACCCAATCACATCCGGGTGCTTCCCCTTCTTCAGAGTTCCTTGAAACTCTTCCTCAGACATCAGTATAGCTGGCGAATCTGCCGGCAGGCTTTTTGGTGGGGCCTGTTTGTCCTCCACCTCCTGTACAGTCGCTCTCCTGCGACCATCTAGTCAGTTGCGTTCATCACGCCGCTTTTCAGTTGCACGATAGCGCCTCAACCGACCATCTGTATTGTTCAACACCACTTTCTCCGCCTTCAAAGGCGTACCATTCACAACGACCATGTCGTTCACAAAATCCAGCGACACCTTGTTCTTACGCATGAATGGCGTACCAATAATCATGTCGTAGCGATCAAAATTCGCTATATCCACGTATTCTTTCGTCAACATTCCTAACGTCTTTATTCTCACCTCCGCGCCAAACTGCACCATAGCGTGACTCCCCACAGTCCCCAGCTGGAGCATCAATGGCTCCTCCAGTTCATGAACGCGGATCGCGTTGACGTGAGCAAACTGAGGCGTAATGCCCATAGTGGTACTCCCGGAGTCCCACAACGCCCATGCCAGATGTCCGTTGACATCAACATATGTGACCAGGCGCTCCTTCTCTTCAGAAGTATAGCGTGGCCGCTGCAACTTATTAGTTGCCTTCTGCAGGGTTACGCGTCGCATTCGGACATGCTGATCTCCACGGCACTCCGTCAGTGCAAACAGGTGTTCCTCCTCATCATCATGAGCATAGTAGTCACTGTCATACACATCCACTGCGATGTATTCGTCGCCATCAATCTGGACGCTCTCAGCATCATCCACTTCCGACCTGTCAGCCTCTACGTGCGGCTCCTCCTCCGTGTCGTTGACAACCTCATCATCTTCGTCGTCACTGACGCCATCACTTGGTGCTGCAGCCGTATGGGCCGCTCGGATGTGTGCCTTAGGAGGGGCGGGACACTCCTTAGCAAAATGCCTGCTCCTGCCACAGTTGTAGCACGCTGAGGGATCCCCGGCAGGCCTTCTCTGGGCTGCTCCTGGAGCCCCAGCAGTTTTGCCTGCTATACGCAGTACAGGCGCCACCACTCCTCTTGGTGCTACCTGATTCTGACCCGAAAAGGGTTGATTATCCTTTGCTGGCAATTGTCCAGCAGGCTTTGATCGAGGCCATTGGCCTCCAGGGACTGTCTTACGAACAACAAATCGCGGATTGCGATTGTTCTCCATATCCGTCCGTTTGGCCAGGAAGGTTCCCACCTTCACTGCCTGACGGTTCACTGTTCCTCAGCGTGAACTACGCTGCTTGTAATAGTTTGCAGTCCATGTCGACTACTCATAACGGATGGCATACGCCAAGAATTCGGTCACAGTATTGACTTCCAGAGACAAATTATTGTTGCGTATCAACGCTCTCCTCATGTCTGCGGGTATTCTGTCCAGGAATGTCTCGCGGATAGTGTATTTGTCTGGATAGATGGCCATATTCTGTGCATGACCCACCAGGTCATCATAAAAGGTCTGGACGCCAGTCTTAGCATCATACACTGCCTTTCTAAAGGCATCACGAGCTTCCTGCATTGTAGCAGCGTTGACAAACCGATTATACAGTCCTATCAGGACCTCTTTAAATGTCCAGTGCGATTTGTCGCGATTAATGTGGAGAACATGGCGACGGAACCAATTCCGAGCCTCTCCTTCCATAAATTCGTGTAGCATGAATATCCTCTCCTGGTCCATGTCGTCTCCACCATAGCAGCAGGCTGCAAGGTGGTAGCACACGTCCATGGCCCAGTCCTCCAGTTGAGAGAACCTATGTCCTCCAGCGTACGCACGTATGTGCTTACCATTGGATTTACGGGGACTTACCCCAGCAGGAAACTTAAATCTGACTCCAAGGGAGTCATCCACCAGATGAGTGAGGCGGTCATGCATATGATCCATATGGATCCGGACCGCTTCATTCATTCCTGGTGTAGTTTCACACAATTCATGAGGTGCGGGCATTGAAAATGCCCGAGGACTGCGAAACAGGTGTTTATTGGCCGTTTGTTCTGGCTGTGGGGTGGGCTGTTGCCCTACTTGTGGCTCTGCTGGTTCTCCACCAGCCACCCTGCCACTATCACAACGATTATTATCATCTCAATCATTATTTCTTTGATCACGACCTCCACCGTCATTATTGCGACGACTTGGCTCCCTCCGTTCATAGTGACCACTACTGTCGTCACTACCACCCAGATCTCTGTCTGGTTCAGCAGTCCGAGCCACGAATTGTCGCCGCATGTCATCGACAGGCGTTACACCCTCACACCCTTCAAAGACTACCCCCTGGTCATCAATGAACGATTCACCATGATTGCGCAAGTCCTGGTTGCGCATCCTCTGGTAATTGACGCGTTCATTCCAGTTGTCCACTAGGTGGACACGTCGCACTACGTGTCGTGGTCGCGTTTGCTCCTCAAGAATGTGGACTTCGTCCACCTCTTCCTTGATTGTAACTTGCTTACGAGGTGTCTTAACCTCCTGCACTGCAAGTAGTGCCTCTGGCTCTGCCGGAGTCGTCGTTACAGTCTCCACCTCAGACAATGCCTGCTGAGGCACTCTGCTAACAATGCGTTGATGGTTTGCGGCGTTCTGACGCCGAATGTAGTCTTGCTGAGACTCATTAGCCTGACGAGGTGCATTGAGCAATTCCATCGCGTCCGCAATTAATGGCGCTTGTCTGCGCACACTCATCTCACATTCTACTGAGTCAGCTGGAGTAGCCATCGAGACTGCTGACCCTTGCGCTGCTTTGCGCTTAAGGTATTCCACCACTTTGAGTTCGAAGATGCGCACAAACAATTCGATATATTCATTCAAATCTGCACGGGGTACATCGTGGCTCCTAGCAGCCAGCAACTGTAAGTGCTTCACTACATAAAGCTGAAGACGCTTTCGCGTCGATTCCTTTGCGACCAACGGATATCGGTCCAACACCAGCTGTAACTGGATAGACAAGGTCGAATGCAACCTCTTGCTTTCCTCATCATCTGAGAACTCCAACTCGGACTCTAAGTCCATAACTCTCCTGAGGCCATCATGCCTCACTTGCAGCTGTTTACCGGCCCGTCTGTGCAACTCTGGAATTCCAGGCGCTGGTGACGCCTTTTCCAACCATACAACATTGTTGTCCTCCCTACTGACCACTATTGCTGGTCCTTGCTTCTGTCCTTGTGTCGTCGTTGACGACAGTCCCGGTTCAGTGGCAGCATTGGCCACATATTCCACATGCCGTTCCATCGGTGCAGTCCGGAATGGGGTGCTATGCGCAAACACGCTGCCTTGTACCATTTCCGAGTACTGGGTAACATCCGGTTGACCCTCAGAGGGAGCTGAAGAGCTCTCGGGCAATACCGGATACATTAGTGAAGGCATTTGGCTTGCTGGCAGCGACACTCCTGAGACTGCAGATCTCTCTCCTGGTTTTCCACCAGGTTGTACAATGGACATCATCCATGATACGGATAGCCCACCAGGCATTCCAAAGCTCGCGCTGACATTGCAAGGGGTCTTTTCGTCCTGCTTTGGCAGGGGTTGGTATGCTGACGCAGATTGCGTCTTCACAGCCTGAAGCACAGGTAAGTCACCTGCGTCTGCAGCTGGGAACGGAGGATCCGGATCAAGAGAGCCAGTCATGGAAGCACGTTTTCAGCGTGATGCCAACAGAGAATTGAGAGGTTTTGATGAGAGTTGCCTAGTCGGTAACAAGCCTAGAGTCTAAAGCCGATAGCAGAAGATTTAAAAAAATGTAACCAGAGTTACGAGTTAGAACTATCTTGTGTGTATCACACAGTGCTAAATCAGACCGCAGTATCAGATTTGACTAGTACGTAGTGTGAAAACAAGATGTTATCTTACGTAATACTCTACTAATTGATTATAGTGTCATTGACGCTAAGATCACGGATGACTCCGTTACAGCCCCAATTGCAACATCATCGCTGTTGATCTTGTCACCACTAACAATAGTGCTGCTTCCATCAACGATGTCGAAGAGGATGCTGCCTCTATGAATGAAAAGCACACAGTCTGTTCATTATTAGAAGACTTTTATCTTGCAGGCGAGTTTCAAAAACTCGTACCACCTGGTCCTCAGTCTTTGCACACTCAAGGCGCTACACAGTTCAGCAGCTTACCCAACCCATTCATTGTGGACTCTGACACTGACTCTTCTGCACCTTTGACCATAGAAGAACCTCATACATTAAAAACACCTTCCTCGAAGACTTCTAATCAGCGAGAACCCCCTTCTGAAGGCCGTCCTGCCAACTGGTCTATGGAAAAATGTCAAGCAGCCTTCACGCGTATCGAAGAGAACTTTATTGATCTTGCTTTCTTAGTGAACTGACCTGTTACACAAGTTAAAAAATGGTACTTCTCAGGTATGAAGAGCTCAAGAAACACCAGCGATTGGAATTTGTATCAGGCATATTTTAAAAAGTATAGTGATGACAAACACAAACGATGTGGGCTAGAGAATGGCACAGGTATGCAGTCAAGTTTTCTTTGTTTCTTCTTCTCTCACCACTTGTATAGATGCTGATTGTTGGCCAAGTTTTCAAAAGTTACATGGTGACAATACTGAGGCCTTTCTGCGAGCAATACTTAAATTGGATCATGTCAACCTTCAAAAGGAAACTCTTTAGCAACGTTCACGCAGTTTTCAGAAGCACTGCCTCAAGGTCGAAAAACTGGTATGTGTTTACTTCTTGTTGTTCATTGTCAAGTACTTATCCTTGTTTTAGAACCAAGAGGGAATGAAAAACTGTTTTCAAACACTGACTATCATTGTTGGTGACTGCATCCAGGAGGATCAAAGTCTTGGCGCAATTCTAGCAACCTCAGGTTTGACCAATGTATGTGTATACAATTCATCGTTATTATATCAAACTCAATGTGTGACAGTTCATCACCAACTGCCTCAAAGTCAAGGACAATACATTCTTGGGCTTGGTGAAATGTGAGGCGCAGTAAGTAGTGTGCAGATGTCCAGATTACCCTATTTTAATTTATTCTTCTAGTGAGGCAATCATGAACAAGGTTACTGAAACAATTGATGCTGAAAAGCTTGTCAACGACCTCAACAAAATATTTGATGCTTTGGAGGCAGAGCTCAAGCAATCTCCACCAGTGGTCCCTGCCAAAGCCAATGGCGATGATGATCCAGCGATGGAGGATGATTGGAATGTCATTTCTAGTTGCAAAAAACACCTCATCCAGCTGCTAAGTGAGTACGGTTATGTTTTTACTACATTGTGCATTCAAACATTATTTTTACAGAAGCGGCATCAGATGATGTGGGCCAACGATGGTCTGGTGACCGACTGCCCTGGGCTACCCTCCCTATCCATCTTGTAGGAATTTCTCATGTCATTACCAGGTGGCCTCCGAGCTGTGCAATGCTCAATAAGACTAGCAAGCGAGGAAAGGAAAAACAGGGTATCAAGGATTTGGACAGCAAGGATGGGCATATCCTATTGAATGCCCTCCAGAGCGGCCAGCTTAAGGTCTGCAAGGCTAATCTAGAGAAAATCAAGACTGACAGCATCGCTGTCATCACCACTGCCAGTCCGACTACTAGTGATGCACCTGAAGTTTGTAATCGTGCTCTTTATGCTAGTGGAAGAATATAGTATGGTGATTCTGCCCCTATAAGTGCTGCGATTACCCGTGTCAGGTGTAAAAAGGTTCTCAAGTCTATTATCGAAGTCCTGTCTGATGCTGAAGAGCCAATGGGGTCCAATTCACTCTCACTCTCTCCACCCTGAAAAAAACATCCTTCTCGCTACAGGAGTGTGGTTTCCGTCAGCAGTGATTCTGAACATGCTCCTGTGATGAAAAAAGACGTATCTGATTACTCCCCCCAGACTGACTTAGAAAGCAGACCTCCCGACCTCAACATGTACTTACAGTCAACAAAGAGACTAAAGTTGATGCTCTCGTAACAAAAAACAAGCCTACAGCCAACGTTAACACTTTCCAGGCGAAGAATGAGCCTGTTCCATTGAAACAGTCACTACCCAAAAAGCGTGTCACCATTGTCTCGACCAACTCTGACAACAATGAAGTCCTTCCAGACCCCAACAAGCGCCGTTGTTTTTCTCTGCCTGATGCCAGCGAAGTTCCTGTTGGCTCAGGTAATGATTACTGTGAGGCGCAGGACAATGGCAATGATGAAGTCCCCTCAGACTCCAACAAGCACCATTATTTGTCTCCACCTGATGCCAGTGAAGATTCTGTTGGCTCTGATGACGATTACCATGAGGGCAAGGACAATGATGAGTCTGAAAGCAGGATAGTTGTCACTCCTCGCACTCATCGTACTCGGGCCAATACTAGGGGGAAGGATGCAAAGAGCAAGGGCAAGGGGAAAGTGAAGGTGAACATTAGCACTACTCACAAAAATTCCTCTAGTCATGCTGTGGCATCTGCAAATATGTTGTCTACAGTGGCGACCTCAGACACTAAGCCTAAGTCACTTGCTTCCACCATTCCTGTTCCACTTTGAGAGTCTGGTCAATCCTGCTTGAACACTAAGCCTCACACTGCCCCTATTGCCAAGCTGCAGGCTGCCACTTCCAAGACAACTGCTCCACCTACCAACTCAGGCAGATCCCATCCTAGCAGTAAGACTGCAGCTGCACCAGCAGTTCCTACCATTGTTGGCACCGCCAAACTCCAGACTCCTACCCTCTCACATGCATCAATACTGCCTGCACCCAAATCCCTTATGAATGCACTACCTCTGACAGCCGCCAATCCATCTTGCAAAATTCCACCAACCTCTGCTCGGACTGGGCAAGATATTGTTGACAGCATAATGGCCCCGAAGTCAAAGTCTTAGCCATTCTCTGGGCCCAGGTCTGTTGCAGGATGTAACACTGCAGAGGGAGACTCTGTACTCCTCCAGTCCTCCCATCCTCCCTCCAATGATAAGAGTATGCAGTCAAATAGGGCTGTTACTCCAATCTTGGGCCATTTTGAGAACTCAATGAAGGAACCCCCCTATTTTGCCCAGGGTGCTGAGGACGACTATCCTTACAATGAAGAGATGTATGACAACACTGCAGAGATGTACAATGATCCTGGATATTCCATGGGACGAGGATATCCCCATTACAACATGCACAATGGAGGACCTGCAGCATATCACAGTCGTCCTCCCTACTATCCAACTGTTCCTCCCAGAGGTCATGCAAGATACATTGCCTATTTGTACCCACACCAAGGCTCAAACGGCGTCCCTCAATATGCTCTTCCCCCTCAAGGAGTTTGTTATCACTTTACAACACGCTATGGGCTGCCTCGTGGTCGTGGTCATGGTCGTGGTCATGGAGTGTCGAATGCTGGTTCTTTGCATCGGCCTACCTGTCTACCCGCCACATCAAATATGGGATCATCTCGCAACAATCAATCATTCCCTTCAATGTACAGTGGCAGCGAGCCGTTTTGGAGTTTGTCTGGTCAGTATGAGCAGAAAGATGATGGGGTAGATTCAAACATGCTCAGTTAGTTGTAGCACTGTTAGTAGTAGCAGTGTAAAATAGTTGATAGTGTTGAGTTTTTTTGATAGCGTTTGTACATCTCTGAATGCTATTTTTTCTTGACAAGTACGTGAAAACATAACACAAGTTATAACAAGTCCAGTGAGGGGACCTCCCAACCACTCAGCCATCCAATCAAACCTCACAACCTCCCGACCTATCTGACCACTGACCGAGAGTTGTGAACCATGCCCGATTGGATCTCAGCTTCAAAAAGAGGTGCGGTTGGTACGCTTAGGGTACTTTTGAAAGCATAAATAACCCCCCTAAGGCACCATCAAGAAGCAGATACCGTCCTGCCAGGGGTGAAATTGTGATCCAAGTTGATGCTTGAAGACTTGAATAGCGATATTCAGAATGGCACAGATATTTGATGAGTCCGTGACAAAACTGTGTCAGCCACCTTTGCTAGGAGGCTTTGTGTCAGGGGACTCCTCATTTCTTCCTTTTCTCACTCCTTATCTCTTCACTCTCCTTCCATTCATTCTCTTCTTTCTTCTGACATTATTTCATTTTACTGTTTCTATTCTTTCAACACTATCTGTTAGTACTACTCTCAGCCCTTGAGATGCTCTGGTTCTTTAGCCACCATTCAGACAAGTGTAGGCCCACTCAGCACCACTTCCAGACTGCTTATATAAGCCAGAGTTTGCCAGAGTTTGCCCCTTATTTGTACAAGTGTTTGTGTAGGCAATTTTCGAGTTTTTAAGGTTTTGTTGTACTGTACAGTTGTTTCCCATGCTTCAGAGGCCCCAGAAGCGTCCAACCTGGCATAGGGAATCCCTAGACTTGTTCTCTTTGGATCTCCCTCTGTCAGGTGAGTAGCTACCTTGATATTGTCAGTATATATTCTAATACACTTTGGATCTCCCTCTGCCAGCTGTATGACTGAGCCACAGCCTCTAGAGGTCGCCCTTACACCAACAAGACCAAGGATGGAGTCTATGATAAGAAAGATTAGTCGTTACATGAAGCAACAGTGTGGAAGGAGGGTCACGACAGCACAAATATGGAGAGGAACCCAGAACAAAGATTTCTCAAGACAAATCAGGGTCTTCTTGTGGAAAGAAATACATGATGCATACAAAATAGGTTCCTACTAGGACCGACCTAACATGCCTCCCAATTTTAGATCGAGAGCCATATGCCCATGCGATGACATTGTCAACTCTTTGGATCACATCCTCTCTTCATGCTCTTCACCGGGCCAAAGGATTGTATGGAAACTAGTGAATAGTGTATGGAAAGCTTGGTCAGGTAAGGCACTACCCAAACAGAATGTAAGCTCTATCCTGGGAAGCCCCCTAGTCAACATGGATGGAAGGAGTAAGATAGAGTCAGTGTGCCTGTCTTGTCTTTATAGAATCCTAGTGGTAGAGTCGGCATACCTGATATGGGTTCTCAGGTATAAGAGAGAAATAAGAAAGGAGAACCTCCCTTTCTCAGAGGAAGAAGTAATGCGACGATGGAAGAAAATGATGGTTTCCAGAGTGGACCTTGACAAAAAACTGACCAGCCTGAAAGTGGGAAAGCATGCAATCACCATGAACCTCGTGGAAGCCACATAATGTGGGACAGGCCTGGGCTCTTAGCCCATAGTGCCTCTTATGGAGGCAGAGAGCAGGGTTTTAGTGGGTATAGAACCTGATGAAAGAGGGAGAATAGGATGAAGCTGTCCTACCTGGGTTTAGAGCTCCACACTCTGTGCATAAATGCATTTCCTCGCAAACTAACATTGCTGGATGTTGACAAATTTCTGGTTTCGATCTCAGGATACCAGCCTGCAGGTAGGGTGGAGGCAACTATGGCACCAATCACACCACCATACCAAACACTACTTCAAAAAAAAAAAAAAAAAATTTGATTGTGGATCATTGTGTAACAACCGTTACTGTCCTTACTCAATTCCATTGCCTTGTAATTATCCCTCTCCTTAACCTTTCCTATTTCCAGCTATCTCTATTACCAATGGTATATAAACTACGTACTGTTTGGATTTGTAGACATTCTTGACAATCTAGGACTTATTCCAGTTCTCTCTGATTGTCTAAGTCTTTGTGTGATGGACACTGTGACCCACTGTCCTCACATATTTTGAACTTCTAAAGTCCTACAAACCTACAGAAAACCTCATGGTGACTCTAGTATCCTGGCTACCCACAGTCTGATCAACTGCAGACCCCCAACACTATGAGTCCCCACCAAAAATTTATTTTACTAACAGAAATGCAAACTAGATACTCCCTCCAGCAACAGGCAGCGGGGACCTCTGCCTGCCGACTAAGCCCAACAGCAACCTGGACCTCAGGACCACTGAGATACCCTGGCCTGAAAAAAAAAACTGAGTCCATGGCCACGGACACTACACCCTGTACCGGACCAACTGCGAGTGCTGATAACACCACAATGCCCACTGAAATAGATGTGGATGCCGCCGAGCATAAGGCCGGTGTGAAAGATGACCCTACTCCAGGCATCAAAACTGAATACCATAGTGATGAGAGTTCAGTATCGGATGGTGATGACCATTTATATGTATCTACTTTAGAACCGGAAGGGCTAGTAGAACACTTAGATATAGAAACAGCACTCTTACCCCAAGAGGGGCAAGGGGAAAAGGTACTTAATGCGAGTATGATAATTGATGAACAATTACACCAGGACATAGAGAGTGTTCGTAAGAGTATGACCCAAAATGAACGGACACAAGTTGATAAGAGAATGGAGAAGGTCTCCTTCTTACCCGAACAGGAAAGACCCCAAGAAAAGAGGAAAGGAATTGACTCCAGGAACTGGGGAGGAATAGATCTTGATGAGAGTGAAATAGACATCCAAATACAGAGGGAGATCCTTGCCGAACACAATGCGAGGTGTAAACATAAACCCCAGCCTAATCCCAATAATTTGGATGCCATGCCAACAACGGCTGTCATCAACAATGACGCCAGCAAGGGCAGACATATTGATAAAGGTATGGCTGAGAAGATGGATATCGATCCTCAGAAGGTGACCTGCGAGGATGTACTAGACTACCTCAGAAATAAAAGAAAATTAGTGCATGAGATGGATAAAATCTGCAAAAAGGAAAAGTCTGCTCACAGGAAGTGCAGGGAACGTGCTGGATCAGAACCCATTTCTGATGAACTAACAGCACTCATTCAAAGGGTTGCAGAAGGATCTAAGAACAAGCATAGGTACAAATCTAGGCTTGCAAACCAGAACAGGAGAAGCAACAAGGATGCAGCAACGAAGCCCATCATCCAAATAATGGTGGAAAGCGCACTGGGCAGGGCCTTTGACTGCTTGGACAAGCGACAAAGGCGCAACAACCCTGATTTGTCAGATACATCCTCAAGCAGTGAATCAGAATCAGACATGAGCTTGAGCTATGACACCGATGAAAGCGAGTCCAGCTCGACCGACAGCTCAGCAATGCAATCATCATCCCACCACAGAGAAAGATCCTGATCCAGCAAGTTG
Organism: Macrolepiota albuminosa; assembly: GCA_027475525.1. Classification (NCBI taxonomy): domain Eukaryota; kingdom Fungi; phylum Basidiomycota; class Agaricomycetes; order Agaricales; family Agaricaceae; genus Macrolepiota; species Macrolepiota albuminosa. The sequence goes on along the minus strand of JAMWFC010000066.1, from coordinate 235,267 downwards.
AAACAAAGCTGCTTGTGCCGCCGCACCATCATTAAGCCCACTCCTCCAGAGAAGTATGATGGCAGAGTGGATATTCATGCTTTTTATAAGTTTCTAACCCATGGTACTGCATATGTCAAATACGGCTACATAGAGAAATGGCATCAAGTCATGGTATTATCAGAATTTTTAATGGGAAAAGCATACACCTTCTATACTAGATCAGTGTCCATAGACCCTGAACGCTGGTCTTTAAAGAAGTTCTTCATCGAGCTTTTTAACTACTGTTTTCTGATAGATTTCAGAAATCAGCAAAGAAAGAAACTAAACAACTTCTCTTAGAGCAACAAGTCAATCCACAAGTACGTGGCAGACTTGGATGAGTTGTTTACCATTGTGGGAGCTGACAGTACTTGCGCCCGAGTGGTAAAGCTTTTCAATGGATTCAGGCCGTCGATTCGGAAGGCCTTACTAAGGGAACACATGAATCCTGAGTACACCTCCTGGAAGGACATGGTAAGAGAGGCCAAATACCAAGAGATGGCCGAGAACATTAACGTACAAGAATCAAACTCCAATGGCTGGCAAAGCCATCAGTCACGCCACAATGGGCAAACTCAGGGGAATCAAGCTAATAACCCGAAACAAAACACTGCCACTGACGGACAGCACAAGTCTAAGAACTCGAAGTCATTCAGAGAACGTAAGACTCACAATACTAACGGAAACCAAGCTGGTTCCAAAGGGCGTGGTGGTCACACATCACAGCAAGGAAAAGGTGGGTTGCATAACAGCAGCCACAAGAAGGCTGACTACCAGCAAACAAACCCCCTCAGCAAAGAGCAAAAGAGTGCACTTAGGAATGCTAACAAATGTTTCCTATGTGAACAAGAAGGGCATTTTGCTTGCAACTGCCCTATCAAAGGACGTGCCAAGTCCAGTAATGGAAAGCCTCCAGGAGTAAGCACTTTTGGAATAAGCATAGATCTTGAGCAAACTGAGCAGTTTCGCCAAGACAGCGTAGGCAAGATAACTGAGCTGTCTGCAGGGATGATTGGAAGGGTTATCCACCTGGAAATTCAGCCCAAAGAGTATGATAGTGACAAGGACACAATCCCAGATCTGCAATCCATGTCAGTCTCAGATCAGGAGGATGGAATGGACTTAAGCTTGTTGGATAGTTATGACTCAATAGAGGACCCCTACGTTGACAATAGGGAAATCCTTTTCTCCCCTCCTATGGATTTCGAATATACTTATGACTTCCCAGTAGAGAGTGGGGAGGATAAAATATGTCTCCTTGATGTAGAATCAGAATTCAACCACTTGGGAGATGCGGCATGCAACAAGCTGGAGGAATTGTTAGAAAGCATGCAGCCCTATCCGGGTGACCCAGTTAATGTGCTGCAATTCCATGGCAAGCAGTTTGTGGAAACGCCCATATCTCACAATGAACTGCTCATCAGGGACAGGGTCTTTGACCTGTTCAACATGATTCCACACTCAGTAGTCATGTGGAAAGACTTCCCTGTAGGTCACTGGTACACCACAATCAGGCATAGCACTACCAGGACACCATACAACTGGAAGTCAGTATATCAGACACTCCTGATAGTAGATCCTTACGCATGAAATGTGAAATGCGCATTGGAACAAGGAGCTCCATACCATCTAGATGAACAAGGACAGAAGTTCCTATACTACAGGTTCGAAGTAATACCTGATGGAACTGATTACCGAATATATGATTGTCATTTGGGATTCTACGCACCAATTGCATTGAGAAGACTCACTAACAAACAGTTTGATATTGTCAATTGGTACAAAAACAGCTGGAAAGATTGATTAGCAGCGATGCCAACACGAGTCTGGCTGACCCTGTTGAATCAGTAGCATGGTTGTTCAGAGAATGCTCAATCCGTAACTCATCCCTGAGCGACACTAAGGTGGAAGTAATCGAGTCCTGGAGCTCAGTGTTAGGAAGCTTGCACATGGAAGTCGAAGGAGGACAGCTTCGAGAGTTAGAACTCAATGGTCAGCAAATACTGATTGGTACATACCCCTCAATCCAACAGAACACATCCCATGTCAAGGACCCCTCACAGATGGTCCCCAGACCCTTAGTTGTTATAGTACATATCAATGGTCAGCTGGCTAGAGCTCTAGTGGATTCTGGTTCCCTAGGAGATTTCATATCAAGCACGTTGGTACAGCAACTAGGCATTGAAAAAAAGGAGCTAACTTCTCCAGTACCTCTACAACTCGCTGTACAGGGGTCCTGATCCGGCATAAATTATGGTGCAACCACAAACTTTAATTATCAGTCCATATCTGAATGCTGCTACTTTGATGTCATCAACCTGTCAGGATACAACCTGATCCTTGAAACCCCATTCCTTTTCCAGCATCGCGTCACCTTCAGCATCAACCCATCATACGTAGTTATAGGATCCACAACCTTGTTACCCCTTGAGGGAGCAGGAGTAACTCAGCTGGCCTCTAGGTCTATGAGACTTTATAAAGAGAATCTAGAAGTCTTATGAGAGGAACTTCATCAATACGCAGACCCCATATGCAAATTGGCAAGTGATACTCCATTGCCACCATTGAGGGTGATTAATCACACAGTTGATTTAATTGACCCAAACAGGACTTACCCATGGCGGCCATCACAATGCCTGGAAGCAATGCAAACACAGTAGATCAAGAAAAGAGATGCGTACATAAAAAATGGTCGGTGAAGGATCACCAGCAGCAGGAATACGGTCCCTATGATGCTTATACCAAAACTCTCAAAAACAGGGAAACCACCAAGATTGAAAACAGTATTCAACCTGCACGCTCAAAATGCCAACATGATCAAGAGATTGTCTCTGCTGCCAGATATAGATGGAATCCTGAGGAGGGTCTCAAGAGGTTGGTACAGGTCTATCCTGAATGGAAAGGATGCTTACAAACAGATCCATATAGTCCCCAAACACCTCGAAAAAACAGCAGTAACCACACCTGATGGAAACATGGTGAGCAATGTAGTGCAACAAGGGGACTGCAACGCACCAGCAACATACTTGTCAGGTTCCGCTGAGTCGGGGGCTTTCCAGGAAAGCGATCGCCCTTACAATGCGGACTTGACCCACGGATACTTGGGTGTCTGGAACTCCAGGGCTAGGACTCCGGGGTTCAAGACGTGGACAGGGGTAATCCCAGGAAAAGGGACTCGGTCCGGAGGTTTTGGGTTGTGGTAGCTGGGGGATTCGGGTGGGGGTCGAGTCGTGAACCGGAGGTTCTAAGACGAAACCAAGTTAGCAAACTAAAGTCGTGAAGTGCGTACCAATCTCTAGAGCACGCGAGTATTCAAGCGTGCCAGTCAAAGCGTGCCAGTCAATGCGTACCAATCAAGCAGAGGGCACGCAACAATCCAAGTAATGCAATGTAATATCAAGACTAGCAAATACAACAGGGAACTATACTATAAGTACTACGGGACCGGGTCTCGGGATTCCGGGGTGTCTGGGATGGGTTCCGGGAGTCATTGAGTAGCGGGCAGGGACTGTATACCTGGATCGCATGTGTGGGGCGTGCGATCAATTGGCGTAGAGGGAGTTGTGATGCATGATGCGTGATGGCTGGGAACGAGTTGCGTGATCCGATTGTTGATCGGGGCTGGTGGTGGCTGATGGCGGTCCTTGATGCGCGCAATGGCGGTGTCGGTAGTTGTGATGGCGGGGTGTGTCCTGTGGGGTCGGAGGGAGGGTCCCAGAGGGTGTTTCGGGGGTGTTCCGGGGTGGGCCCGGAGGGGAGGGGTCGTGACATCACCCCCCCCTCAGCGCTGAGACCCTCCGAGGCACATGTAGCCGGTGGTCCGGACTGGGGTCCAATCGTGGGACCCGGCACCTGACCTGCCACGTATCAAAAAAAATTTTACCAACCAACTCAACCATGTTGTGTATGCCGACGCATTCCCCAACGCCCCTGCCTACTGACGAAGTCGCATCCCTGATCATGTAGGAGTCCCAGGATGCCCGGTACCGGCGCTGCCTAGATCGGGAGCGCATAGCGGCGCTCGCCCAACAGCGTGAGTGTCTCCGTGCTGGTTGTCAGGTTCCGCTGAATCGGGGGCTTTCCGGGAAAGCGACGCCCTTACGATGCGGACTTGATCTACGGATACTCGGGTGTCTGGAACTCCGGGGCTAAGACTCCGGGGTTCAAGACGAGGACAGGGTTAGTCCCGGGAGAGGGGACTAGAGTCCGGGGGTTTCGGATGAGAGTAGCTGGGAGTTAGAGGGGGTCGAGTCGTGAACCGGAGGTCCTAAGACGAGACCAAGTTAGTAACTTAAGAGTCGCGAAGTGCGTACCAAACTTATAGCACGCGAATACTAAGGCGTGCCGGTCGAAGCGTACCAAACGAGGCGTACCAGTCAAACAAGAGGGCACGCAATAACCAATGTAACAGTATGCAAAGTATGTAATATCAAGACTCGCGAATACAACAGGGAACTATGCTATAAGTACTACGGGACCGGGTCTCGGGGTTCCGGGATGTCTGGGATGGGTTCCGGGGGTTATTGAGTAGCGGCAGGGGCTGCATACCGGGATCGCGCGTGTGGGGTGCGCGATCAATTGGCGCGGATGGAGCCGTGATGCGTGATGCGCGATGGCCGGGGGCGAGTTGCATGATCCGATCGTTGATCGGGGCTGGTGGCGGCTGATGGCGGTCCTTGACGCGCATGATGGCGGTGTCGGCGGTCGTGATGGCGGGGCGTGTCCTGTGGGGTCGGAGGGAGGATCCCAGATGGTGTTCCGGGGGTGTCCCGGGGTGGGCCCGGAGGGGAGGGGTCGTGACATCACCCCCCCCTCAGCGCCGAGACCCTCCGAGGCGCGCGTAGCGGGTGGTTCGGACCGGGGGTCAACCGTGGGATCCGGCACCTGACCTGCCACGTATCGAAAAAAAATTTTTTACCATCAAACTCAACCATGTCGCGTACCCCGACGCATTCCCCGACGCCCCCGCCCACCAACGAAGTCGCGCCTTTGGTCGTATGGGAGACCCGGGACGCCCGGTATCGGCGCCGCCTGGATCAGGAGCGTGTCGCGGCGCTTTTTCAGCAACGTAGGTGCATTCGCGTGTTTTTCGCTTGGCCCGATCAACCTCCCTTTTTTAGAACAACAAAACGCACCTGCCCCGGAGGCGGGACCCAGTCGCCTGCCGGAGGCTGCCCCGGAGGCACCGGTCAGTTCCCCGCCGTCGGTTCCCGCGGTAGCCCCTCAGGCGGGTCCCAGTCGCCCCGCGCCTACTGTCGCGCGGATGACCGTCCGACCCCCCCGCCCTCCCCCTTCACCTCGTCCCCGCTTGGTCGCCCCGCGTTTTCGTCGATCGGGGATGGCCCCCGGCACCGTGTCGGTGGTCCCGGAGGATCTGCGTGTCCCGTGGGCCGCCGTGTCGCAGTCGATGTTCGAGCAGGCCCTTGAGAGGCCCCGGGGGTTGCCCACCCATGCGTGGTGCGTTAGTAACGGGCCGGTAAGTGACTTTGTACCTTCGTGGCCGCCGCTAACGTCGACCCAGTGTGTGCACTGCGCTCGCCGGATGGTGCCGTGCCATTTCGAGGCCCCCAGCCCGTCGTCCCGGAGAGACTCGTCGGTGTGCGAGGCGTGTCGCGACAACCACGAGCGCTGCTCCGTTTCCGCTTTGTGGAGGGCGCGTTGCATGGCGCGGGAGCAGGGGTGGCCGTTGGGGGGATTGACACGCCGGATGGGGGTGGAGGAGAGGGACTGGGTGGTCGAGCCGCCGGTGGGAGCGTCGGAGGGTTCCGGGGCAGGCGCCGCCCCGACGAGGGGGTCTCGGGTCAGGGGGGCGGCGGGGGTGGGGAGTCGGGGCCGGCCCGTGGTCCTGCTCACGCGCCGGGCAACCCGGGCCGGGGCGAGTCGTGCCGACAAGGGGAAGCGGCGGGCGTCGCCCAGTCCTTCCCCCGGCCCTTCCAAGCGGCCACGGCTCTCCCGGGGGTCCTCTTCCCCGGCCCCTTCCCTGCGCCTGTCTCCGGCGGTCTTTTCCCCTTTGTCGGGGCGGCCGCTGGGCGAGGACGTGAGGGCGCTCCAGGAGCGCGTGGATCGGGCCGAGCGGGAGAGGCAGGAGCTGGTTGACCGCCATCAGGTCACAGCTGAACACCTGCGGGGGGTTCGGACGACCCTGGCCCGGAGCGAGGAGGCGGTGAGGCAGGAGGCGGCAGCTCGGCGGTGGATGGAGGAGGACCGGGGGGCGGCAGCTCGGGAGCTGCAGGAGGCGCGGGTTGCACGAGGGGCGTTGGAGGCCGAGCGGGACGCGCTACGGGCCCGGCTGGAGCAAGGGACGGGTCATCCGGAGCCGGCCCCCCAGAGCCTGCAGGACGTGGTCGTCGCCCGGATGTCGGCTTTGAGTGAGTGGTTGGAGCCCCTCTACCGAGTTCCCGTGCTGATTTCCCTAGGTTGGGCCCGGGAGCACCGCCTACTCCTGGACGGGGCGGCTGCGGCGCTGGCTTCTCTGCAGGAGGGTCAGCGGCCCGAGTTGGCAACCCCGGGGGTGGAGCGTGGGTTGGACCTGCTGGGGAGGCTGGTCTCGGCGCACCGGCGGAGGAACGTCCCAGCGCCGGGCACCTGGTTCGAGAGGATTCTGGACGAAGGCGAGCCTCTTCCGTCCTGGGACCAGCTGCTGGAGGAGGCGTCACGGGAGTACGTTCCGGGGGAGCGGGAGGGGGAGGAGCCCCGGGGTTGGCCGTCGCGGCCCAGCGGGGAAGAGGGAGGGGAGGGGGGGCCGGAGACCCCTCACTAGCAGTCTTTCTTGCCGAACTTTCTTGGTGGTCCCGTTATGTGTCCTATAGTGTAGTGGTAAATCAAAATGTATATACTTGTTCTGCCGAGGTAAGTAAGTAAAGAGAGAGAAAAGAAGGACAGAAACATCGTAGGTAATTTGGCGGGAGAGAGAAATTCGGGTGCTACGATGGGAAAGGGTAATAAAGGGGAGCGAGAAAGAAGGAAAAACAGAAAGTATACATGGGAGTTGAATCCCTACCGAATCCAGAGGCGGGGGTTACGCCCACTACTGCCGTCTGTGAGTCCTGCGCCCTGGAGGGTCGTCTCCCGGGTGCTGTTGTTGGAAGTCCCGGAGTTTGTCGAGGGCGCCTTCGAGGTTTTTGCGTGGTTCCCAAGTGTCGTCCTCCGGGCCGTATCCCTTCCACCGTACGAGGAAGTGGGGTCGTCCACGAATGTTCCGGGAGTCGAGGATGTCTTCGACCTCGTAGTGGTACTCGTCCTCGACCTCGACCGGGGGAGGGGGTTCGGGTCGTCGTCCAGGGAAGGGATCCGGGGGGTGTCGCTCCAGGAGGCGGACGTGGAAAACCGGGTGCAGTCCTTTTAGTCCCGGGGGAAGTTCGATCTTGTAGGCGTGGGATGAGACCTTCTTCAATATCTTGAACGGGCCGAGACGCTTGTGATCGAGTTTCGGGGAGGGCCGGCGGGTGCGGAGGTGTCGTCGATCTAACCATACCTTTGTCCCGGGGGTCCAGTTGGGGGTGTCTTCCCGTTTCCGGTCGGCGTGTTTCACGTAGGCCCGGTTCGCGGTGTCGATCTCTTCCCGGAGAAACTCGTGAAGAGACTGGAGATCCCGGGCGACCTCGTGGGCGGCGTGTGACGGGATGTCCCGGAGCGAGAGCGTCAGTCGAGGATGGTATCCCTTGTTGGCAAAGAAGGGTGACACCCCGGTGGCAGAGTGCGGCGTGTTGTTGTAGGTGAACTCGGCCAGGGGGAGCTCGGCACGCCAGTCGTCCTGCAAGTAGTTGACGTACAGTCGGAGGTACTGCTCGAGGGACTGGTTGACCCTTTCGGTTTGGCCGTCGGTTTCGGGGTGGTAGGCGGTAGAGAGGTTAGTCTTTACTTCAAGTGCCTTACACAGGGAAGTCCAGAACTTGGACACGAAGAGAGGGCCACGGTCAGAGACGATGTCGTCCGGGAGTCCATGTTTGGCGAAGACGTGCTCGAGGAACAGCCGGGCGAAGTCCGGGGCGGTATCCGTGGTGTGGCAGGGTAGGAAGATGCCCTGTTTGGTCAGCCTGCACACAACGACGAGAATAGCATCGAACCCTTCAGATTCCGGGAGCTCGACGATGTGGTCCAGAGATATTGAGGACCAGGGGCGTCGTCCGACCGGCAGGGGTTTCAGGAGTCCGTACGGTCGGTGTCGGGGGACCTTGGCCCGGAGGCAGGGCTCGCATGATCGAATGTAGCGGGTCACGTCCTTCTTCAACCCTGGCCAAAAGTAAGTCCGGGAGATGAGCTGGAGGGTCTTACGTATTCCAGGATGTCCCCGGAGCTTGTGGTCGTGGTGTTGACGGAGGACGTCGTAGCGAAGTCGGGCGTGATCCGGGACGTAGATGCGGCCGTCCCGGAGGAGGAGTTTTTCGTCGGGGGACAGGGAGAAGGCGGGGTCCCGGTCGGTTCCATCAGGGGGGTTGCGGGGGTCGTGATCGGTGAAGTACTTGTCTCGGGGGGCGCGGCGAATCTGACTCAGGGTCCCTTCCTCGTTTAAGATCAGTAAGGCATTCAAATGTTCGGGAGGGATCACCACGCGATGATTGAATGCATTACGTTCCGCCTCGAACGACTTCTTGGGGTAGACATCCGGTCGGCGGGTGAGGGCGTCGGGCTTGGCGCCAAGTCGTCCCGGGCGGTACTGGATCGTGAAGTCGTACTCCGAGAGGATCTCGGACCATCGGGCCTGTCGTCGACTGAGTTGCTTGGTCGTGGTGAAGTACTGCAGGTTGTTATGATCCGAATAGACCTGGATCCGGTGCCGGGCTCCCTCGAGGTAGGCCCGCCATTGCTTGAAGGCTTCGACGATGGCGAGGAGTTCCTTGTCGTAAATGTCGTAGTTGAGCTCGGCGTCGATCATGGACCGGGTGTAGAAAGCGACTGGCCGGGGTTCCCCACCGTCAGATTCCATCTGTGAGAGAATCCCGGCGATGGCGTAGTCGGAGGCGTCACATTCCAGGATGATCGGGAGGGCCGGGTCGTAGTGCCGGAGTACCGGGGCGACTGTGAAAGCCTCCTTGAGCAGGTTAAAGACGCTCTGGCACTTACTGTCCCAGTTCCAGGCGATGTCCTTGCGCGTGAGCCGGTTGAGGGGTTTCGTAATCCCGGAGTAGTTGTCTATAAACCTCCGGTAGAAGTTAGCGAAACCCAGGAAGGACTGTACTTCCTTCACGTTCCGGGGCTGCGGCCAGTTGACGATGGCCTCGACCTTGTGGGGGTCCATGCGAACGCCATTCGGGGATACTATGACGCCAAGATACTCAACCTCTTCCGTATGAAATGAACACTTCTCGGGCTTGGCGTGGAGGTTGTGCTCCCGGAGGCGCTCGAGGACTTGCCGGACATGCTTTTGGTGATCCTCCGGTGAGTCGGAATAAATGAGGATGTCGTCCAGGTAGACGATCACGAAGACGTCGCTCATGTCGTGGAAGATGTCGTTCATGAAGTATTGGAACGTGGCGGGGGAGTTAGTCATTCCGAAAGGCATTACAAGGTACTCAAACAGACCATACCGCGTGCGGAACGCGGTTTTCCACTCGTGTCCCGGGGCGATGCGGACGTTGTTGTAACCGGAGCGGAGGTCGATCTTCGTGTAGACCTTGGCACTGCGGAGTCGATCGACCAGATCGCCGATGAGCGGGAGCGGGTAGCGGTTCTTCTTGGTGATCTTGTTGAGTCCCCGGTAGTCGACACAGAGTCGGAGCGAGCCGTCCTTCTTCTTGGCGAATAGAACCGGGGCTCCGGCGGCGGAGGCGGAGGGTCGGATGAATCCCTTACCGAGCATTTCGTCGAGGTAGTCCTTGAGAGCCCGGAGTTCGACCTCCGACATGTTGTAGACCTTGCCGAAAGGGGGGGTGGCTCCTTCCTCGAGGTCGATGGTGTGATCATAGGGGCGGTGAGGGGGGATCTCCTTGGCGTCTCCTTCGGAGAATACGTCAGCGAACTCGTGATACTCCGGGGGAACTACTTCTCGGAGGATTTGCTCCTCGGTTTTCTGTTCCGGGGGAATGGCGTCCCCTCGTAGGTGTTCTTCCGGGAGAGAAGGCGAGGTGTGCAGCTGAAACGTGGGAGTCCCATCCCTCATGAGGCGGGCGAAGGGGGCGGCCCCAATGATCTTGATGTCGAGTGCGCTCGGGTCGGTCGGGGTCGCGGAGGCATCGGCCGGAGTGGGTGTGACGCGTGTCTGAGACCGGCAGGGGTAGTTCAGCCCTTTGTACTTGTTCCGAGGAATGTTTGGGGGTCGATCAGGGGCCTTGAGGTCTCGGACGGGCGTGGGTGAGGCATGCGCGGGGGGCGCGGCAGTCGTCCCGGGGGTGTCGGGCGTCGGGTCGCCTCCTAGGGCTCGGAGGTGCACGGCGGTCGAGGGGTGGTCTTCGGGTCCCGGGAAGGTCATGGTGAGCGTCCTCCAATCGATGTCGGGGTTTGTGTCGCGCAGCCAGGGCAGCCCCAGCACCATCGGGGTCGAGTCGTGAAGTCGCGTGACCAGGAAGTCGGAAGTGAACTCGTAGGCAGCCAGGGCAGCCCCAGCACCATCGGGGTCGAGTCGTGAAGTCGCGTGACCAGGAAGTCGGAAGTGAACTCGTAGTTGTTGTCCAGGGTCACGCGTCCCGAGTGAGACCTTTGATGGGGCCGGAGGAGGAGGGGGTGCCGTCGAGGCGTTGCAGGCGGAGGGGCTGGTCGAGGGAGTCGTGGGGGAGGTGATGGGGCCGGAGGAGGAGGGGGTGCCGTCGAGGCGTTGCAGGCGGAGGGGCTGGTCGAGGGAGTCGTGGGGGAGGTCGAGGGCGTCGCTGATGAAAACCCCGGTGGCTCCGCTGTCGATAAGGGCCGATATCGGTCCCGGGGTGCCGTCCAGCCTGGCATTGATGACGAAGGATCGGGACGAACGAGACTGGAGTCCGGGGGGTGGTGGGGGCTCGTCCGGGGGGTCCTTCGGGGTCGGATCTGAGGAGTGGGGAATGTCGAAGGGGAGTTGCTGGTCGTCGGGGGTCGGGTCCCGGGTCAGGTGAAGGGTGAGGTGTCGCCAATCGATGCGGGGGTTAAGGGGAGTTGCTGGTCGTCGGGGGTCGGGTCCCGGGTCAGGTGAAGGGTGAGGTGTCGCCAATCGATGCGGGGGTTAGTGTCCCGGAGCCACGGGAGTCCTAAGACCAGGGGTGCGGAAGGGTGAAGTTTTGTTATCAACATCCGGAGGTTGTGAGTCTGTCCGTTGGCGAAGGTAACGGGCATACGCATGAAGTGGGTGATGTCCCCCGCCGTAGAGGCGTCTCCGTCAAAGAGGCAGAGTCGTACCGGGACCGGGAGTCGCTGGGCGGGTTCCGGGGCGAAGGTAGACCATGCTTCATCGATGAAGTTGTCGGTGGCGCCACTGTCGACGAGGGTGTTGAGGGGAGTTCCGGAGGGGGTGAGGCGGGTTTTGAGGAGGAGGGAGTGCGAAGAGTGGGAGGGTAGGTAGGCCGTGAGGGTGTCCTGTATGAGTGTCGTAGAGCGAAGGTGTGAGACCGGGGCGGAGAAGACGTCGGGGTCGATTCCGCGATTTAGGGCGTCTTCCGGGTCTAAATCGCCGGGTCGTTTTCCGAATACTCGTAGGTAGCGTCCTCCCCTTCGAAGGTCCAGGTGGCACGTCCCATGACCTGTCGTTTGGGGCACTCGGAGATGAAATGATCTTTCTCACCACAGAGTATGCAGACGCCCTCCCTTCTCCGTCGTTCCTGCACATCCGTCGGGACCTCGATCCAGGGTCGTCCCTTCTTTTGAAGCCGGTTGGCTCGGAGGGCCTCCTCGTCCCGCTCGTCGTCGAAGTCGAAGTCTTCGGGGTCTCCCGGGGGTTCCTCGGGGCTTGGCGCGTCGCCCGGGTCTTGGGTGGCCACGGCGGCGTTGAGCTGGGCCTGGGGGCGGGTGCCGCTGCCGGGGTTAGCATTGGGCGGGCCGCGACTCACCGGGGGTCGGCCGCCAGGGAACGCGGGGGGACCGGGATTTCGACCTTGGGGGTTGGGAGCTTCGCCGGAGGGCCAAGGGGGTCCTCCTCTAGGGTTCCAGGGGGGTCGGGAGTTCGAATACTCGCTGCGGTCTTCCCAGTAGCGCTGGTCGATCTGCATGACGAGGGCCTTGTATCCGTCGTAGGAGGGTTGTTTCGGGGCGAGTCGGAGGACGTCCTTGATACGTTGTGGGAGGGCGCGGCGGAGGGCGTACCGGAGGGCGCTGTAATTCCAACCTGTCTCGTAAGCTTCCTTTTCAAAACGTACGATGAAGGTAGTGAAACGTTCTTCAGAGCGCATCCGGAGGTTGAAGAGGTTGTCCTCGGCCTCGGCCACGGTGTCGTATATCCCGAATTTCCCGGAGAATTCGTCGACGAAGGCTTGCCAGCGAGCGAGTGCCGGGTTGTTGGGGTCGAACTGGATGAGGGCCGTGTAGTGATCGAAGGCGATCCCCTGGAGGTACGACGCGGCAAAGGCCACCCGGGAGCTGTCAACCTGAAACGTGAGCGGCTTTGCCTGAAACGTATTAAGACACTGAGTGAGGAAGGTACGCCATTTCCGGGGGTCCCGGCCCGTGAACGCATCAGGTTTCTGAATGTCTAGACGTCCTTCGCGGGCGAGGGCGTCGCGAGCGTCGTCCGGTCCGGCAGCGTTACGGGGAGGGGGGCCAGCGTTGTAATAGTAGTAGTAATGATTACCCCCCCCTCCTTGGGGAGGAAAAGCACCAAGGGCGGGGCCCCACCCGCCGGGAGGTCCTCCTCCGGGTGGCTCACCTGGGGGTCCACGCCCGGGAGGTCCGTTGTCCCAAGGGGGTTCGTTCCTGCCAGGAGGGGGCCCGGGTCTCCACGCAGGGAGTGGCGGAGGTGGGGGGCCTGGGGGTCGTCCTCGGGTTCGGCTGGGGGTGGCGGAGGCGGTCGGGGAGGGTTCGGCGGTGTCGGGTCGGGCGGAGGGGGGTTAGGTGCTGGGTCGGGGCTGGGGGTGGCGGAGGCGGTCGGGGAGGGTTCGGCGGTGTCGGGTCGGGCGGAGGGGGGTTAGGTGCTGGGTCGGGTGCCAGGTTGCGCGGGGGCGTTCAATCCGGGAGGGTCGGGCTTGCATCGGGGGTCGCGGGGGGTTCCGTAGGTCGAAGTGGGGTGGCGGATCGCGGCGGAAGTCCGGGAGGGTCGGGCTTGCATCGGGGGTCGCGGGGGGTTCCGTAGGTCGAAGTGGGGTGGCGGATCGCGGCGGAAGTTGCGCTCCGGAGGGGCCGGGGCGGACGTGGCGGGCGGTGCTGGTGCCGGGGCGGGCGCGGGCGCGGGACGTTGTTCGTTGTTGTCGCGCGTGAGCTCGTCAATGTAGCATAGCGTGTCGTCCGTACTAGGGGTGTCCACCCGGGCTCTACCGGGGTTCGTCGGGGCCGGGGGTCGGGCGTTGTCTGTTCGCGGGAGGGGTTCCAGGGGTCTTTGAGGCTGTCCCCAGGTCTCGAAGGTACTAGGACGGAGTTAGCCCTGCGGCGAGTTGACAAGCCTACCGTGCGAGCAGCGGGTTGATCGAAGAGGCCTCCCGTCGGGTTACGGAGTTAGCCCTGCGGCGAGTTGACAAGCCTACCGTGCGAGCAGCGGGTTGATCGAAGAGGCCTCCCGTCGGGTTGAGGGACCGTAGTATGGCTGAGGCGTTCTGCCGTTCTTCCCGTTGCCGTTGCTCCGGAGTGGGGACCGTGGGGGTTGCCGGGACTGCTGGGGCCGGTTCCGGGGGTTCCCGTCGAATGTGAATCGAGCGACCTGGGTCCGCGGGGTCGTTGAGGGGCCGAGGGGAGGGGGACGCGTGGACTTCGTCGAGCAGCTGCTGTAATTCTTCCCGGAGGATCGTATTGCGCCTATATTTTACCATGGCTGGCTCCGGGAGTTCTCCTCGCGTGAGGCGATCCCCGAATTCGACCAGGCAGTGAGCCCATTCCTCCGGGTGCCTTCGAAGTCGTCGTGCCCGAATTCCACGAGCAGCGTCCTCGTCCGTTGCGCGAAGTCCTCCGGTGAGATCCTGTGCCTTCGAAGTCGTCGTGCCCGAATTCCACGAGCAGCGTCCTCGTCCGTTGCGCGAAGTCCTCCGGTGAGATCCTGAGGGAGCGGAGTATCTCGTCCCGTTGCCGTTCATATTCCTCGAGGCGTCGTTGTCCCATTGGCGAGGGAGGGGTTCGAGCGGGTGGAGCGGCGGCCGGGTAATGACGAGGGGGGTAGTCGGGGTAGGGGGTCCCATTGGCGAGGGAGGGGTTCGAGCGGGTGGAGCGGCGGCCGGGTAATGACGAGGGGGGTAGTCGGGGTAGGGGGGTCCTCGGGGTTCTCGGGGTTGGGGGACGGGGCGCTGGTAACCGTAGTAGGGGGTGGGTGCAAAGGGGCCCTCGCTGGGGGGAATCGGGCGAGGTCCACTGGGTACAGGTGGGGTCTCCGGCAGGCCCCCGGGGATGCTCCGGTACGAGGGGACCTCCACAGGTCGCGCCATGGCTAAATTGGGCGGAGGGGCCCAGCTGGCTGAGGGCCCCAGGTCGTAGAGGGACGGGTCGGGGGCCCAGTGGCGGTGGAGATATGGAGGTTCGTACGGGAGGGGTGGGTAGGCGGGGCGGGGGGTCTGCGCGGAGTAGTGGTCGGGTACCGGGCGTCCGTAAGGGTCGGTCTGGTACCCGGTGGGGTAGTAAGTGTGAGTATACGTAGCCATCAAGAACGGTGTAAGGAAGGAGTCTTGATATTATGTCAGGTTCCGCTGAATCGGGGGCTTTCCGGGAAAGCGACGCCCTTACGATGCGGACTTGATCTACGGATACTCGGGTGTCTGGAACTCCGGGGCTAAGACTCCGGGGTTCAAGACGAGGACAGGGTTAGTCCCGGGAGAGGGGACTAGAGTCCGGGGGTTTTGGATGAGAGTAGCTGGGAGTTAGAGGGGGTCGAGTCGTGAACCGGAGGTCCTAAGACGAGACCAAGTTAGTAACTTAAGAGTCGCGAAGTGCGTACCAAACTTATAGCACGCGAATACTAAGGCGTGCCGGTCGAAGCGTACCAAACGAGGCGTACCAGTCAAACAAGAGGGCACGCAATAACCAATGTAACAGTATGCAAAGTATGTAATATCAAGACTCGCGAATACAACAGGGAACTATGCTATAAGTACTACGGGACCGGGTCTCGGGGTTCCGGGATGTCTGGGATGGGTTCCGGGGGTTATTGAGTAGCGGCAGGGGCTGCATACCGGGATCGCGCGTGTGGGGCGCGCGATCAATTGGCGCGGATGGAGCCGTGATGCGTGATGCGCGATGGCCGGGGGCGAGTTGCGTGATCCGATCGTTGATCGGGGCTGGTGGCGGCTGATGGCGGTCCTTGACGCGCATGATGGCGGTGTCGGCGGTCGTGATGGCGGGGCGTGTCCTGTGGGGTCGGAGGGAGGATCCCGGATGGTGTTCCGGGGGTGTCCCGGGGTGGGCCCGGAGGGGAGGGGTCGTGACACTGGGTGGTGGAGTCAGTAGGGGATGCGCCCGCGGTGCCTGCAGAGGTGGCCAGTGGGGGGTTGGAGGGCCAGAGAGTCGTTCGGGTGGGGGGCCGAGGCCGGCCCGTGATCCTGATCACACGTCGGGCGACCCGGGCCAGGGGGAGTCGGGAGGGGCACAGCGGGCGTCGCTGAGCCCGTCCTCCGGGCCTTCCAAGAAGGCGCGTCTGCCCTCTGAGACCCCATCCCTGGCCTCCCCAGCGCGCGTTTCCCCGGCAGCATTCTCCCTGCTGTCTGGGTGACCGTTGGGCACCGAGGTGAGGGAATTGCAGGCGCGTTTGGAGCGGGCCAACCAGGAGAGGGAGGAGCGGGAGGAGGCAGCGAGGGAGGAGGCGGGGGCTGGAGGAGGATCGCGAGGTGGCCCTCCAGGAGTTGAAGGAGGCGAGGGTGGGGAGGTCGAGGCCCGGCTGGATGCCATGGGGGCCAGGCTGGAGCAGGGGGTAGGGCTCCTGGGGCAGGGCCCCCCAGGGTTGGTTGAGACCCTGCGCCGAGACGTAGTGATTGGGCGCATGGCCTCCCTAAGTCAGTACTCCCCTTCTCGTGGCTGGGCCGGTACTGACATCTACAGGCTGGGCTCAGAAGCATTGTCAGCTCCTGGATGGAGTGGCCGCGGCGTTTGCTTCCCTGCAAGAGGGGTTGCAGTCCGAAGTGGGGAGCCCTGGGGTGGAGCAGGGTCTGGACCTGCTGGGGAGGCTGGTGACCGCGCACCGCTGGAGGAATATCCCAGCCCCGGGATCATGGTTTGAGCGGGTCCTGGACGAGGGCAAGCAGCTTCCGTCATGGGACTAACTGGCTGAGGAGGTATGGCAGGAGCATAGTCTGGAGGGGGTGGGGGAGGGTTTCCAGGGCTGGCTGAGGGGAGGGGAGGGTGAGGGCGGTTCGGGGCCCCAGCTCTAAGGGCCCCCATTTCTTTTCTGTTTTTCTTTCTTGGCATTGCCAGTTTCGTTTTCGTAGTTCCTGTCCCTGT
Source organism: Macrolepiota albuminosa (assembly GCA_027475525.1). Lineage (NCBI taxonomy): Eukaryota > Fungi > Basidiomycota > Agaricomycetes > Agaricales > Agaricaceae > Macrolepiota > Macrolepiota albuminosa. Next base: position 218,785 of record JAMWFC010000066.1, on the reverse strand, counting down.
AATATTTGTAATCATAGAAAATGTATATACTTCGGTCTGCTCGAGTGAGTAAAAAGAAAGGTAATGTGGCAAGAAAGCAAGAGACCTTGCCTGACTCCGGGACACTACTACGAAGAGGTACTAAGAGAGAGTGAGATATAGAAGGGGAAAGCGGAAAGTATACATGGGAGTTGAATCCCTACTGAGCCCAGAAACAGGGGTTACACCCACTACTGCCGTCTGTGTGTCCTGCGCCTGGGGAGGTCATTTCCCAGGTGCCGTTGTTGGAAGTCCTGGAGTTTGTCGAGAGCACCCTCGAGGTTTTGACGTGGTTTCCAGGTGTTGTCTTCCAGGCCGTATCCCTTCCACCATACGAGGAAGTGGGGTTGTCCACGAATGTTCCGAGAGTCGAGGATGTCTTCAACCTCGTAGTGGTACTCGTCCTCGACCTCGACCGGGGGAGGGGGCTCGGGGCGTTGTTTGGGGAAGAGATCTGGGGGGTGCCGTTCTAGTAGGCGGACATGAAACACCGGGTGCAGACCTTTTAGTCCCAGAGGAAGCTCGATCTTGTAGGCGTGGGATGAGACCTTCTTCAAAATTTTGAACGGGCTGAGGCGCTTGTGATCGAGTTTTGGGGAGGGCTGGCAGGTGCGGAGGTGGCGTCAATCTAACCATACCTTTGTCCCGGGGGTCCAGTCGGGGGTGTCTTCCCGTTTCCGGTTGGCGTGTTTTGCATAGGCCTGGTTCGCGGTGTTGATCTCCTCCTGGAGGAACTCGTGAAGGGACTGGAGATCCCGGGCGACCTTGTGGGCGGCGTGCGACGAGATGTCCCAGAGCAAGAGTGTCAGTCGGGGGTGGTATTCCTTGTTGGCAAAGAAGGGGGATACCCTGGTGGCAGAGTGTGGCGTGTTGTTGTAGGTGAACTCGGCCAGGGGGAGCTCGGCGCGCCAGTCGTCCTGCAGGTAGTTGACGTATAGCTGGAGGTACTGCTCGAGGGACTGGTTGACCCTTTTGGTTTGACCATCGGTTTTGGGATGGTAGGCAGTAGAGAGGTTAGTCTTTACTTCAAGGGCCTTACACAGGGAAGTCCAGAACTTGGACATGAAGAGTGGGCCGCGGTCAGAGACAATGTCGTCTGGGAGTCCATGTTTGGCAAAGATGTGCTCGAGGAACAGCCGGGCGAAGTCCGGGGCAGTGTCTGTGGTGTGGCAGGGTAGGAAGATGCCCTGTTTGGTTAGCCTGCACACAACAACAAGAATGGCATCGAACCCTTCAGATTCCGGGAGTTCGACGATGTGGTCCAGGGATATGGAGGACCAGGGGCGTCGTCCAACTGGCAGGGGTTTCAGGAGTCTGTATGGTCGGTGTCAGGGGATCTTGGCCTGGAGGCAGAGTTCACATGATCGAATATAACAGGTCACGTCCTTCTTCAACCCTGGCCAAAAGTAAGTCTCTTGGCCTGGAGGCAGAGTTCACATGATCGAATATAACAGGTCACGTCCTTCTTCAACCCTGGCCAAAAGTAAGTCTGGGAGATAAGCTGGAGAGTCTTACGTATCCCAGGGTGTCCCCAGAGCTTGTGGTCGTGGTGTTGACGGAGGACGTTGTAGCGGAGTCGGGCGTGATCCGGGATGTAGATGCGGCCATCCCGGAGGAGGAGTTTTTCTTCGGGGGACAAGGAGAAGGCAGGGTCTCAGTCAGTTCCGTCAGAAGGGTTTCGGGGGTCATGATCGGTGAAGTACTTGTCTCGGGGGGCGCGGCGGATCTGGCTCAGGGTCCCTTCATTGTTTAAAATCAGTACAGCATTCAGATGTTTGGGAGGGATCACCACGCAATGATTGAACGCATTGCGTTCTGCCTCAAACGACTTCTTGGGATAGACGTCCAGTTGACGGGTGAGGGCATCAGGTTTAGCTCCGAGTCGTCCCGGGCGGTACTAGATCGTGAAGTTGTATTCTGAGAGAACCTCGGACCATCGGGCCTGCCGTCAACTAAGCTGCTTGGTTGTGGTGAAGTACTGCAGGTTGTTGTGATCCGAGTAGACCTGAATCCGGTGCTGGGCTCCCTCGAGGTAGGCTCGCTATTGTTTGAAGGCTTCGACGATGGCGAGGAGCTCCTTGTTGTAGATGTCGTAGTTGAGCTCAGCGTCGATCATGGACCGAGTGTAGAAGGCAACTGGCCAGGGCTCCCCGCTGTCAGGTCCCATCTGCGAGAGGATCCCGGCAATGGCGTAGTCGGAGGCATCGCATTCCAGGATAATCGGGAGGGTCGGGTCGTAGTGCCGGAGTACGGGGGCGGCCGTGAAAGCCTCCTTGAGCAGGTTAAAGACACTCTGGCACTTACTGTCCCAGTTCCAGGCGACGTCCTTGCGCGTGAGCCGGTTGAGGGGTTTTGTGATACCGGAGTAGTTATCTATGAACCTCCGGTAGAAGTTAGCGAAACCCAAGAAAGATTGTACTTCCTTGACGTTTCAGGGCTGCGGCCAGTTGACAATGGCCTTGACCTTGTGGGGGTCCATGCGAACACCGTTCAGGGATACAATGACACCAAGATACTCAACCTCTTCCGTATGGAATGAACACTTCTCAGGCTTGGCATGGAGGTTGTGCTCCTGGAGGCATTCGAGGACTTGCCGGACATGCTTCTGGTGGTCCTCCGGTGAGTCAGAATAAATGAGGATGTCGTCCAGGTAGACGCTCATGTCGTGGAAAATGTCATTCATGAAGTATTGGAACGTGGCAGGGGAGTTAGTCATTCCAAAAGGCATCACAAGGTACTCAAACAGACCATACCGCATGCAGAACGCGGTTTTCCACTCGTGTCCTGGGGCGATGCGGACGTTGTTGTAACTGGAGCGGAGGTCGATCTTTGTGTAAACCTTGGCACTGCGGAGTCGATCGACCAGATCACCAATGAGCGGGAGCAGATAGCGGTTCTTCTTGGTGATCTTATTGAGTCCCCAGTAGTCGACACAGAGCCGGAGCGAACCGTCCTTCTTCTTGGCGAATAGAACCGGGGCTCCGGCGGCAGAGGCGGAGGGTCAGATGAATCCCTTACCGAGCATTTCGTCGAGGTAGTCCTTGAGAGCCTGGAGTTTGACCTCCGACATGTTGTATACCTTGCCGAAAGGGGGGGTGGCTCCTTCCTCGAGGTCAATGGTGTGATCATAGGGGCGGTGAGGGGGGATCTCCTTGGCGTCTCCTTCGGAGAATATGTCAGCGAACTCGTGATACTCTGGGGGAACTACTTCTCGGAGGATTTGCTCCTTGGTTTTCTTTTCTGGAGGAATAGCGTCCCCTCATAGATGTTCTTCCGGGAGAGAAGGCAAGGTGTGTAGCTGAAACGTGGGAGTTCCATCCCTCATGAGGCGGGCGAAGGGGGCAGCCCCAATGATCCTAATGTCGAGTGTGCTTGGGTCGATTGAATCGCAAAGGCATCGGTTGGAGCGGGTGTGACGCGTGTCTGAGACCGGCAGGGGTAGTTCGGCCCTTTGTACTTGTTCCAAGGAATGTTTGGGGGTCGATCGGGGGCACGCGTGTCTGAGACCGGCAGGGGTAGTTCGGCCCTTTGTACTTGTTCCAAGGAATGTTTGGGGGTCGATCGGGGGCCTTGTGGTCTTGGACAGGTGCGGGGGGCACGGCAGTCGTCCCGGGGGTGTCGGGCGTCAGGTCACTTCCTAGGGCCCGGAGGTGCACGGCAGTCGAGGGGTGGTCTTCGGGTCTCGGGAAGGTCATGGTGAGTGTCCTCCAATCGATGTCAGGATTCGTGTCACACAGCCAGGGTAGTCCCAGCACCATCGGGGTCGATTCGTGAAGTCGCGTGACCAGGAAGTTGGAGGTGAACTCGTAGTTGTTGTCCAGGGTCACGCGTCCTGAGTGAGACCTCTGGATGGGGCTGGAGGAGGAGGGGGTGCCGTCGAGGCGCTGCAGGCAGAGGGGCTGGTTGAGGGAGTCGTGGAGGAGGTCGAGAGCGTCGCTGATGAAAACTCCAGTGGCTCCGCTGTCGATGAGGGCCGATACTGGTCCTGGGGCGCCATCAAGCCTGGCATTGATGATGAAGGATCAGGACAAACAGGACTGGAGTCTGGGGGGTGGTGGGGGCCCATCCTTTGGAGTAGGGTTTGGAGAGTGGGAGATGTCGAAGGGGAGTTGCTGGTCGTCGGGCGTTGGGTCCCAGGTCAGGCGAAGGGTAAGATGTCGCCAATCGATGCGGGGGTTGGTGTCTCGGAGCCACGGGAGCCCTAGGACCAGGGGTGCGAAAGGGTGGAGTTTGGTTATCAACATCTGGAGGGTGTGAGTCTGTCCGTTGGCGAAAGTAATGGGCATATGCACGAAGTGAGTGATATCCCCTGCCGTAGAGGCATCTCCATCGAAGAGGCAGAGCCGCACCGGGACTGGGAGTCGCTGGGCGGGTTCTGGGGCGAGGGTAGACCATGCTTCATCGATGAAGTTGTCGGTGGCACCACTGTCAACGAGGGTGTTGAGGGGGGTTCCAGAGGGGGTGAGGCGGGTTTTGAGGAGGAGGGAGTGCGAGGAGTGGGAGGGTAGGTAAGCTGTGAGGGTGTCCTGTATGAGTGTCGTAGAGCAAAGATGTGAGACCAGGGCAAAGAAGATGTCGGGGTCAATTCCGCGATTTAGAGCGTCTTTCAGGTCTAAATCGCCGGGTTGTTTTCCAAATACTTGTAAGTGGCGTCCTCCCCTTCGAAGGTCCAGGTGGCACGTCCCATGACCTGTTGTTGGGGGCACTCGGAGATGAAGTGTAAGTGGCGTCCTCCCCTTCGAAGGTCCAGGTGGCACGTCCCATGACCTGTTGTTGGGGGCACTCGGAGATGAAGTGGTTTTTCTCACCGCAGAGTATGCAGACACCCTCCCTTCTCCGTTGTTCCTGCACATTCGTCGGGACCTCAACCCAGGGTCGCCCCTTTTTTGGGAGCCGGTTGGCCCGGAGGGCCTCTTTGTCCCGTTTGTCGGCAAAGTTGGGATCTCCAGAGTCTTCTGGGGGTTCCTTGGGGCCTGGCGTGTCGCCCAGATCGTTGGCGGCCACAGCAGCATTGAGTTGGGCCTGGGGGCGGTCGCCACTGCCAGGGTTAGTGTTGGGCAAGCTGTGACTCACCAGGGGTCGGCCGCCAGGAAACGCGGGGGGACCGGGGTTTTGGGTTTGGGGGTTGGGGTTTTTGCCAGAGGGCCAAGGGGGTCCTCCCCTAGGGTTCCAGGGGGGTCGGGAGTTCGAGTACTCGCTGCGGTCTTCCCAGTAGCATTGGTCGATTTGCATGACGAGGGCCTTGTATCCGTCGTAGGAGGGTTGTTTCGGGGCGAGTCGGAGAACGTCCTTGATACGTTGTAGCAGGGCATGGCGGAGGGTGCTGTAGTTCCAACCTGTCTCATAAGCTTCCTTCTCAAAACGTACGATGAAGGTAGTGAAACGTTCTGGCGGAGGGTGCTGTAGTTCCAACCTGTCTCATAAGCTTCCTTCTCAAAACGTACGATGAAGGTAGTGAAACGTTCTTCAGAGTGCATCCGGAGGTTGAAAAGGTTGTCCTCGGCTTCGGCCACGGTATCATAGATCCCAAATTTCCCGGAGAACTCGTCGACAAAGGCTTGCCAGCGGAAGAGTGCCGGGTTGTTGGGATCGAACTGGATGAGGGCTGTGTAGTGGTCGAAGGCGATCCTCTGAAGGTACAACGCGGCAAAGGCCACCCGGGAGCTGTCAACCTGAAACGTGAGCGGCTTCGCCTGAAACGTGTTAAGACATTGGGTGAGGAATGTATGCCATTTTTGGGGGTCCCGGCCCGTGAACGCATCGGGTTTCTGAATGTCCAGACGTCCTTTGTGGGCGAGAGCGTCGCGAGCGTCGTCCAGTCTGGCAGTGTTGCAGGGGGAAGGGCCAGCATTGTAGTAGTAGTAGTAATGATTACCCCCCCCTCCTTGTGGAGGAAAAGCACCGAGGGCGGGACCCCACCCCCGGCATTGTAGTAGTAGTAGTAATGATTACCCCCCCCTCCTTGTGGAGGAAAAGCACCGAGGGCGGGACCCCACCCGCCTGGAGGGCCTCCTCCAGGCGGCTCACCTGGAGGTTCGTTCCTGCCGGGAGAAGGCCTGGGTCTCCACGCAGGGGGTGGTGGAGGTGGGGGTCCTGGGGGCCGTCCTCGAGGTTTGGCTGGGGGTGGCGGAGGTGGTCTGGGAGGGTTCGGTGGTGTCGGGTCGGGTGGAGGGGGGCCGGGTGCTGGGTCGGGGGACGTTCAGCCCGGGAGGGTCGTGCTTGCATTGGGGGTCGCGGTGGGTTCCTTAGGTCGAAGTGGGGTGGCGGATCACGACGGAAACTGGGTTCCAGAGGGACCGGGGCAGGTGCGGGCGTGGGATGTTGTTCGTTGTTGCCGTGCGCGAGCTCGTCAATGTAGCACAGCGTGTCGTCCGTGCTGGGGGTGTCCACCTGGGCTCTACCGGAGTTTGTCGGGGGCGGAGGTCGGGCATTGTCCATTCGCGGGAGCGGTTCCAGGGGTCTTTGGGGCTGTCCCCAGGTCTCGAAGGTACTAGGAACGGAGTTAGCCCTGCGGCGAGTTGACAAGCCTACCGTGCGGGCAGCGGGTTGATCGAAGAGGCCTCCAGTCGGGTTGAGGGACCGCAATATGGCTGAGGCGTTTTGTCACTCTTCTCATTGTCGTTGTTCCGGAATGGGGTCCGCGGGGGCTGTCAGGGCTGCCAGGGCCGGCTCCGGAGGTTCCCGTCGAACGTGAATCAAGCAACCTGGGTCCACGGGGTCGTTGAGGGGTCGAGGGGAGGGGGACACGTGGATTTTGTCGAGCAGCTGCTGCAATTCTTCTCGGAGGATTGTATTGCGCCTATACTTTACCATAGTTTGCTCCAGGAGTTCTCCCCGTGTGAGGCGATCCCCAAATTCGACCAAGCAATGAGCCCATTCCTCCGGAGTGCCTTCGAAGTCGTCATGCCTGAATTCCGTGAGCAGCACCCTTGCCCATTGCACAAAGTCCTCCGGCGAGATCCTGAGCAAGCGGAGTACTTCGTCCCGTTGCCATTCATACTCCTCGAGGCGTCGTTGTCCCATTGGCGAGGGAGGGGTTCGAGCGGGTGGGGCGGCGGCCAGGTAGTGACGAGGAGGATAGTCGGGGTAGGGAGGTCCTCAGAGTTCCCGGGGTTGGGGGATGGGGCGCTGGTAGCCGTAGTAGGGGGTGGGTGCAAAGGGGCCCTCGCTGGGGGGAATCGGGCGAGGTCCACTGGGTACTGGTGGGGTCTCTGGCAGGCCCCCAGGGGTGCAAAGGGGCCCTCGCTGGGGGGAATCGGGCGAGGTCCACTGGGTACTGGTGGGGTCTCTGGCAGGCCCCCAGGGATGCTCTGGTACGGGGGGACCTCCATGGGTCGTGCCATGGCTAAGTTGGGCGGAGGGGCCCAGCTGGCTGAGGGCCCCAGATCATAGAGGGATGGGTTGGGGGCCCAGTGGCGGTGGAGATACGGAGGTTCATACGGGAGGGGTGGATAGACGGGGCAGGGAATCTGTGCAGAGTAATGATCGGGTACTGGGCGCCCGTAGGGGTCGGTCTGGTAGCCCGTGGAGTAGTAAGTGTGAGTATACGTAGCCATCAAGAACGGTGTAAGGAGGAAGTCTTGATATTATGTCAGGTTCCACTGAGTCGGGTGGGGGCTTTCCAGGAAAGCGATCGCCCTTACAATGCGGACTTGACCCATGGATACTCGGGTGTCTGGAACTCCGGGGCTAGAACTCCGGGGTTCAAGATGTGGACAGGGGTAATCCCGGGAAAAGGGACTCGGTCCGGAGGTTTTGGGTTGTGGTAGCTGGGGGATTTGGGTGGGGGTCAAGTCGTGAACCGGAGGTTCTAAGACAAGACCAAGTTAGCAAACTAAAGTCGCAAAGTGCGTACCAATCTCTAGAGCACGCGAGTATTCAAGCGTGCCAGTCAATGCGTACCAATCAAGCAGAGGGCACGCAACAATCCAAGTAATGCAATGTAATATCAAGACTAGCAAATACAACAGGGAACTATACTATAAGTACTACGGGACCGGGTCTCGGGATTCCGGGGTGTCTGGGATGGGTTCCAGGAGTCATTGAGTAGCGGGCAGGGACTGTATACCTGGATCGCACGTGTGGGGCCCGGGGTGTCTGGGATGGGTTCCAGGAGTCATTGAGTAGCGGGCAGGGACTGTATACCTGGATCGCACGTGTGGGGCGCGCGATCAATTGGTGCGGAGGGAGTTGTGATGCATGATGCGTGATGGCTGGGAACGAGTCACATGATCCGATCGTTGATCGGAGCTGGTGGCAGCTGATGGTGGTCCTTAATGCGTGCAATGGCGGTGTTGGTGGTTGTGATGGCGGAGTGTGTCCTGTGGGGTCGGAGGGAGGGTCCCGGAGGGTGTCCCGGGGGTGTCCCGGGGTGGGCCCGGAGGGGAGGGGTCATGACAATACCAGGCTGTGATGAATCATATATTTTCTGCATACATTGGTAGATTTCTTGACGTGTACTTTGACAACATAATAATCTATTCAGAAACTCTGGAGGAACACATTAAACATGTTAAGCTAGTAATTGACGTGCTACAAAAAGAGAAACTCTATCTAAGAAAGAATAAGTTACAATTTCTGTGTAAAGAAATGAAAGTATTTGGCAGGATTGTCAATAACATGGGTATCTGGATAGACCCCGACAAAGTTGACACCATCACCAAATGGAAGACCCCTACAAATAGGGATTTGCTAAGAGGCTTCTTGGGAGTAGCTGGCTACCTAGCTAATGGTATTGACCGTGTATGAATCCCAATGGGGATTTTACATAGTTTAACAGGTGATACTATCTCATTTTGGTGGAAGTACACATATCAGCGTGCTTTCAAGGATATTAAGGGACTTGCAGTTGTGTGCCGGGATCATCACAGGAAGCCTCTAGAGTATGGACCCAACCAACCACCTATCAATGTCATAACAGATGGGTATGTGACAGGCATTGCCAGAGTAGTCAGCCAGGGCAATAACTGGTGCATGGCAAAGGTCATAGCATTTTACTCTGCAAAACTAAATTCAGCTCAACAAAACTACCCTGTCCATGAAATAGAGATGCTAGCTGGCATAGAAACCATGCTAAGACATCAGAACATATTACAGGGGGCCAGGTTCACCTGGTATACGGACTATAAGGGCCTGGTTCACCTCCTAAACCAGAAAAACTTATCAGGGTGACAAGCCCAATGGCTAGAGAAAATTTCAGAATTTGATTTTGAAGTGAAATATGTACCTGGTACGGAGAACATTCTCTCAGACTCCCTATTGCGATTATATGCCTTCGATAAGCCTGGAACAGTGCACACAAGAAGTGAATACACGTACCATAACATAATAGACAACAATGTGATGCTGACTCATCTGGTGTCCGCCCCACTATTGGTAGGAAGGGAGGGCAAGAATGAATGCCTGCCATCAGCTGACAAACCAGTCTCTAAAAGTGCAGTTGAAATTGCTGACAATCTTGCCAATCACAATGGTGATCAGGCACCAGAGGTATCACAAGTGCCCCAAAGTGGCGCAAAACTGAGAAGGGCATACAGGCAAAAGGTGGTGCCACCAGCAGAAACTGGTTGACCAGAAACAGTGAAAGAATTTGCAGCCAGAACCTCGAAACATTTCGTGCTGAATGGACCTCAGCAACAAAAGGAGGGCAAGAAGGATGGAACACAGAAGAAATTAACCATCCGAATACCTGCACATAAACAGAATGACACACCCCAAAACATCTCTGAACAAGGATCTGTGCAGAAATCTAATGAGATGAATGGAAGCGATGCCGAACAGGACCGAGACCAGAGAATAGCAAATTATTCTCAGAAGCTCCAGCAGCTGATAGAGCCTCTGGAGCCAGTATTGATCCTGGAGTTAATGGCCGGAGGGTGAGAACCAATAGACCTACTGGCAAACATCAGAGAAAAGTACTCTCAGGACCCAACGCTAGCACCTGTAGTGGAGAATCCTCGTGAATTCAAGAATTTTGAATATACAGACGATAAATTGCTATATCTGAATACAGATGGCAAACGATTATTATGTATTCCCCTCATAATAGTAGTGGGACAAAACATCCGCAAAATCATTATATCAGAAGCTCACTCAATGTTAGCGCATTTAGGCACTTGAAAGACATTGACTTACTTACGAGATCATATGTGGTGGAAACACATGAGTAGTGATGTCCATGTGTGGTGAAAACACATGAGTAGTGATGTCCATGCATACTGTGAAACCTGTGTAATATGCGCTAGAACTAAACCTAATAATCACAAGCCCTATGGCAAACTTGTACCTTTACCGGTACCCACGCAGCCCTGGGAAGTGATTGGGATCAACTTTGTGGGCCCCATGCCAGAGTCAAAGGACCGCGATGCCACCTATGACTCTTTGACCATTATCATAGACCATCTAACTAGCATGGTACATCTGGTACCCTGGAAGGATGAATTACACGGCCAGAAACATTGCTGAACTTGTGTTCGCAGAAGTATACAAATTACATGGCTTATCAAAAGCCATAGTCAGCAATCGAGACTCATACTTTACGAGTTTGTTTTGGTCGCACCTTCATGCATTGATAGGAACGCAATTAAAAATGTTGAGCTTGTATCATCCCGAGACGGACAGAGCCACCAAACGAGCCAACCAAACCATGACGCAGATGATAAGACAGTGCATTGGGCCTAACCAAAAGAATTGGGTAGCAAAGCTACCTGGAATTGAGTTTGCAATCAACAACGCAAGGTCAGACACAACAGGGTACTCACCCTTCTTCTTAAATTATGGCAGATTACCTCACATGATGGTATGGAACACAGCCCCAAAAACTGAATATGCTGGAGTTAGGGTGTTTGCACAACGACTGAAATCAGCAATAATGGCTGCTCATGACAGTATCTTAGTGGCCAGAGTTAAGCAAACCTGGAATGCTAACAGGAAAAGAGCACCTGCCCCGTTCGTAGAAGGGGACTTTGTATATGTATTTACTGAAAATATGTCCTTTCCCAAGGGAACCATGCGCAAGCAAATACCAAAGTTTGTGGGGCCATATTTAATCCTAAAAGATTTTGGCAACCACTCCTTTAGGATACAACTGCCCTCTCATATGCAAAAACGAGGCATTCATAACAGTTTCCACACGTCACTACTCCAAATCCACTGCCCCAATGATGACAGACACTTCCCAGGCCAACTGTTTTCACAAATCATCTTGGAGGGCGAATCAGAACATGAAGACAAGTGGGCTGCAGATAAGATATTGAGCCACGCCAGCATCTGAGAAAATGCAATCTTTGAAGTATTATGGTGGGCTGGTGACCAAACCTGGCTGCCTTATGACCAGGTTGGAGTGCTTGGCTTGATCCCGCCTTATCTTGATGCTCAGGGCATAGATTTGATCAGTGAGCTACCAACCAGCAATGGCACCCCACCGGTAGATGATCCACAAATGTTCCTGAGCCTATTATTGATTGAAAAACTACTTAAGGTGAGCGCTGGATGAGTGGGCCTCCGGCACCCAGACACCTCTGGTTCTAAATCAGTTCTCTCTACCCCATTCATTCACCGCCACATCAGTTACTTCCCCCATCAATCTTGCCCCTATGTCTTTTCGCCCCAAGAACTACTATAGCCCTCACCCTCTCCTTGCCAGTCACCTGGACAGGTTTGTGCAGCTCATGCAGTAGACCCCAACCTCATTATCTATCCAGCCCAGCTCTTGAAGTTCCTCGAGTATGACAATGATGTCCGGCGTTGTAACATCACCATTAACACCATTGAGCCCTGCGGTTATGATAGCTTTGCTGAGGCATACAATAACACTAAAGGAGACAACCCATGCAAGTTTATACGCTGCGACCCAGCAACTGGTACCTTCAACTATGACAGCTTCCCCATCCCCCAGTCTCTTCTGAAGTTCCCACATGTCGACTCTCGCTACAACAAATTCCACACATTCAACATCATTAACTCAAACGGAGACATTAACGCCGATGCCTGGGCAAGCATGAAGAACGCGTTACTATGCCCCCATTGCAAGGCTGTTTGCAACCAGGCATGCTTGGAGTGCTGGCACGAGGAGAAAGAGTTAAAAAAGTGTTGCTATGAGGACTCCTGCCCAGAGCAGTTCGGCATTGCCTCCTTCACAAACCCTTGTACCACCAAAAAGAAACACGCCCAGAAAGAAGAACCCCTTCCTGAAGCCTTGGGATCAACCGCTGCAGAGGAAAAGGACCTAACCATGGAGGAGTTCACCGAGGATCCCACTCTCTAGGCTGAGCCCTAGCCTCCTTCCCTCTATGTCAATCTCCAAGCACCATTTTATTCAATGACCTATGGCGAATTCAACCCGCATTTTACTTTTGGTACTTTATACTCAATATTGGAAGTTCAACCCCTAATACACTTCATTTTATTGACCCTGCAGCACACTAAGGAAAATACAAAAGAAAAGCCAGTTACATATCCTTCACCCACCCATTCTCGATACTTGGAGGGTGTATGTAATGACTGTTACCATTCTTACCCAATTCCATTGCCTTGTAATTATTCCTCTCCTTAACCTTTCCTATTTCCCGCTATCTCTATTACCGATGGTATATAAACTATGTACTGTTTGGATTTGTAGACATTCTTGGCAATCTAGGACTTATCTCAGTTCTCTCCGATTGTCTAAGTCTTCGTGTGATGGACACTGTGACCCACTGTCCTCACACATTGAAAACATATTTAAGTTGCACATTTGAAATTGATATTGCCAAGTTAGAACTAATGAAGTCTTTTCAATCTTGTCAACCCTTTCCTGACCCTTACCATCAGCTCTGTCTAGCTTGAACTTCAAATTTTTTTGACAAGACCAGACCAATTTTACCGGAACGGACATCTTGCTCCAGTGCTGGAGGCCACTTTTTACCTGAACAATTCCTCACACATTTTGACATGATTTTGGGCATTTTTACCTTAATAGCCCTGTTGCATTTGGTCTAAAATTTCTCAATTTTTACCTGAAAAAAAATCAGAGGCCCTGCAGGGCTTTCAAGGGTCCTTCAACAACCCACTAACCTCTTCACCGGCAAACCCACAACTGAGCCACAATGACTACAAAACAATGAGGGTACTGCAGGGAAGAGGTGGAGGGAGAATACCAAGGCAGAAAAGCAATCAGGGAAAGGAAAAAAACGGTTATCCAGAAAATTGAGTAACCATGTGTATCCAAGCACTGGAAAAACCACTAACCAAGTGCCCAGCCCCAGGAACTCAATAAACCAGCCGTCTAGCCCTGTCAAATATGACGACGCCTTGTTACCATGCAATGACGTGCTGGTCCATGTACAAAAAGGAAGGATATAAAAGGAGGGTGGAAACGGGGGAGTCAGGCAAGCAGTTGATCTTGCCACAGCTCGGAGTCCCCAGGGAGCAGACATCTTAGGCCAATAGCAGTAGACTGACTTTGGGTTTTTAGTTTTAATACTATTTTGTACCCACATTTCAAGTATGAACTTTTATTTTTATTTTTTATTATTTTTTTTTTGATGGTATCACTATAGTCTATCGACTGTCCACAATTGTCAACCTCTTATAGACTAGGATATGTGCTTATTACACTGGTTGCGTCTTGAGAGATAACCCCTCAGTGGAAGTCCACCCCGCTGGAAATGCATTTACGCATGACATGTGGGACTTGTTAGCCAATACCCACTAAAACCACAGTTAACTTTTTCCATAGCCTGAGGGGTGATATGTCCTCTTGTATGAGGTTTGACCACGTGCTCTTTATCAGACTTGGCTTATTTGCTTTGTTTCCGCACCTCTCTCCATCTGTAGCTAAGCAATCAAGCTTGATCCTTCGTCCAATAGCAGCTCTCATCCTTTGCAGGATTTCTTCTGCCAAGAAGGTCTTTTCAGGGTCTGACTCTCTGGAGATCCTCCATTCATATCTTAATTTCCAAATCATGTACATTGCTTCCGATGTAACTATCTTTCGGAATCAACGTTCACCTTTGTCCCCTCTTTTTGTTCTTCTTGTGAGCACACATCCAAGCTGGTCTCCTAGGGAGGGCTTAGTAAAGGTTATCCCTTTTTTCTCATGTAGCTGTCTCACACATTTCCATATGATCTCCTGACTGATGTTGCACATTCAGTGAGGATATGTTCTATTGTCTCTACTTGCCTGCATTGTGGGCATATCACCTGGTCTTCATAATTCTTTACGTTTAGCCAAAAGCTACCCACTTTATATGCATTGTGCATTGCCCTCCACATGAAGTTTCTTACTTGGCGGGTAAGGTCTTTGTCCCTTAGGGACATCCATATTTGCTTATCTGTTGGCAGCATGCCTATCTTGTCTTTAGTCACCCACCTAGTCATGTCCAGATGGATCATTGTGCCTTTTCATTGTGGTATCGGTGCTTTCTCTAGTATTCCCCTGTATGCAATGGCTTGTGTAAGCTTTGCCAGCTTTGCACCCATCATGTAATATTCCTTTGGTATAGTAAGGTCTAATTCATCTTGGCTTTCCTTGCGCGCTCCTTTGTTCACTAACCTGTCTGCTTCCTCGTTTCCTAGGATCCCAGCATGTCCCCTGACTTTTTCAAAGAGGGTGATTCCATTTTGTTTTCGGAGTGTTGCTACTATGAGTTTCAGTATTTCTTTATTCACCGTGTTTATCCATCCTTCATTCTCTCTTTTTTGTAGATGCTTGGTCAGGCTATCTATCGTAATCTGTGAGTCACTCCTTATTAGTATGGCCTTGTCTTGCAGAGCTACCTGCACCACTACAAGGATTGCGATTGTTTCACCCGCATTATTTGTTTGTGAGATTTGGTCGGGTAGCCTAATTGCCCAGTTTTTTGGGTCATCTGGGCCAAACCAGACTTCTGCTCCCGCTGCTGGTCTACCCTCGTTATCCTTTATATATGATCCATCAGTGTATATCGTGATTAGGTCCAGAGGACTTCTGGGGGTTCTGGTGAGTAGTGCTTCCATTGTCGCTTGCTGTCTTTTTTCTGTGAAGACCCTCACTCCTTCCTTGAGGGACCCCTTCATTTCAAAGCTTGGATCAAAAAGACTCCTGCCATTCATGGAGGCGAGCTCGGCTTCTTCCTCTGTGATGTCCCTGTTGATTCTGGGACTGTTTGGATTATATTTTTCCTCTAATCTCACTATGTATTCACATGCATTCTTAGAGCACTTGTGTGGATTTCCACACCCACTCCTCCTTAAAGTTTTGCATGTCGTACACGCACAGTTCTTCCTTGCCTTGTGGCTGTTAGGCACATTTACGCCCAGGATCTCTCCTAAGCTAATCATATCATTCATGGTTTTCACCTTGTAAGTTTTCCTCATGCACGTCATGAACGCTGTATTTATTTGTATGTACTTTTCTTGGGCTAGGCCTATATGGAACCACGCTGGTAGTTTTCCTCTCAGGTTGTTCTCCAGGGCAATGGAGTGGAAAGTCACATCATGCTTTTTTGCTATTTGCAGCATTTTCTGTAGAGGCATTGGGAGGCCCTTCTCTGTAGCTCTGGTATCCACCATCGTGTTCTGTAACATTAGGTTCGTCAGGGTTCCACTATCGTACCCATGCGTTCTTGCTATTTTTATGTTTATTATTCTATCTGCCAGTATCACCTATCTTAGACGCTCATTGTCAAGAGCCAGGAATCTTTGTGTCTTCATCAACTTAATTGCCTCGTTCCTTATCTTTAAGTCGAGAACCTTCCTACCACTGGCTTCCAGTAGCAGTCATAACGTATTTATTCCAATCATCTGACGTGCCTCACTGTTCCATAGGAACTCGTTTATCATCCTTGTTAATAGATTCTCTACCTGTTTAGGCATGCCCTGCACTTGGGTCCTGTACTGGGTACATCCCTCCACTACTATATTTATTATCAGTCTGCATCCTTCAATCATTGGTTTCCCTTTATTTCATTTTTTCAGGTCCTTTGATATTGCTTCTATAGTTGGCATCCATACGCTCACATTATCTACTTTGTTACCAATGAAGGCTCCCAGCAGCCTCGTTGCCTCACCATCTCTTGCTATCTTGATCTCACTTGAGATGGCTTGGCTGGCATTTTTCGTTCTCCATGTCGTTAGTATATCATTTCTGTGTTCTTCTGTCTCCACTGGGACAATTACTGTCTTAGGGATATTAAAACTTGCATCTGATGCTGAGCACCATTCTTTGAATATTTCCTGTAGGTCTTGGAAGCTGTCTTCCTCACTGAGGTATACAGTAGTATCATCTGCAAACAGGGTTGTGATCAGTCTTTCTGCAATCTCCTCCAACTCGATCCCCTTCAGATTTGATGATCTGAGCATCTGGGCAAGAGACTCGATCACTATATTGAAAAGAAGACAAGACATGGGGTCTCCCTGTCATACCCCTCGCTTATTTCACCATTTAAGATAATTCTTGTGAATGCATCACTATATAGTGTTTTTACAGTATTAATAAATTCCTTCAGTATTCCAAACCTCCTCATGGCCCTCCAGAGGAACTTGTGGAGAATCCTATTGTATGTCTTCTCTTGGTCAAGGCATACAATCATTCCGTTTTTCCCTGTTATATCGCACCATTCTATTACCATACGAGCTAGTCCTGTCTGGTCCTCAATTCTCCTTCCTTTCATGAAGCCAGCCTGGTCGCTGTGGATTAAGCTTGGGATCACTTCACCTAGCTTCATTGATAAAACTTTGGTCATTATTTTATAATCTGTATTTAGCACTGTAATCAGACGATAATTTCCAATGTCCGTTTTGTCTCCCTTCTTATACAGCAGAGGACACATCCATCCCTCAGCAAAGTTTGTCCTCTCTTCTATTCTGTAGTCTTGTATGTCTCAGAAAACCACTGCTAGGGCTTCTGCTAAGTCGAAGCCCTGTCTCTCGTCTTCCTGGGCAGCCTTATAGCACATCGCTAGTTTCTTCCACAGCTCATGCACGATTCCATCCAGGCCAGCTGCTTTTCTGTTTTTGAGCTCATCTATTGCATCCTCTACATCGCCTCTTGTAATTTTTGTACTTAGTAATTCTTTTTGTTTCTCATTGAGCCTTGCTTTAACATTTTTCAGGGCCTTTTTCATCTTTTGCTTATGGATCCTATTACATCTTTCTCCTGGAGTTTCTTATGATAGGATTTCGCTATCTCAGCCATTCTTTCAGATCTTCTCTCCAATACAACTTCACCTTCTCGACTTTTCCTCTTTGTTCATGTTTATCCACAGTTTTGTTATCGTCTCATCATAGAGGAAGAAATCCATTGCCACAGTATCTCTTGCCCTTGCAAATCTTTGCATCTCTAAGTTTTTAATCCTTTCATCCAGTATTGCAGCTTCTTCCCTCTTGGAGTCATTGTCTATAAAGGTATTATTTAGAGTTTCTCTTTGATCTTTTTTCAGGGCACTAATCTCCCATAGGATTCTCAGTTTTATCTCTTTGGACCGTTTCCTTATCATTTTCAGAATCTTATCCTTAAAGGCTTTGTGTAATTGTTGTGGGTTTTCTTGCTCTGATCTCTTATCGCTACAGTTGATTAGTCTTGCTTGATGTTCCATCCCCAGGGCTTCAATTTAATCCATGAGTTTATCGTCTTTCATGAGGTGTATTGGCATGGCGTATCTCCCCTCCCCTATGTAGGGTTGCCAAGGGTTTATCAGTGCCATCGAGATCAGAGCATGGTCAGTGTTTATGCCCGATCTCTCTATTCTCCAATCCTAGCTGAATTTTAGAAGGTCTTCCTCTAGGTATATTCAATCTATTTGCAATTGTATTGGTCTATTTATCATTTGGAACAAAAAGTCTATTGTACTGGGATTTTCCCTCTGCCAGCCATCGGCTAACTTAAAATGGCCTTTCAGAGCTGCTAGGGCTTGTGTCGCCTCATTTGAGTCGATGTGGGCTGGCAGCCGGTCTATGGCTTCTTCTACAACATTCATGTCTCCTAACATTATGTTTGGTTTTGGAATACACGGTCATATTCTCCATTTCAACTTTATGTCTCTCCAAAAATTCTCATTTTCCTTTGGTCCATTCAGTGTGTAAACATTGAGACAACTCATGATTCGGTCCTCAAACCAGGGGAATTCTAGTATTATTGCTCTACCTGGAATTAGATCTCTTGATTGAGCCTCCTGCCATCTTGTTGTGTGTTTATTCAAAATAAAAGCTACTCTCATGGCATTTGGGTGTTCTGGGTTTGAACTCACAAATATTTTCATTTGTCTCTGAAACAGTTCCTCTATTTCCTCTCTCTGACTTTCATCCACATGGGATTCCTGTACCACTAGAATGTCGATCTTGTTCTCCCTCATTAGTTGGCACATTTCTCTCCACTTTGCCATAGTGGTTGTAGAGCCTCCACCCTTCATATTTAATAACGTGAATCTCACAGTTCCTCTCTTATTTTTCCTTTTCTTTTGTGCTGATAGGACCCCATACAGGATCAGTGCATCAACGGCAGGCAATGGCAACGCGGCACCGACTCGGGATACCTTAGTGCACGCTAATTATCCAATTTTGGTGATATTTGACGGCCGCGCATGGCAAAAAGCAGATCCAATCAGTGATAGCGCCGACGGCAGACAGAATGACAACTGACAGATGGCATCAGTTACTGACGACAGCGCCTAGCGAGAAGCCTGATGATCTATCAAAAACTGATGGACAGCTTGGTGTTTGACCTTGGCGTCTGACACCGCTTAGCGCCTCGATTCGGTGCCTGACATCGCTAAGCACTTTGGACAGACAGAAGGGTAATGGATTGATGATTTAGCACTGCGATCTGCTGCCTGGTGGCGCTAAGGGTCTTGAATGGACAGTAGGGATCTGAAACTGTTGGAGCTACCCCTATAAAATTTTCTAGTTTACCGCACTTTGGCGTCATTGGTCACTGGCGACGGTGAACTCATTGTAGTATAAAAGTACTTACCAACTTGTACATCAAACAACAGACCAGAATTTCCTGCTCTCCTTTCTTCAGTCTCCCTTACGCTCAAGATCTCATTTACGGTCGGCAACGTCGAACTCGTTGGCAGTTGCAGACTCTCGCTAACACTCGACACACTTGCGCCTTGCAACTACGGCAGGCATTATCAACGCTTAGACTTTGCTAAGCTTACCGTGCTCTTGCCACTCACATTGCCGTGTCACTTACCGCTTCTTTCATAGGCGCTTTACCTTAGCGCTTTACACTTGCCGACCCCCCTTACCGACTTTTCCCCATTTTCACAGGCGCGTTCTCTGGGACCTGCCCGGGACTCCTCACATCACTTATAGCGCGCCCAATGCAAGCTTTTGGTACGGTAACACTATAGTTATATTTGTTACTGACTAAACTTTGGGCGTCATCAGTGCTCCGGGGGCTATATTTTCCCCGTCCGAAATAGTTGTCAGTCTCTCCTCTGTAGGAACCTGTGTTACAAAATCCTCCATTAGGGACTGACTTTGCTGCAATCCATCGCTGATCTCTTCCAGGCCGTCCTCAAGGTCATGGATGATGGTATAGCTGTAGTCCTCTCCTGCCTGGGTGGGGAGTTGTCCGTTGTTGTGATTTGTCTCCTGTGTGTGTGTTTCATCTCTATTTCTGACAGGTGGTAAGGTTTGGGTAATGTTCCGGTAGTTTATACCTTCCCTTAAGCAGGATCGCTGCGTGGCACTACCCGTTGTAAATACAACTGCCGTCTGAGCCTTGACCTGGATCAGTGAGGGGGTCCAGTTGGGATTATCTGCTGTCCGAAGACCCAGTAAATCCATCCTAACTTCTTAACCCTGAAAAGCCGGTTATGATTAATTGTGTCTGATTTGGTACGACTGCGACATCTCTGTATTTCTCTATTAAAAAAAAAGGGGGGGGGGGCTATTTACGTTCATGTCTGCTGTTAATGGGACCTGTGGCCTGGCTACCATTTCTCCAGGATTCAGCCTGACATTCATTCCTACCCCTGTCATTGCCGAAATCCCTATCGTTTCTGTTTGAGGTCATAAATTCCACAGTTTCTTCAATCTTTCCTGCTGCCTTGTTCCCATACCAACCTTCCACTGATATGTATGTGCAGTGCTGGGGGTTGTGGTCAGCACCTTTGCAATAGTAGCAGTGCAGTCTAAATTTTTCGTCAACGAGGGTTGCACTGCCGCAATCCATATCCAGGAACTTCGTGTCTTTTATGTGTTGTATAATCGTGAAATAACTTGTCCATGTAAGTGGTGGGGGGTGCCTGAAGAAGACATTCCAGGTCAGTTTCTGGGGCCTTCCCATAGCTGTGCGGTCAACCAACTCTTCTTCTTTAACCAACTTCACCTCTAAGGTTCATAGTATCTCTCTTGCCAGCCCCGTGTCATGCTGTGACGTCTTGTTGCCTATGATTTTGCCTTTGAGTAGGTCTACCATGGCTTCGTCACTTAGTAGGGTCCTCCGAATGATTTCTGTAGCCGTCTCCTCTGACTCTCGTATCACATCCTGAGATTTAATGCTGAGAGTGAATCCTTTGATCGTACACAGGAAGCATGGGGTAGGCGGATTGTAAGGCAGGAAAAAGGCTGTGGCTTTGGGCGTTGATATGGTGGGGTGTGCAGATAAGATGTTATACGTGGCCTCCGAGATGTCTGAGAGTAGGAAATGGTATGGCGGCTTATACCTGTCGCTTCCTTTCCTCTTCGTATTTATCTCCTTTTCCTGCTGGGGGGTGGACAGCCTGGCCCTCTCGCCTGTCATTGCTATTATGAGGTCCTTGATTTTGTCGCTCACTGTCATCAGGTCTGCAGTATTACTTGCCTGCCAGTCTCTGACCCATAGTTTTGGCCCTGGGTATGCATCAAAGTGTATTTGTTGTTCCGGTAGTAGGTTGTACCATGGTGGGGTAGAGATGTGTATGGTCGGGAATCCTCCCAATGGTATCGGCATGCATTCTAGGTCACCGGGGAGCTGAGGTGGTTGATCAGGAGGGGTTGGGCTTCCTCTCATTTGTGTAGGCTGCACCTGTGTCACCTCCACGTTCTGCCTGTAAGTGCGTCTCACAATCCACACCGGGTCAGCTTTTCCCCTGTTTGGTGTGTGTGGGGTGGATGTTCCCTCTGTGTTGGCCCCTAGAGCTGGTGACAAGGGGATATATGGGTCGACCAGAGTTTCGTCTCCATCAAGATCCATGTCCTGCATTTCTCCGTTCATCAGCATTTGCTCCGCAGCGCTGGGTTGTGTTTGGATTTCTGCAGGAGAGGGGCTCTGTATTTCCCCTTCGGATTCGTCCATGTCTGAGATTGACGGGGGGCTGGTTAGAAGTTGTCTTTTCCTGTCATGGCTCTTTACTCCCTTTTGTTTCTGCGGGCTTGCAGACTGTGTGCATTTCTGCTGGTCGTTTCCTTTAGTCATAAGCAGGGGGGTTGCCATGTAGGCTTGCTAATCCCCCATTTTCTATTTTCACGGTGGAATAACAAAATACCGTTTTCCGGACCTTACTACCCTACATCATTTGCTGGTAGCTTGTAGGCATCTAATCGATTTAATCATTCCTTATAAGGGTAAATACGTGAAAGTTCATCTTCTTTTCACTTAGTAGACCTGGGCTGCTGTTTGTCCGTCCACCCTCCGGCTTTGGGGTTCTCTGGCCTATGGCCCTTCTCCTTCTGCGCAATGGCGTCCAGAGGGAAGCTTTGTGGGGGGGGGGGGCTCGCCTCTGCTACCCAGGCAGCTTCTCTCGTAAGAGGAATGAGGTGCATACTGCCCGTGTGGGCTCAGTAGCGGCATTGGGGTTAGCAATGCAGGTGGTGGTTCGTGGTCAAGGGTCCCTTCAAGTGTGAACTTTTATTAAGTTTGCATTTCAAACTAAAAACAATTAAAATTATAACACTTTTACAACGTGTATGCGCGTGTAACTAAGCCCCCAGAACTTCGTAAATACAAGTTTTATATTTAACTTAAGACTTGCTCAATTTCATTTGGGCAACTTAACACAAATAAAAACCTACATTTCGCATCAATAGCGCAGTTTGTAAAAAAAATGTATTCGTGACTAGTAATCCAATCTGGTTCAAAGACGAAGGACGACTGGAACCTCGTGACATAAGTGGTATAAGTAGCCCCATAGAGTAAGACCATTTGAATGTTCACTCGTGTTATGCAGGGCTGAAAAAGCTCTAGTTACATGGAGACAGCCAATAGATACTACTAGGTCTACAGGGATTTTACATGATATACAGAGAAAAACATGGACCGTGAAAAAAGATGGGAATCTACGTATATCGATTTATATAATGAAGTCGGTCCTAAACCATTAATTACTTGCACAAGTAGAGGATAGTAGAAACCGACAGACAAATAAAGCACAGAAAGATCAACTCCTGCTATCTGACTATCTCGTCGACTTTGGATCGGTTGATGCAGAATCCCTTATGTTCAGTGATCAGCTGCCGTCTATAAACACTACATAAAAATGGATTCCTCACTGGCGTCACCCATGCTTTGCAACCACAACACATTCCAGCCCAGTCATAATTTCCCAACTTTGCTCCGCACTTGGAGTTGGGGCAGACAATCTTTCCCGCGAGCTCTCCTGCCGATAAGAAAGGTTCCATCCATTTCATCTGGTCGACGGTAGTAAGTGTTGTTGACATGGGAAAAGTACAAGACGGCAACAACATACAGGCTCAACAAAGTAACCCGAGCATTTGGGGTTCACAAGAATCGGTGCACTTTGTGGTGGTGCTTTCGCGATGGAATGTATTGGTGTCATACCCGTGCCCTGTGAACCTGGATGCGAAGCGCGGAGTGGAGCCAATTTGGGATTCGTCATTAGCTCTGCGGCTAACTCCAAAGGACTGACCATAGTAGTGAGTGTCTTCTCGGACGGTACTTGGCCATCGCTCAGCGCGTGCTTCGATTTTCCATGTGTCTCAAGAGGATTTTCTTGGATTTCTCCCACGGGTGAGAGCACGGCATCAGACAATCGACGTCCAATAAGCTTCGCAGTCTCGTGTGAAATCTCCACGTTATCGACAGTATGTTCCTCGTCTTCGCTTTCTAATGCAGAACCTGATTGATGATCTTGCGGAATCCCGGATAAATTCTGCAGGGAAGGTTTGTCACTTGAAGATCGACGAATCGTGGGAACAGCGCCAGCTCCGTTGGGTTCATTGCTGATAGATGACATAGTCAAAGAGTCGCCCAAACCCCCGAGTATCGATGGGCGGCGAGGTCGTAGTTCGGGAGCCCCGTTAGATGTCCCTCCTGTCGATCGTAGAGAATTTGATGGTTGAATACCTCGAGCTGTTGTCGAAGGCCGCCTGGATCCGGCGGGAGTCCTCGCCGCCGGAGTGGCAGGACCCAATTGGCCGTGATCAAGCATGTGTTCTCTTGTTGCCAATTCTTGTCTAAATATGTAAGAGGAAATAGAACTGAAAGAGATCAACATTCACAAACCTGCACATTTTACATCTTATCTGTCGGCGTGGACATCCAGGCGTGTTAGGTGTCGAGTCCGAAGGCGTACTCGGGTATTTCGCAAACATATTGATCTCCGGAAACGAACCATCACCGTCTGAAAATGCAATCGAGAGTAAATCGGATGTTTAGGGCCGACAAAAAGCTTAAGTGATCGCACTCATGACTTCATCATATGCACGTTCCATATAGTACAACCTTGTTGTTTTGTCCCGTCGTGATATTCTGTACTGAGCTTGATGAAAAATTTCCAGCTGACGAAGGAAACCTTCATTTGGCCTAGGTGATAACATGAGTCACGATGACGGAACAATAAAGGTATGTTCGTACTCGATGCTTGGCCGGACCTTCCGAATCATCTCTAAAGCAGCTTCCATATCCAAACGTTTGCTGTACATGAGGTATGCGGCAACGACGGATGCACTACGGCCTATTGATAATGGATGACATAAATGGGGGAGGGAGGAGAATCGAACTTACTAACTCCAGCATGACAATGGACTAGGACACCACGACCCTTCTGTAGCTCCGCTTCGATAAAGTGGATCGAGGGAAGTAAGTGTTGAAGAATATCTGTATCTTCCGTGTCGTCGAGGAGTACTTGATGTCGAATGAAGGTCTATAGGACATAGAATAAGACGAGCGTGAGATTGAAGAGACGTAGGCAAACCTCCTGTATTGTAAGTCTTCCACGCATAGCAGAAAGAATACTGTATATCCCGTTTACTCTGAGCTCCTCAACATTGAGGGCGCTCGCGAGATCCCCTATCCAAAGTCCTGGTGTCACCTCGTCCATGGACATTGTGCACAACGTTGGGACTACTTGATCGTCGTGGGCCTGTAAAACTTGTGTAGAACGCCAAACTTCCGCCCAAATCGTGGGCAGCGTTGCTGGTATCGCCAAGGGGGTTACTGAGAAGATGACTAAAGTGATCGTGGAGGAAAGAGTCAAATAGCGTCGAAAAACGGAACTTGGGTATTGTAAGTACTAAAAATAGGCCTCCGATAAAGTTTTGGAAATTCAAATTTGGAGCGATCCTGCGCGCCAAATATCTTGCGCAGGGTTCTCAACATTCTTCATGCATATGGCAGTCACACAAATTACTTTACATGTTCAAGATGGACTCAATAAGATGTTCTTAAGAGTGGTTAGAAAGATTTATCAGCCTCGGGCCATGCTATCCAAGGGAAAATCAACACAATCTGGTACTTCTTGGCGGCGTAAACTTACCGGCGAAGTCCAGCGCTATCGCCGTTGAAAATATTTTGGTCGCCGGGATTGGGCCCAGAGTTGGCGTATTGCCAGAAGGTGCTGTAGCTACAAAGAGGTGTCACATCTGTGGTTATGTATAGTCCTCGTGACTTACGCCCAACCAGCAGGAAGGGGTCCAATTTTGGAAGCGTATCTGGCAATCCAGAGAGGGTGAGTACTAGCGAAGCCAGGGTAATTATCCGTGCACGTAAACCACCAGTCAGTTGTGGTGTAGATGACTGAGGAAAAAGGAATATAGTACGACATTGTAAAAAAGGAAATGTTTGTTTGAGACGAACCGGGATAACGTCCAGTCTTATCATGGTAGGTACTGGAGAAGCTCCTGATCCAAGCAACCATGGCAGGAGCACTCAAACCATAGCACCTGGCACCATAAGGGTTGTCTATGGTTTACAAATGTTACAAGGATTCTGAAATAAGACTGAAGCGAGAGCATCACATTCCATATCCAGGGCACCAGGAAGAGTTTGACCATCGGCAGTCCATACACCACCATTAGCAAGGAAGAATCCAGCCTGAGCGGCACCAGAGGATATATCGGGCCGAGCAAAGTGATAACTACCACGAATGATGCCTACATTCGTGGCACCGGTGTACTGACTGGAGAAGTAAGGGTTTCTATACCCTGAGAGCCGCACTCTGAGCACCTTGCGTGGAAAGAAGACAATAAATACGCACCAGTACCTTCAGTCGCCTTGATGTAGGCGAACTCGATGCGGTTTGCTTTGACGGCGGACCACTTGATACTGGGTTGGTGGCTAGAAACGTCAATACCCTCAGGGGCGGTGCTAGCCGTAAGTGCGGCGAGAGCATGAGCGATGACCAAGAAAAATTTCATTTTGAAGAAGACCGAGCCCGAGGAATTCTGAATTTCAGAACCCTTTCAAAACGCATTATATATCCCAAACCACATCCGCATCCGCCGGAAATCATGTGGAGTGAATGTAGGTTATGGTCTAAGGAAGAAGGTGTTAAAGAAGGAGAGGTGTTTACCTTCGAGCCTTGCTCGAGGCAAGGATCGTTCTAATCAAGATAGTCATTTACTCGAAGCCTAAGCCCATTCCAAGTCCTCGGCCGTAACGGGCTTGGTGAGTAGAATGGTGGCAACCGAAGCCATCAGACAGTCCAGCCTCCAGGGGCCTGGCGCTTTTAAACGAAGGCGAAGGGGGGTTAAGTAGCTTTGAGATTTATACTTGTACCGGAACGAGCAGAAAAGCAGGGCGAAAAATAGGTACGCCAAGGGACAAATTTTGAACATAGATATACTGCTAGCCTAGATTCGGAGTGGACAGGCACTCCACGAACACTATGGATAACATAGGTTAATGTGACTAGAAAGATTCCTGAAAGAGGTCCCGGTCCTGTACGTGTTCAGTACTCAGTATGGGCCGGCCGCCCAAGTACAGCTGATGGTATACATGCATCGGGCTAGATTTTTAACCTACTTTCAAAACATGCATGAGTGTTGCGTTGCGCTCACCTGATTCTGTGAATTGGTTTCACAAGACCGCTTTTTGTGGCAAGGCCGTTCATCACAAAAGTGTTCGACTTAATTGCGGAAATTGAATCCAGCCAGTTGCGCTTCAAGCGAAGTGGTCGAAGGGAACGTATGACATGCATTACAAGCGGAAGTTTTATCAACTGCTGTTGAGTTTGAATGACTTCCAGATATTCAATCTCTTCAGAGTCATGACTAACGCCGTCTAAATAATCTACAAGCTCTTCATGTATATATGTGATATATATATGGGCTATTTCTGTATACGTACGTGTCCAATGTCTACGAAAAGTGAAATAAATCACTTCGATCTAGTAATGACCGAATTTCCTCCCTTACCCTTCCATTATGGATACTGTATTGACTTCTTCGCAACATGTGTTCCGGAAGATGCCGAATTAGCGTTCACCTTATGCTTGTGAAAAAATTTTCGCTTCTATGTAGCTAATCATAGACGCGTGGATATTGCTATGTTTCTTTATCTGCTCAGGTGATCTTGGCAGCATCCGAGGACAATCTAGACATATGATGGATTCTCGAACTAACCAGGCTCTTCGATTGTTAAATAGACCAGATTGATATAATATTTTTATGACGATGGCGATTGTTACTTCCATAATCAATGTCTTCTCTTGAACTTGAAGTTTTCTTCAGGTGCTCGGTGTCAAGTGAATATCATCCAGTCTGGCTCAGACGGCCCTGCAATAATGTATATTTTAGATTTACCAACGATACATTTGAAGACTTGAGAGATGTAGGGTATGCTCAATGAACTTATGAGCCCTTAGCCATGCTGTCAAGGAAGATTAAGACAAGATTTCTTCACGTAGAGACTGTATGGAAACGTACCGGCCAAGTCCAGCACTATCACCGTTAAAGATGTCTTGATCCCCAGGATTAGCACCAGAGTCAGCATATTGCCAAAACGTAGTGAAACTACGAGGGCGTGTTAACGTTAGCCCCAGAGATAGAGTCGTGATGCGTAAGAACTTACGCCCAGCCAGCAGGAAGCGTCCCAATAGAGGAGGCGTATCTGGCAATCCAAAGAGGATTGTCATTAGCAAAGCCAGGGTAGTTGCCCGTGCAGGTGGTCCACCAGTCAGTGGTTGTATAGATGACTATGGCAAGACCGTACTAAGCACTACTCTCTGAAGACAAGAACCTTATTTCACAAACCGGGATAGCGTCCAGTGTTGGCGAGGTAGGTGTCGGAGAAGTCTTTGATCCATGCAACCATGGCAGAAGCACTCAAGCCGTAGCACGTAGCGCCATCAGGGTTGTCTGCGATTGATCAATGTGACGCAGGACGTGAAGAAAGGTAAGTTGATATCTACACTCGATGTCGAGGGCACCCGGAAGAGTGATACCATCTGCAGTCCATCCACCACCGTGAGCAAGGAAGAAGGTAGCCTGTGTAGCACCAGAGGAGACATCGGGATGGGCAAAGTGATAGCCACCGCGGATAATACCAATGTTAGTTGCCCCAATGTATTGGCTGGAGAACTCGGGGTTGATATAGCCTAAGGGTCCCATGATCTCGAGTTTCCTAAGGAAAAGAAGATGACTTAGGTATACGTACTGGTACCTTCAGTCGCTTTGATGTAGGCAAACTCGACGCCGTTAGCCTTGACGGTGGACCAATTAATGCCGGGTTGAAAGCCAGAGACATCAATACCCTGAGGAGCGGCACTCGTAGTGACTGCAGCGAGAGCAAGAGTGACGACAGACAGTAACTTCATCTTGAAGGAGACACGCCGTACAAGCCTGGACTTAAAACACTTTCAAGATGCTTCATATGGCCCAACAGTCAAGAATGTCAAGGAGTCATGTGGAATTCAATTCATTCGATAGTCGAAGGACCAAAAGAGAGGTTTCTGGAATAAGAACCATACCGTCAGTGACATACGTTGACGTTTGGTCCAGGAGAATCTTCTGAAGTGACCATTGGGTTGTGACACACCAAGGAGAATAGATTCCGAAGTTCTTTCGTAATGATACTTGCCGCATGGTGCACGCGCGGAGAGGTTATGTGGTTTTAGATCAATAGGCACTCAGCAGTGGACCTTCTGGGGAGCTCAGACGTCTTGCCTATGGCCTACACTCCCTATGGCATCTCGCCTCTATCTGTCCTAGTGGGTTGCATATGGGAACAGGCACAACAGTGAACGCTATTGACCCAGCAACTTCTTCGCAGTCATGTGACATTAGGAAGATGCCGACGCTGGAACTTAGTGATTCTCAGAATGATTCTGTGGTACGAATCGTTCTATACTCAGGCTTATATGTTCGTGTCACTCTCTTAGCCCAACTCAATATCATTGTATAATATTAATGCGCACACATACTTGCAAGTTATGTTGATAATTGCCATCAACCAACTTGATTCTTGAACCATACACCAACTGGTGCCGTTTAGAATTCTATTTCTCGTCGTGTATAACTGGGGTTTTGATGCTACCCCACCTGCCCATTTAACTTGTTCGTAATTTGTTACTTGTTATCCGCTTTTCGTCAATCGATCATTCAGACTATTCTTCAAATTGGTCAACTGTGTTATCGTCGTAGATAAGTCCATAGCTGTTATATACAGTGTAAATAGAGGACAATCCAGACGTTGTATGACAAGATTCTTGAACTCCAAAGTCAGGTTCTTGGCTCTTAAAGGGAGCAGTAGAATTATTTTTATGACGATGGCAAATGTTACTTCCATCATAATCTGTCTGCGCTGAGCCTTCAGGTTTTCTCCAGGTGCTCTGCGCTAAGTGAACATCGAATCTGGCTCAGAGACGGTCCTGAAATCATGTATATTCGAAACTAGTCAATAACACATTTGAAAGACTTGAGAGATGTAGTATATGTTCAATAAACTTATTAACCCTTGGCCAAGCTGTAAAGGAAGGTGAATACAAGGTTCCTTCATGTAGAAAAGGAAGCGTACCGACGAAGTCCAGCACTATCACCATTGAAGGTGTCTTGATTCCCAGGATTCGTGCCAGAGTCAGCATATTGCCAAAACGTAGTGTAACTACCAAGGTTTGTCAGCGTAAGCCCTAGAAATAAGAGTCATGATGCATGAGAATTTACGCCCAACCAGCAGGAAGCTTTCCAATAGAGGAGGCGTATCTGGCAATCCAAAGAGGATGGTTATTAGCAAAGCCAGGGTAGTTGCCCGTACAGGTGGTCCACCAGTCAGTGGTAGTCAAGATGACTATGAGTATGAGAAGACCGTACTGAGTACTACTCTCTGACGATGAGAATCTTTAGTTCACGAACCAGGATAGCGTCCAGCTTTGAAAAGGTAGGTGTCGGAGAAGTCTTTGATCCATGCAACCATGGCAGAAGCGCTCAAGCCGTAGCACCTAGCACCATAAGGGTTGTCTGTGATTGATCAATGTGACGCAGAGCGCGAAGAAGGGTAAATTGATATCTACATATAATCTCGAGGGCACCAGGAAGAGTGATACCATCTGCAGTCCATCCACCACCGTGAGTAGTGAAGAAGCTAGCCTGCGTGGCACCAGAGGAGATATCTGGACGGGCCAAGTGATAGCCACCACGGATGATACCAACGTTAGTTGCCCCGATGTATTGGCTAGAGAACTCGGGGTTGGAATAGCCTAAGGGTCGCTGATCTTGAGCGTCCCAAGAAAAGGAGGATGATTTAGGTACGTACTGGTACCTTCAGTAGCCTTGATATAGGCAAACTCGACGCCGTTAGCCTTGACGGCGGACCAATCAATGTCGGGTTGATAGCTAGAGACGTCAATACCCTGAGGAGCGGGACTCGTAGTGACTGCAGCGAGAGCAAGAGTGAATGCAGACTGTAACTTCATCTTCAAGGAGACACACCGTACAAGCCTGCATTTAAACACTTTCGAGTGCTTTATATGGGTCAATAGTCAAGAATGTTAAGGGTTATGTGAAAAGCAATTCATTTGCCACACAAAGTAGAAGTTACTGCATGAGAGCAATACCGTCGACAACGTACATTGACATTTGAAGAATCTTCTGAAGCAGCCATCGGGATGTGACACCACAACGAGAAAGTAGATTCCCAAGTTCTTTCGGAAGGATACTTACTACATGGCGTACACGGACGCGCGGAGATTTAGACCAATGGGTAAACGATATTAATGTCCACAAGTTGATGGTTTCATCTCAAGGGAATGCCAAACATCTATGCGCTCAAGAATACGTTTGAGAAGCGATCCCCAAACACGAAGCCTGGTGTGTTCCGTAGGTTGAGAATTACATTAGCTCCTGCCATTTTGACAACTTCGATTTATCGGGAGTGAGCGAGTGACTGTTAAAGATATGACTGAAGTGGATGGATGCACGAAGCGACCATTGTCGCCATCTGATGTGACGAGATAAAATTTAAGACAATCAAGGGCAAATGTCACTCCAAAGGTTATATTTACGCAGTACTGGCCACACACAATACTTCCTGGTTCGTTCATCTCTGCACGACAAGGGGGAGATTGTTGCGCTGAGCCTTTTAAGTTTTCTCCAGTGCTCGGCGCTAAGTGAACACCGGATCTGGCTCAGAGACGGTCCTGAAATCATGTATATTCGAAACTGGTCAATAACACATTTTGAAAGACTTGAGAAATGTAGTATATGTTCAATAAACTTATTAACCCTTGGCCAAGCTGTAAAAGAAGGTGAATACAAGGTTCCTTCATGTAGAAAAGGAAGCGTACCGACGAAGTCCAGCACTATCACCATTGAAGATGTCTTGATTCCCAGGATTCGTGCCAGAGTTAGCATATTGCCAAAACGTAGTGTAACTACCGAGGTTTGTCAGCGTAAATTCTAGAGATAAGAGTCGTGATGCATGAGAAGGAAGCTTTCCAATAGAGGAGGCGTATCTGGCAATCCAAAGAGGATGGTTATTAGCAAAGCCAGGGTAGTTTCCCGTACAGGTGGTCCACCAGTCAGTGGTAGTCAAGATGACTATGAGTATGAGAGGACCGTACTTAGTACTGCTCTCTGACAATGATTAGAATCTTTAGTTCACGAACCAGGATAGCGTCCAGCTTTGTAAAGGTAGGTGTCGGAGAAGTCTTTAATCCATGCAACCATGGCAGAAGCGCCCAAGCCGTAGCACGTAGCGCCATAAGGGTTATCTGCAATTGATCAAAGTGAAACAGAGCGTGAAAAAAGGTAAATTGATGTCTACATAAAATTTCGAGGGCACCAGGAAGAGTGATACCATCTGCAGTCCATGCACCACCGTGAGTAGTGAAGAAGCTAGCCTGTGTGGCACCAGAGGAGATATCGGGACGGGCCAAGTGATAGCCACCACGGATGATACCAACGTTAGTTGCCCCGATGTATTGGCTAGAGAACTCGGGGTTGGAATAGCCTAAGGGTCGCTGATCTTGAGCGTCCCAAGAAAAGGAGGATGATTTAGGTACGTACTGGTACCTTCAGTAGCCTTGATATAGGCAAACTCGACGCCGTTAGCCTTGACGGCGGACCAATCAATGGGTACGTACTGGTACCTTCAGTAGCCTTGATATAGGCAAACTCGACGCCGTTAGCCTTGACGGCGGACCAATCAATGTCGGGTTGATAGCTAGAGACGTCAATACCCTGAGGAGCGGGACTCGTAGTGACTGCAGCGAGAGCAAGAGTGAAGGCAGACTGTAACTTCATGGTCAAGGAGACACCTTACAAGCCTGCATTTAAACACTTTCAAGAATCAAGATGCTTTATATGCGTCAACAGTCAAGAATGTTATCACTCCATTGACGCAGTACTGGCCACGATACTTCCTCATTCGTTTATCTCTGCACGACAAAGGGGAGATTATCTGTCTCATCCTAGGACCTGTCACTGGATGATACGCACGTTGTTCATGTCAATAAATCCGTACTCTTCTAACATCCTATGCAGCCCTGCTTCGAGGCTGTTGATCTCTGTTGACAGCAGAACATCAAAAAGTACTGTACGACACTGCATCAACAGGTACCACGTGTTGCACAAAAACTTATGTCTTCGTGCGCAGAAGTTGTCAAATGAGGCATGTGTCTTCCTCAGAAGCTGGTGAACGTAAAACCCCCCAAAATTTTGACTTGAAGATGCAAGCACATAAGTCATTTCCGGGGGCCTTGCCGTTGTTCCTCCAAAAGAAACAGATAAGTAGCGCAACTTGTGATCAACTGCTCCCACCTGTTTTACAGACGACTAAACATGTTGAGTGTCAGGCCAGAGAACATGTGATCTGTCTCTATTCTATGGGGTCAGAAGCACCTTGATCATGCTAGTGCTTCTTCCATATTAGAACCGCATACCACATTGACATCAAGTCACTGCATGGGTGCTCCTTCCCGTGGATTGGCTAGAGTCCACCGATCCAATCAGGACTGTCGGTTCCGAACGTGCGGCTGCGCAGTAATGGAACCATGTGAAGTGGAGTGATAGCAACTTTGTGCCTTCTTGAGTTATTCGGGTCAATTGCAGAGGATGTTATGTACAAGGCTTGGGCAGTGACTGATTATCAAAGTTGCTGTGAACTGAAATCACAAGATGGACAGGAAAGTGGTCAAACAAACAAGAAAAGCTGGCAATGACACCCATCGACTAAGTAAGCCTATAATCTGAATCGACGAATGTTGGCTTTGCGTCTTTTCTTCGCGTTTGAAGAGGCCAAACATAAGTCATCTGATGAGACTGACCTATAAACATGTGATTTGTATGGTCAGGAAGGAGGGGCAAGTGACAATGCAGTTGGCAGCTTCAAACAGGAGACTTTTCCTGTCACAGTACATGAGCATTGTTGTATGAGAAATCAAGGCAATCACCTCTTCAAATAGAGCCAGTGATCATTGAAGTAGGCGAGACATTCATGCATGCGCCTTAGCTCTATTGTGTCATCCATCCGGAGAAAAAAGTTTTCGGAGACTGGGTAATGGTGGTCCTTGACCGGCGAGAAACACACATTGCACAGTTAGTCTTGGGGCCAGGGCATATTCCATAAAGCTCCACCGACACTGCCGAGATTGAGACGTGGCTGTGATGGAAGATCGAGCGCCACAAACAATCATCAGGTTTACGTAACCTCTCTGTCCCTGATTTCAACCCAACCGTCTTACCCTGTAGATGCCAAAAAACTATTGTCGGTATGTGACAGACACACATTTTGACTAGCTACTGACTGTCTCCGAAGAAACCTAATAAAAAAACCTGCTTTAAACGCTTTGCCATGAATACCGGGCGTGCGTGACCCTTGCTACCCAGAGTATGACTCTATTTTAAACTCATCCGGATATGCTATACAGTGTTTCCTTTGTCCTTTCTCTTTACCTCTCCTTGTAATACCGCGACGGGTCACATCCTATGACCGACGATAATCTAACATTCTGTGTACCACGCTTATCCTCGGGACAACAAGCTCACCGACCAATTCTCGTCAAATCACACAAACCAACGTGTCCACCCAACCACGTCATACTGCAAATTGACCGCTTCGGATTCTCCGCGAACAATATCACATATCAAGCTCTCGGAGAGCACCCGCACTTCCGGTTTGTCTGAGAGCCTCTTATTTATGTTGATGAGGGGTGCCATGTGTTTGTATTTAGGTATTTTGATTTCCATGGTATACCGGAAACTGGAGACGCAAATGTGTCTAAGGAAACGCACGGGGTGATACCTGTGTGGGGTTTTGCTACGGTCGTTGAGTCTACTCATCAAAAGATACACGCAGGGGAGCGTGTGTATGGGTACTTTGCGCCGACGCGGTATCTATCGCTTGCAGTATCCCCGACAGACGTGAACAAATACGCGTTTTACGTTCCACGACCTTATCTACCTGCCGGTACGTTCCTTGTTTCTCCCTGTCTTTCTGTAATGGCTCACGACGGACACAGATCGGCGACCATACAATCAAATCCTCCGGTGCGCCGCCGACCCCCAATACATACCAGACCCGATCATCGAAGACCTTACTATGCTTTACCGACCACTCTTTTGGACCTCATACTGGTGCGAAGACTGGCTTTTCTCCTCGACTTATCGCGGCGGAGCTTCTGTATTCCTCATCTCATCCGCCTCTTCCAAGACCGCGTTCTGCCTCGCATACCTAATCAAGAAACGCATCGCGCACGGCGAAGTCAAACAGAACGTGCGCGTCGTAGGCCTCACGTCGAAGGGGAATGTGGAATTTACGACACGACTGGGGCTTTATGATGTAGTGCTGGAGTATGGCTCTTTTACGTCGGATGACGCGTTCCAGTACCGTGGTCGGGATGAAGGATGGATTTATGTTGATGTAGCATCCAACGGCGCGCTCAACGAACGTATCCGTGCATATTTTGCATCACCTTACGCACCCTGCCTCGCTGCATGCATCAGCTTAGGTTTAACAAACGTCTCGCCGAGCGCCTCTTCTTCCTCGATCAGTTGGAGTACCAACACTTTCTCAGCGTTCCCCGCGAATGCACACACAAACCAATTTTGGCCTCATTTCGAGGACTTCTTCATGGTCGAATGGTTGAACGTACGGAAGCACCAGCTTCCGATAGAGGAGATGTTCGCAAGGCAGAATAAGGCATGGAAGGAGCTAATGGAGGATTGTAAGGGCTGGGTGAGGGTAGAGAGAGTGTACGGGGGACATGATGTGATGACGGCGTATCAAGTGGTGGCTGAGAGGGGTGTGGGGCCTGAGAAAGGACTTGTGTGGAGTTTGTGGGACCGAGAAGAAAAGGTGTCGAAAGCGAGACTTTGATTGGTTACCACCTTTTTTTTTTTCATCGATTTGGATTAAGGGTATGAGTTGCCGTCGTTTTGTTGGGTATATTCGGCTTTCAAGACCTCCATGCACTCGGACTTATCGCTTCGGCTTCCTTGCTTTCCTCGGTCGTCGTCTTTCTTGCAGGGTTATCAAAATGAAGAATCTTTCATCGGGACCGTTTGAATTTTGAAGGAGTGCTCATTTCGGGATACACACATTTGTAGTACTTGATCTATTCAAGCAGCTTTTTGAGACCCGATGGATTGCTGGCTTCTGGACCCAGTTAGCCCCGAGATACATTTTACAAATGGTTCTTTGGCATTATCAAGCTTCCGCATTCTAAACCTTAAAGCTAGCTCCTTTTTCTCGTCCTTGGTCCCTTTCTCCGCGTTCAAATCGGGTCCTCTTTATTAGCGACTGAGATTTGATACGGATCGGTTTCCATATGATGATGTCAAGATCCATTCAAGCCATCAAAGCTGAAAGTGTCGCAGACGGCTGTGCTGGACATACATGTTTATGACGAGTGCGTGAACCACTTGGCAGGGACGTGGAGAAGGACGTTTATTTGGAGTAAGATAGATGCACAGCTTCTCGATATTTTTTGATCGATGACGCGAGCGAGTACAAATTTATCCGGCTCTTCGTTTGTTGGGCACAAGCTGCTGGAGGTCAAAGAGTCCAAGAAACCTTTCGTTGGACGATGAAATTGTGAAGCCTTTGATGAGAGGTGTAGCATTCCACGGGATGTGGAATCGGGCATTCGGGGAGCGAGGGAAAGTCAGCGGATTTATGATTACGGCCTCTCCATCATGGGCCCGGGAAGCTTAGTTGACGTTAGCCATGTTTGCATAGGGAAGATGGCTCGGTCTTACTATTTTTGAGAGGCGATAACAAATGATTTGCAGGGAGAGATCAGCGCTTCATACCCACGAAAGTCACAAGACTCGAACAGGTGCAATGGATTAGCCTTGGGCGAAGAGCGAGTAGTGGCGCGAAATACGAAAGCTGTGTGTGGAGTAAGGCAAGCAGAGTTGAGTTAGAGCACAAGGCGGTGAAAGGGGAAACCGTGATCGGGAAGAACCATGTTGATGGCCGACGTGACGGAGACCCCGGATACTGCATGAAATTGGTGAACTTGTGAAGAGGCTGGACCATCACAGGTTGGACTACTGGTGTCATGGATTTAGCTTACGCAGGCTAGGCCAGGGCCCTGAATCACGAGAGAAGGGACAAAGAAACATGAAAGGCGATGAACGTGCCAGCCGTCGGAGACGAGACTGTCGCCGTCGGTACCGTGGGTGGACTGAGACCCGTGGCAGGGGCGGACGAGTAAGGTGAGCACAGCACGAGCGTCTAGCGGAGGAGAGGATGCCGGATATGGAGGCAGTGGCGGGCGAAGTATCGGGGGTCCCTTGTTGATGATACATATACAAACCACGCGGCAGCCACGAGAGCACCACGCGATCGAGGCACTCATCCCCTCCGAGCAAGCCACCGTGTCCCCTAAATACTCCCTCCCAATGTGTCCTGCCTCCATGGACACCCATCTCCTCCCCTCCCCTCACAGGCAGCACTTGCGCAGGAGAAGTGCTGATGTCGGTGGCCTCCATCTCGCTGTTGAGAACACTGGCCATGGCCAGGGTTGGATGGGTGACTCGGGAGACGTCTTGTCGTATGTCTTGTTTTTTTTTTCGCTTGCAGACTCTGTCCTCACCCATCTCAAGGACCAAGTTTGCTGAGCTACTGGTCGACATGTACACTTCCACGCTTCATGCGGTCAACGAACAAGGCTCAGATTTGTATGTATATTTTCACTTTGTCCCTCCATGACTGGGTGTTCATTCGGTCCAGCATTCCTGCCGAGCTTCCGCCGGATACCCGGTCGAGACTCATTAAATCAATGGACACCTGGGAGTTCGAGCCGCACAAGCTACCGGAAGAGGAGCTACTAGCGTGCACGTTAATCCTTTTCGAGGCGCTTTACCGCATAGATGGTCTCGAGGAAGCCATCGGTGTCTCAATGAGTACGTTATTTTCGGAGTCCTATACCCATTCTACCCCCCTCAGATCACTTATCTATCTGCTTCTAGAACAGATCACTCCATTCGTACACCACCTGCGTCGTATATATCGCCTCGAGAACTCGTATCACAACTTTGAGCACGCTCTCGATGTCCTCCAGGCAATCTACTACTACTTGCGAACCGCCGGGATGGTTCCTCCGTTGTCAATACTCCATGAACCGGGCCGGAGATGGCTTCACAAATCCGACCGCGGCGCGTTGATCACAAGTCTAGGCCTGCACGATCTCTTTGTGCTTTACGTTGCAGCAATCGGACATGACGTTGGCCATCCGGGGTTCACCAACACGTTCATGGTCAGTCATTCAATTCATTCTTTCCCGTGATCGGATTATTTATTGTTATACGTTATATGTTTTGCAGAAAAATGCATCAACACCGCTTTCCGAGGTGTATGATGGAAAATCGGCGCTTGAGCAGATGCATTCACAACTATTGCTACGTGTGATGAGGTATCATGGACTGGGAGTCGTGCTTGATCATCCCAAGACCGGGTTGCATACGCGGCGCTTGCTCTGGGAAACCATTCTTGCGACAGATATGAGTGTGCACGATTTGTTCATGAAGAATTTGAGTGGGGTGATCAATGGACAGACTGGATCATTGTTTTTCCGACGGTCTATCACCTGCCAGACTCTCATGAAGTGTGCGGACATCAGCAATCCCGTGCGTTTCATTTCATGCATTCGGTTATACTTGGACGATCAGCTGAATTTTGTCGGTTACCTAGAGTCGTCCGTATCATGTTGCGAAACACTGGGCTTCCGCGTTGATGGAAGAATGGTCCTCCCAGGCCCTCTATGAGAAATTTTTGGATCTCCCGACGACCGTGCAATCGAACGATTCTCCAGTCAACGAAGCAAACGCTCAAGTGTTTTTCATTGACAAATTCGCAAAACCTCTTCTCGACCTCACGACTCAGGCTATCCCAGGTACGTCTACTCCAAGCGTTGCAATGCAATTTGTTCTTTCCTCATGGTTACGTGTACGTAGAAATGAAGGTCTTTGCAGATCAATGTACAACCAACCTACGAACATGGAGAAAAAGGCTAAAAAGTCTTCAAACCAGCCAAAACGAGCGCGATAACCAATCATCGACAACTCCACGACACCCCGAAGACTTTATGACTGCATTTCCGCTCACTCTTCCACCAGCGCATCGTATCTTACACCTTGACGACCAAGAATCTACACCTCCATGGTCAAGTCTAAGTGCACCTTACTCTCGTTCGTCTGAATCATCTTCATCCACATCAGACTCGGGCCTATGCTCCCCATCAGGCTCTGTCACTTCGTTCTTTTCGCCTGCCTCTGACTCCTCGTCTAACCACTCGCATTCGCGTTCTTACTCTCACTCAAATTCGTACTCTCACCCAAACTCGAACTCGAACTCGAACTCGAACTCACACTCACACTCAAACTTTCATCCGCACTTGAACCAAAATCACAACCACCAGCCCCGCCCACCCTCGAGCATAGGCGGCTCCAGCATCCTCGGTCCCCTCCCTCCCCCAGCCTCCGCCTCCGAAGGACACGCGGCCATCCGTGCAGCTGGAAAACTGGGGATACGAAAACAGAGGAGTTTGAATAGGAATTCGTGGTCGCCTTGTATGTCGCCCCTGAGCCCGCCCTCGTCGGCAGTGGTGAGGACTTTGCTGGTGACGCCGCCTATGAATGTTAATGGGGTTAATGGGGTGGGATTGGGGCCGGTTTCGCAGAGCAGGATCGTGGTAGGTCCGATTTTGGTCGGGGAGGGGTTGAGGAAGACGTGAGTTGGGAGGGAGGTGGGATGAGTGATGAGTGATGTTGTATGGAAGGATGCTGCACTGGGGCTTTCCATCCTTTCCATCCTTTCGTTTCATTGGTTTCTGAATTGGACTTTGGACATGCTTGATGAATGGGTGGACTGGGTCGTACTTTGGGGTGAACTTGAGACACAGGGCGGCAGGTTCCTGGCAGAACGCTATGCACTGCATACTACTGTCCTGAGCTTGGACTTGTAGGTGTAGGGCCTGCCTGGTGTCGCCACTCCATCGCTTCTCCCGGATGAGTTCCCAAATGTCTACACCGCCTCGGCTCTCCCTCCGTATGTTCCAATCTTTTTTGTTTCAATAGTCGATTCCATACCATCTGTCTGCCTCCCTCCGTCTCAGCAATCGGGACCAATTTTGTAGCTCTTCTTTCCTCGATTTTATGGAATTTATGTCGTGTACCTCTCTGACTGTATGAATAGCGCCTACGATTTCTTTTCTTTTTACTTGGTCTTTTTTTGGTTGATTTATTAGTTTTACTCGTTTATACAGCTGCACTTGATTTGTTACCCTTATAATAGCAGCGTTTATCAATCATTTTGGTTCCAATTTCAGTTGCTGTTGGAAAAGGCCACGTGGGGCACCGAGTGAGGGGCTAGTCTCGGCTATGCGCGAGTCTGGGCCTGAGATGTACGCTCACTCTAACCATATACCTCAGCCTCCACACAGTGCCGGTCTCAAGTACCAGGGTATGCGTTGACTAATATGTACGCTCACTCTAACCATATACCTCAGCCTCCACACAGTGCCGGTCTCAAGTACCAGGGTATGCGTTGACTAATCTCTTACCGAAATTAGGACTTATTGATGCAGGATTACGGCCGCGAATCGATGCGAACCAGGTCCCATCTCCCGTACAGCTAGTCGAAGAAGACCGGTTGAAATGGGAGGGTCAGGTGTATATGACTCTTCCAGGAAATAACGCGCCCGTGTCGACATCTGATTTCACTGCTATAGATCAGGGTGCGTTCTTATCCGTCTTTCCTGAGTGTCTGGATATCAATAACTGAAGTGGAATATTTGCTTCCGTGTGTCAAGGCAGCGCCTCACCGAAATTCGCTCGTGTCACGACGTGGAGATTTCCTTACTCGTCGCGTCTGGCTTCTGACTGCGCGATACCGCTGGCTGCTGTGTTTCAGCCCTTTGCTGAACTCGATCCGGCGGAGGAACCCGTTCCGTTGGTGTATACGGGAGAGGCGGGACCTCCGCGTTGCGAACGATGTCGTGCGTACATCAATCCGTGGTCTTTGTTGGCATCCAGTGGGACGCGGTGGAGATGCAATCTATGTAGTCACGAAACAGAAGGTGAGTGAGTCTTCGTGTGCACTCTGAGCCCTCAAAGTATATCATTGATTCTTCACCCAGTCTCCGCAGAGTACTTTGACAGCCTCGATAGAAATCCAACGCGTTTGGATGACAAAGAACATCCTGAGCTCACGAAGGGTACTGTCGATTTCGTCGTCCCGGAGGAGTATTGGGCAATCAACCCACCACAAGGTCTGACCGTGCCATATCATACCCACCAACCACGAAGGACAGGCTCACGTCCCCCTGAACCTATGAGGTACATCTTCGCGTTTGATGTGTCCCGCGAGGCCGTGCAGCTTGGTTTCCTCCGCTCAGCTTGCGCGTGTGTCTCCCGAATACTATTCGGCGGGACATCTGCAGACGACGCGCCTCTCGACGCGTGTTTTCCGCCTGAATGCAGTGTCGCGTTCCTAACTTATGACTCAACGATACATTTTTATGATCTCTCAGTACGTTTGCATCATTCCGTTCACGCCGTCAGGTTTATATCCATTCAGACAGATCCAGTGAGAATGTTGGTTGTTTCGGATATTGAGGAAGTGTTCGTACCCCTGCAGCGCGGTCTTTTTGTGAACCCTGTACAACGTCGGTATGCCTTATACTGCAGATTTCTTGACATGGTTTACACGCTCCTCCAGGGAAACCCTCAAGTCTTTCTTAGAGACATTACCTACCCGTTTTCAGAATGGCCCGCTCTCAGAAGCCGCCCTTGGTTCTCTCCTCCGTTGTTGTCACGCTTCTCTCGTGAGTAGCGTCGCTGAATTACCGGTAGCCTTTCTTATATCACGCAAAGGCAGGATATGGTGGTCAAGTTTTCGTATTTACGGGTACAATACCCACCGTCGGAATAGGACAACTCATAGGCCAGCCGAATGAGACCGACCTTTTTGAAACCGATAAAGAACGAAGGCTGTATGAGCCTCGTGATAATGCGTGGATTGAGATTGGGCAGGATTGTGCAGCAGATGGGATTGGTGTACATATGATTCTGGCGCCCATCAAATACATGGACGTAGGGTCTATCGGTATGATTGCTCTCTATCGCGCTAGTAAAAAAAGATCCTCACATAAATCTTTAGGTATTGTCGCCTCGTTGACAGGTGGAGATCTGCTTTATCACCCCCGCTATGACCCATCACGAGATGAGGTCGTGTTAGAGTCACAACTACAGCGTATTATGCGGCGTACGCAGGGCTACAACTGTGTCATGCGAATACGACC
Organism: Macrolepiota albuminosa; assembly: GCA_027475525.1. Taxonomy (NCBI): domain Eukaryota; kingdom Fungi; phylum Basidiomycota; class Agaricomycetes; order Agaricales; family Agaricaceae; genus Macrolepiota; species Macrolepiota albuminosa. Next base: position 177,401 of record JAMWFC010000066.1, on the reverse strand, counting down.
TTCACATGGTGCTTTCTCCTTCATCACTTCCCCCTCACTACTACCTCTCATCATTCCTGTTCTCTGTTTATTTGTCCAGGTATTAACGTAACAAAAACTCACTACGGTAACTTTTACCAAACCTCCTCGACTACCCTCGAATTTGGTGTCCTCGATGCGGACAAAGCCATCTCTGTCGTCCTCGAGCACTCCGGTCACACGCTCTCTTCGCGAGATCTCGTCCACCTGCAATGTTCCCTGCTCTACACCACGATTTCGGGCGAACGGAGAGCACGAATATGTAACCTTGCTTTGCAGGTGGCCGAGTTGGCCGGGAACGTGTTCCAGTCTGCTGATTTGGATACGACGGTTTGCCATATGGCTCGAGAAGGTATTTTTTAACCATCTATCCATCTTGTTGGGAAGGGCTTGTTTTGACCTTTTCTGCATCTTTAGCATTAGCCAATCGCACGAGGCAAAAGATGTCCATTGTCAGGGAGGAGTTGACGGAGAAGTGTGGATCTTTGTTGCTAGGGTATCGCAAGAATTGTGCGGCTGCTTCGAGAATTGATCTGGTTTGTATACTCCTTCGTATATGGGTGCCATCCATGCATTTATATAATGTTTCTTCAGTTGATCTTACCCGAAGTCTACAAAACTTTACCATCGTACATTCTCGCTCTGGCCAAGAGTAAACCTTTTAAAGGTCTGTTGATCCCCTTGTCCACTTTTAACATCCATGTTGAATAGTGTACACCAGGGCTACATGTCTCGTCTGACGTCCGAAACTACCACGCCCACCGGATGAATTCAATGCCCATCCGTTCCCTAATACATTATATCTACCCTCAACTCATGGCTCTTCATGATCTCGAGGACGACGCCGCGCTACCCAATGATGCTGGGTCCGCCCGCATACGTCTCCCTAGTGTCATGCGCAGCTCCCATATGTTCATGGAAGCCGACGGCATATACCTGATTGGTACGTGCATCGCATTACTCACCTTAGCATGATTCTCTGAAATCAACACCTCCAGACAACGAAGAGTTATCCATCTTTTGGATTGGTCATAGCGTCTCTTCGCAGCTTCTCATAGATTTATTCGGAGTAGGTGATATAATGGCACTGAATCCAAAGATGGTGAGCGACTGTTCCTTATTATTGTTATAGCTCCCTCATTACATCCGTCTAAAAGCGGTTACCGATGCTGAATACGCGCCTGTCAAATCAAGTTAAGAATATCCTGGACAAACGTCGACTACGTCGGGGGCGGATCACCACAGTCCTGATCGCCCGGCAGAACCTCGATGCTACCGAGCTCGAATTCAGCGATATGCTTGTGGAGGACCAGAATAACGGCAACTTGTCATATACAGACTGTAAGCCCTTACTCAGTCTCTTGCCAGAACACATTTTGATGTTGTCTTGCAGACCTTGCTCTGGTGCACAAACAGATAACTAACGTAGTATGTCATCAACACAGTTTACTTTTTCTTATCTCATGAATCTCTTCCAGCTGCGAAATGGAGGCTCTTTATCAGGTGTCTCGAGTATGCGGGGTGGATCTCCTTGGTAGTATCATTACGATTTTTTTTTCCATATTAGACAAGGGCGATTTCAGTTTTGGTTTGAATTGCATGGAATGCCTGGATGCACGAGTCAGAAGTGGGACAACGAAAACCAAGTCAGGCCTGCTATAATTACTGAAAAAGGTGCCGCCGTATTGTTGATATTTTTACCCAGATATCTGTATACATCAGTTGGTTGCAAGGACACGTACGTCCTCACTGCAAAGAGTATTTTGAGTTTGAACCCTTCACTAGGTGCCACGCTCGAGAGTGCAAGATGAAACGAATAAATCAAGATTTTGGGCAATGAAATTCTTGGTCTTGAGGCATGGCATACGCAGGCACGAAGAGAGAAAGAAAGGAAAAGATTTAAAAGAACTACGGGAAAACGTAATGTAAGTCATTACTGAAGAGAAGAGTAAGGCAAAGCATAACGAAGCAGATGCGGTATCAAATGAGAACAACCCAATCATATCAAGAACGAAGCGGGGTAAACGTATTAGGACAAAGTCTATTCTGTTGCCATTGGTATAGGTTTGCGAGATCGTCGTGAGCCAAAGCGAAGTTTTCCATCATCCCCGCGACCCCAGGAAAATATACCTCCATCGTTTGAACGAACGCTGCCTGCCCGAGAGCGGAATGACCATGCTGAAGGAGATATGGGGCGAGCTGGATGATCCTGACCGACAGGCTCTAGATTATCGCTACTTTGTTTACGTTGGTGGTGGTGATGGTGCTTGCCAGAGTGACCGACGGTGTGTCGGCCATCGCAACATGCGCGAACATTCTCTAGACCTTCATAACCCTCATCAGACATGCCATCGCCGTGAAGCTCGAAATCAAGATCATCGTCTTCTTCCTGAGTCAAAACGTCGACAAATGACCTAGTCGGACTGTAGGGACTGTATGGACTTTCAGGGCCCCATCGAAGATACTCCGCTGCTGGGGTGTTAGAGCGTTTGCCTATCGATCCTCTGACTGATAGCTGAGAGCGGCTACGTTGACCGCGGGGTGTAGTATTCCATGTTTCGGCACCTCGAACACTTCGAACACTTCGTTGACTCCGTGGACTTGCATTGCGACGCCGCTCTTCATCCGTAATGACTTGAGTGAGGGGACTTTGAGGCATAGTCCCAACATTGCCAGGCGATGTAATGCTCATCGCAGTAGGGCGAGCAAGAAGATATTGCAGGGCCTAACAACCAAAGGTTTATAAATGCCACGTCAAGTCAAAAGGAAAGTAAGAACAGTACATTTAGCCAAATGTCGTGCCTCTCTTTGCTAGGTGCCGTAAATTTCATTTCTCGCTGTGGAGTAGACACGATGACACTGTACTGGTATACACCGGGCGGCATGGGGTTGGGATCCAATACCGATCGAACACTCTCAATGTATGCTATTGCGTATATTCAGTGTGAATTCCCCAGGATTGCGAACTAAGAATACATACCACTCTTAGCACTAGACTCCGAGACGTTCGCAGATCCAGGATCTGCAGAACTCCAATACAATGTCCTCGTATACGGGTGAACCCAAAAGAACCTCTTGTGCCTGGTGGTACCATGGCCTTTGCCAATTGTACGGCGAGTGTACTTGTATAGGAACTCGCCGATCATGGTTTGCGTGATTGCATGAATAACCGCTGGGTCCGTGTGTACCCGAGGCGTCATGTCCGCGGTTATATCCACCGTCCTGTTGGGCGTGACGGGGTCAAGAGGCGTCTCTTGAGGGCGGAAATGCTCAGACGACATAGACGAGCGAGGCGAAGCCACGCTGCGCTCCGAGATGAGGGAGGTCTGTGAAAACTGTCTTCTGTCAACACGTTCGCGAGGACTCAACCAATTCAGAGTTCCAACTTGCGGTGAGGAGTATTGCGCATGGGCAGCTGCATTTGCCGCAGACCTGAAGCTGCTCGTCGAAGGTAGTGGACGGAGACCCGCTTGGGACGGAGGCATACTTGAACCGTGCTGGCGGACGTTGTACGTCCCCTTTCCAGGCACTGTGAGTACCGACCCGAACGTTGGGGTTGTGGCGCGTTGGACGAGTTCTGGAGGTGGAGGCGACGATGGCCTAGGGGGCGGCATGTCACCTGTGCTTGAACCCGTCGGGACCTTACGCTCGGGGATGAAATTTGGTGGGGGCATGCTGGAAGGAGGAGGCAATTTTGGTGGAGGGGGCAAAATCATCATCGGAGGTTTCGATCTGTCGACTACTGTAAGCATAGTCGCTGTTGAAGGTACACGAGTCCGGGCTGCTTCGTCTGCCACAGATGAGATGGCCGATTCTAGAGACTGCCGCCTGTCAGTGACTGAGGTTCGAGAGCGACCCAACACTCCGCTTGTCTCCCTTAGTATGCTTGAAAGCGGACCAGGGGTCCCAACGGGTATGGTAGCGGATGCAGGGCCTGCAAGTATTGCTGTTGATGTTGTTGATGTTGGTAACGGACCAGTCGTGGGGCCGGACGCAGCCTTCGACGGTGTAGGGGGCGGGATGAAGTGAAAGTGTTGGCCTGAAGTTGAGCCGACACGATAGAGCCCTGGATTTGTCACTGGAGTAGGCACTGGTGTTGGCGCGGGGGGCGGTGAAGGCTTCCACTCGTCAGTTTGGATTGATATCTCCTTAACTTCAGGCTTGGGAAGGACAGGGGCTGGTACCATGACTTCAACAACGATGCGTTCTGGCTCAGGTCTCAAGTCTGCTGACACACTAGCATCCTCAAAGACGCGAGGAGGCGGGTTTAAGGCAGCATAATACGACGATGGACGACGACGAACACCGTCAACCGAGGCACTCGACGCATTACCATCATGACTGGCTGTCATTCGCGAAGCCTTGATACTCTTGTCGTCATCTTCAGATTCAGAATACTCGTTGTCGGTCATGGTCATCACCGAGTGGAATTCCTCACGGCTCTCTGCACCAGATGGCGTATACATTGAGATGCTCTGCCGCGCGTCATGGTAATCGTCCACATCCGTCTCAGTCTCAGCACCTGTCTCCGTCTCGTTTCCATTGTCTTCCTCGTCCTCATTGACTTCGGATGGATGATCAGCAAGGAATGGCCGTATGATAGTAGTATCACCGCTCGAAGAGCTACTGAACGACGTATCGTACTGAGTGATAGTCGTACGACGACTTTCATCTCCAACGGGCAGGCCCACCCCGAGTTTTCTCATTTCAGGTCGCGAGAACACCGTATCCGATGTCTGAGCGTCGGCGTCGAAAGTGTCCTTGTGAATCGTCTGTGTTCCGACTTGAATAAGGACAGGAGGAGGAATAGGTTCTGGTTCTGGTTCGGGTTCAGGATCAGTGCCAACGTGGACCAAGAGCGGTGAAGGTGGCAACAGGGGCTCGTATGCATGTTGAGTGCCAACTTCAGCCATTTCCACGACAACCACATCTGTCTGTATCTCCTGATGGATCATCAGCACTGCTGGAAGAGGCTCGAGGACAGCTTCAGACTCAGGTTCCACTTGAATAGCCATCTCCGTTGTCTCTGGCTTCACAACAACTACAGGCTCTGGAACGAGTTTGGGTTCCGTCTGAGAAGCAGAATCGACCATGTTTACTGCTTTATGCATCTCCTCAATCTCACCAAGCAAGTCCTGGGTCTTCATCGGTGTACCCATTTCACCAAGCAGCTCGGTTGAAAGAACATCGGGCGCATCAACAAGGGAGGGTGGGCGTGCTTCCTTATATGGCACGCCACCTCTTGAGCGTCGACCAACGGTACGACGGCCACGCGCAGAGCCACTGAGTGCTCGACGGAGAGGACTGCTGGTGTACGAAGATCCAATCGAAGGAACACGACGTAAGACATTAGCGAAGACGGGATCCATGCCCTCAACACTAGTGACGCTCGCGCGATTGGAGTTGGTTTCCATGGGCGATGGAGATCGCGAAGGTGTACCATGGCCTGAATGTGGCTCTTCATCATTATTCTCGATTGGCTGTTTCTCCGGATTCCGTGAGCTGAAAATACTGTTTTCGTCTTCTTCTGGCTGACTAAAGCGGATAGGGATGGGAGGGACGGGAGGAGGTGAGTCATTCAAATCGTCGACATTGTACTCAGAAGCAGGGCTAGCAGTGGCCATGCCCAGTCTCTGCATGAGAGAGATGTTGCCTCTTCCGCGGCCGCGGCCGCGTCCACGACCTCCGACTTTGAACGGGGTAAGTTTACGAGCCTTGCTCTTTTTACTGTCGGAAAGCTCCTCATCTTCGTCAACATCATCAACCCCGTCTTCTGTAAGCTCGGTGGGAAGGCCACTAGTCGACGTCGCCTCCAGCTTAGATCGGTATTCCATACGTAATTGTTTCTCCCGGTTGAGTGTGCCCTTCAGAGTGTTGATCTGCCTGTGAGCATGGGCGAGTCGTTGTTGTAATGCTTCAACCTCATTGCTATGATTCGCGACTAAGAAAGGCGGGCGAATAGGTGAAGCATCAGGTGTTTCATCAAAGTCGCCCAAGTCCTCATCGTAGAGCAGGCTGGAATCCATCTTGCGTCTATTTGTCGAAGCACCACCAGTGAAAAGATCGCCATCTCCGTTGTCACCAGCCGGTGTAAGAAGACCATCGCCATTAACTCCCCCATTCGGCGTAAGCGGAGACCCGAAGCGAGGGAAGCGTCGGCTGGCCTTGACCACTTCATTCTTGAGATTATCAATTGTTTGTTGGAGGTCAGACTTGTCGCGCGCAAGACCTGCAGCGTGCCTGCGTGCTTGAGCAATATCTGTTTCATGCTTTGCCTTGGTTTCTTGTATGAGTGTTGCAAGACGTTCGGACTCATTTTTATACTGATCACTAGCCTCGCGGGATGCTGCAAGGAGCTTGGTAAGACGTTTCTGCTCGCCTTCAAGTCGTTGAGTCGAAGCCTGGTAATCGCTGAGTTGGGTATGGAGTTCTTGAATTTTGACTTCGAGATTCCAGTTTTCCTCCTTGTACTTATCTTAAAACGGTGACGTGACGTTATTGATCAACCTTGGATCAAGAAACCGAAACACCATACCCGAGCTTTGTTCTTGTTGCCTCAACGCTGTTCGAAGAGCTTCGACAGTTTTATCGGCATCGTCTTTCTCCTCTTTCATGTCCTGAATAGCCTTGTCACGCTCTCCAAGCAAGCTTTGCAATCGGCGAACTTCAGTCAGCAACCCACTACCAATTTCGAAAGCAAATTCTGTTATGGCCAGATAAAGTAACTGTCATTATGTACGCGGAACGAATACGTACCAACGTCGTCGGCACGATGGGCGGCGTTCTTTGCCCTTCTAGACTGGGCTGCCGATGCGCCGGCAGATGGCTTCGATCGCTCAGGTTCTTCCCGAGGTAATTCAGTAAAGGCAAAAGAGGGTGAAGGCATCTTGTCATTGAGACCTTTCTGTCAATATCATAGCTGTAAATAAACACGTTGTTCTGTATTTTTGAGGACGACACACCTTCGAGCTACCAAAGGCGGTAGAAAGTTGGGCATTCTCGCTATCCCATACGAGCATAGTGTCTGCCAGTTCATGGTATCTTTCGCGTGCAGAGGTATCAACGGCATCATCTTCTGCCTTTTCTGCCTCAAGTTCTTGCAGCTGCCGAATGCGCTCCTCAAGCTCCACTCGCTGGGCCAGAACCCGCTGCCCTAAAGTCGCCGCTTGTTGAAGCTGCTTTTCCTTGTTGTCAAGAATGGATTGGAGATGAAATTTCATGTCGCCTGCGGATGAGAAAGGAACGCTAGGGGCCGAAAAGTCGGGCATAGGAGGCAAGACGGGAGGGCCGTCTGACGAGGAAGCCATGGCCACAGATGGCAAGGCCCACCAAGCTCAAATCCGCCAACCAAAAGCAACCCGAACAACGCGTTCTGCTCCAACTTCACACGGTCACGCGTACCTCCAAACATCCGAGGTCTCCAAGCCATCCGAGCTCAATGCCCTCCGCGTCGTCCATAGCTTTTTCTGATGTGCAGAACAACCGCAACCTTCACGAACCACGTAACTCTCGAAGCTTGATGCTTCATACCACCAATCAGTCTGTGATCAAGACACAGCTTCCAATTACATCCAACTTAACGTTCACCAACCGCCTCATTTGGATGTGGCCAACCCTCTGATCAACACTATAATGGGTCTCTCCCCTTGCTCCAAGTTTTTTTTTCTTTTTTTGGATTAGTGTTTGGTATGGTGGTGTAGTTGGCGCCATAGTCGCCTCCACTCCACTCGCAGGGCTGGTATCCTGGGATCGAAATCAGGATTTCCGTCAAAATCCAGCAAAACATGTCAGTCCGCGAGGAAATGCATTTACGCACAGAGTGTGGGGCTCTAAACCCAGATGGGGCAGCCTCAGCCTATCCCCCCTCTTTCGTCAGGTTCCATACCCACTAAAACCCCGCTCTCCGCCTCCGCAAGAGGCACTACGGGCAGTGAGCTCAGGCCTGTCTCACTCCATGTGGCTTTCACAAGGTTCATAGTGATCGCGTGCTTGCCCAGCTTTAGGCTGGCCAGTTTTCTGTCCAGGTCCATTCTAGAGTCTATCATTTCTTCTATCGATGTGTTATTTCTTCCTCTGAGTATGGGAGATTCTCCTTCTTTATCGCTCTCTCACACCTGAGAACCCATATTAGGTATGCTGACTCTATCACTAGGATTCTATATAGTTGGGACAGGCCTACTGACTCTTTCTTGTTTCTTCCATCAATGGTTACTAGAGGGCTTCCAAGGATAGAGCCCACATTTTGTTTGTAAGTCTTTTCCAGACCGAGCTTTCCAGATGTCATTCGCTAATTTCCACACGGTCTCCTGGCCTGGGGAAGAGCAAGAGGAGAGGATGTGATTTATGGAATCAATTTCATCGTCGTTTGGGCATATAGCTCTTGATAGGAGCCTATTTTGTACACGTCATGTAGTTCTTTCCATAGGAAAACCCTAATTTGTCTTGAGAAATCTTTGTTCTGAATTCCTCTCCATATCTGCGCAATTGAAGGCCTCCTTCTGCATTGTCACTTCACATGCCGACTGATCTTTCTTATCATTGACTCTGTCCTTGGCCTTGTTGGTATTACTTCCAGGCCTCTAATCGCTCTATATGCCAGAGCCTGCGACATCTTTGCTAGTTTTAAACCAGTCGAGAGGAGTTCCACAGGAATTGGTGGAATTATCATTAAGTCATGGCTCTTCAGCGCCTCGTTTGCCAAGCGAGAGGCTATCTCAATTTCTGCGCCTGGTTGCTCTTCTGACTTGTCACACAGGAAAACACCAGCTCTGTGCATCTTCAGTCTGCCGAGCAGAGTTCTCAGCAATCCTCCATCTTTCTGTCCATGGAAATCTATCTTCCAGGTCCTCCCTTGCTTCAAGTTCGTCATGTCCAGTCATACATATACAATTCAAAACACTAGGGTTTTCTTTGCCAAGCTCAGGAATCAGGAGCATATTGAATGCCATTGTTCCTGATTTTCTTTGCCATGACATGGCCTGAAGTTCCGTCAACAAGCATCAAATAATGTGTGACCGCATATTTGAGTTCGAGTTCCAGAACATGATTGGCTTTGTTGCTGGTCAGGGTCTTCTTTTTGACTGTCTCAATCAACTGATTCTTGAAGTAATTTTCATTCTTGCAGTGCCAATCCAACTGGAGATCAATTTATAAGTTCATGCTCAGCAAAGATGTCAAGAACTAACTTCTCTTCAGTCTCAGTGAGTCTGGTAGCCACATTTCTGTGCTGCTTTTGTAGTTTTTTCTGGTTTTCTTCTTTTTTGTGTGGAGAAGCTTTTCCAGTGGGCAGACTAGCACCATAGTCATCTCCTCCCCACCTGCTAAACTATACACCTAAAATTTGAACCAGGTCCCAAATATAAGTAGGTATGTGCTTCTGTGAGAAAATGCCTTCATGCATATTGTGTGCTCAGCCTGTGAGAAATAGTTAGCCTATTTCCTGTCTTTGCAGCCTACTACCCATCCAAACACTACTCTCATATGGACTTGAGGGTTTTCTCTTCAGTCCTGTGCTCCTCTATATTTCCTTTACCATGCCTTTCTGAAGTGCTTTCTTTTTTTTCTTTTTTTTTTGGTGGTATCACTGTAGCCTGCCAACCATTCACATAAGTCAACCTCTTACAGACTAGGACATGTGTGTTGTTTCGCTATTTCTAATATCTTCTCCTGGCTTCTGCCAGCCTGTTGGAAATGCATTTATGCACTGAGTGTGGGGCTTGTCATCCAATACCCACTAAAACCACAGTTAACTTCTTCCAGAGCCTGAGGGGAGAAAAGTCATCAGGTATGAGGTTCGACCAAGTATTCTTAATTAACCTGGGCTTGTGTGCCATTCTTCCAAACCTCTCTCCATCTGTTGCTAGGCAATCAAGCTTGATTCTTTGAGCTATTGTTGCTTTGATCCTATGTAGGATCTCTTTTTCGGTGAAGGTATTTCTGGGTCAGATTTTCTTGTGATCCTCCACTCACATCTAAGCTTCCATATAGCATATGTTGCCTCTGAGATGATAATCTTTCTGAATCTACACTCTCCTTTGTCTCTCTTCCTTATCTTCTTGGTGAGGGCACAACCCAGTTTGCTGGCCGGATAAGAGAGCCTATGGACACAATAGTGACGCCTCAGATGTCCGTCTTGTGTAAGAGAAAGAACAACTATTTCATACCTACGGACACAATAGTGACTAAGTCGTGACGCCTCAGATGTCCGTCTTGTGTAAGAGAAAGAACAACTATTTCATACCTACGGACACAATAGTGACTAAGTCATAGGTTATTAGGACCGAGCAAACTAATTAATGATATTGTGCTTACCGCCTCAGATGTCCGTCTTGTGTAAGAGAAAGAACAACTGAGGCTGAGTAGAGCACAAACTCGAATTTACTTCCATGATCCCATGATCACATCCATCAGCTGACCACACAGACCCTTCCCGGTCAACAAAACCCCATCAGCGAGGATGTGTGAATAGTGAGTGAGTCAATTCCGGGTAACCAGTCCCAGGGAGGATGCGAATTTGATGTGTAGGTCCTTTGATAATGCTTTCGTAAGTATGTCTGCAATCATATCCGATGTCGAGACCCAGAAAGTTTTGAATGAGCCTGTATTGAGGTGTTCACAAATAAAATGGTATCGTATGTCGATATGCTTTGAACGAGATGTGATAGAGTCGGAATTCACAATATCTAATGCACTTTTATTGTCACAGTATATCGGGAAAGGTTGGGGAGTTGGTAAATCCATTGCTGTTAGAAAATCTCAGATCGCAATCGCTTCACGTAAGGCATGTGAAAGTGCCATATATTCAGCTTCTGTCGATGAAAGCGCAATGGTTTGTTGTTTCACAGAGGACCATGAAACCAGACTCAAGTACATGAAGAAGGCATAACCTGTAACACTTTTCCTTGTTGAGGGGTCAGATGCCCAGTCAGTGTCCACAGCTCCAAAGTCTGCAGGGAAAAGAAGTCTCGAGGGACTGTCCGAAGTCAGATGTAAGAAATTATACTCCAGTGCAAAATCCCTAGTCCCCGATAAGTATCTCAATACACGTTTCGCAGCCAAGAGATGTGCCCTTGTCGGAGAAGCATTGTATCGCCCAAGAGACATCGCCGTAAATGCCAGGTCTGGACGTGTGCAAAGACTTAAGTATAAAATAGATCCGACTAAGCGTTGGTAATGGATTTTGATGTCATCATCACTAATCTCTGGAAGTGAATTCGGTGGAGGTTCTGGAAGGTCTTCTAATTTGCCAACTAACGGTAAAGATAAAAGAGTCGCTTCCAAGAGATGATATGTCGTCAACAGGTCCAGGATGTATCCTTTTTGTGACAGCCATAACTTTTTCTGTTTTCTGTCACGGTCAATTCGAATGCCCAAGTATAACGATGTGATTCCGGAATCAATGACCAAGAAATGTTTGTTCATTTCCATGATAATCCAATCATATAACGGTTTCAAATTCGTAATATTCAGTCCGTTGTCCACGTGAACGCAAATGATGATGAAGAGATCTTTTCCATTTGCTAATGCTGGAATCGAGTCATGTGGTGGTGAAGAGAAACGTCCCAGAAACACTGCATGGTCCACCTCGCACCTGATCAAACCAATATTTTCTAAGATGCTCCAAAGGAGAGTATACCACTCCTTAGATGACTGTTTCAAGCCGTAGATTGCATGAAGAAGTTTATTGACCTTTTGTAGATTGTTGTCTGGAAATCCAGGGATTTGCTTGCAATATAGATCATGTGTGAGCGGAGCATTCAAAAACGCTGTCTTGACATCAAACAAAAAAATTTCAAGATTGTGCATTGCTACGTACGCTAATGCTATTCTGATGCTCGTCATCTTGGCCATGGGTACGTATGTTGAACCATAATCTTCTGGTTGCTGGTTGAAACCCTGAGCTACTAGTCTCGCCTTTTCCTTCCCTTGTATAATTGTCCTGTCTGGATTGTACTTGTAGGCGTAAACCCATCAAACTCCCAGTGCTTTCTTGCCTTTTGGTAAGTCTGCTGGTACAAATACTCCTTGTTCCTTTAAGCTTTCCACTTCTTTCTCCATGGCTACCATCCATACTGCCTTATCTGATTGTCTCATGGCCTCATGATAATTTTCTGGTGCTTTGTTGAGGTCATAAGTCTTGGCCATCCAAAAAGGTAATGGGTCCTGGCCATGTGCCAGATATGTCTTATATTCAAAAATCGTAGAGTCTTCAAGAAAGGACATGTCCTTGACATCTGTGGCAAAATAAGACATTTGTATTAATGATTCGAGATCGAAAATCGCTAATAAATTTTGATGAGGTCCAACTTTCACATTATGATCCGCCTGAAGATTCATCAATCTCTTATTCCGTTTTGCAACGTTCTCCCAATACTGTTGCCCAGCAACCGTACGCATTCTATGTCTCTGGGGTTGTCCCACATTGTCTGTAGACACCTGATTAGGAATCATATCCAAAGTTAATTCATTGATTGTTGAAGAGGGTTGTTGATCATCCTCTGTGGTATCGTGTGACATCAACATGTCGGTAAGACTTAGCTGTGGCCAATCTTTGATCAAATGAGGTTTTAAGTTCCCTTTCACGTTCTCATTGAAGACAACGTCTCTCGAAAGTAGTATCTTCCATTTAAGTCCCTAATCTTCCATCCTAATCTGCCTTCTTTGTAGCCCACAAAGATCGCTTTGAAACATTTGGTATCACCTTTTCGACGAGTCTCCTTTGGATATAGAACAAAGCATTGGCAACCCCAGACCCTTGGATGCGACAGGTCCGGTTTATATTCTTCCAGAATCTCGAAAGGTATAGTTGACCCCGAGAGTGTCGATGTCAGCAGTCTGTTCCTGAGGTACTGGGCCGTCAAGATCGCATCCCCAAGGAAAGATAATGGTAGACCCAATTCTGCCATTAGTGTTTGTGCCGTGTCCTCGATAGTCCTGATGTAACACTCTGCCTTGCCGTTTTGTTGATGGGCATATGGCACTGTTGCCTGTAACACAATCCCTTTTTCTTCTAAGTGCTCTCTCAGTTTCCCCTCAACTAATTCCTTTGCACCATCGCACCTAACTACCTTGACTTTATTCCCAGATTTTAATTCCCATTCTGCCTGAACCTTCTTAAAGTGTTTAACCGCTGCATTTTTCTTTGATAGCAATGCCGTGCTCCTGAAATTGGAGTAATCGTCTAAGACGGAATGAAAATGACTGGTGTTTCCATTTGAAAATCTCGTCGGAAAAGGTCTACACATATCCATATGCAATAATTTGCACACTGCTCCGGCTCTATGTTCACGATGATCGAAAGGTTTCACCGATTGCTTCCCAGTTATGCACAGAATGCATTGTTCATCCTCAAACGATCCTTCATACTCCACTCCCGTTGCACAATTCTTCGTCAAAACAGCTCTTGTCATATCCTTTGCTATATGTCCCATTCTCCGATGCCACAAGCCCGGTATAATTGAAACCTTTGGGAATGAAGTGGATGCATAGTTCAAAGCTTGAAAGGAAATTTCAACATGAGAATCCGGCATTATGAAGTCGCAATATAAAAACGACAGTTTCCTGTGGACCATTGCCTGAAGAGATGCACCACCTAGAGTCTTCAATGTATGCGGGAAAAACAGTGTCGTTGCTTCTTTTTCAAACATAATTTTCATATCATTCTCTACCATCAATCCAACTGAGAGCAAATTGATAGGCATACTAGGGGCATGTAGGCAGTCTTTCAAAACTAGTGTTCGCATTTTGCCATTGATGAGAATGCAAAACTCGACTTCTTCCCTTGCTAGCGTAGTCAATGTGCCGCAATTAGCCATTCCAACTGGTACTGCTTGTTCTGTGTATGTCCAAAAAAATTTCTTTTCTTTGATAATGTGAGTTGTACAGCCGGAATCGAGTATGGAATTGAATTGTTGTGTGATGGTCGCAAATGCTACTGGCATGTTGGAATTCATAAACGCAGAGAATGAAGCTTGGTCCCCAGTCTCAACCCCAGAAGTGGTATAAAGATGAAAATCGGTGTCGTTCTCCTCCTCTTCGGCTATGGTAGATAATACAGGATTATCAAAATCGTCATTAACAAAACTTGGAGTTGCAATAACAATAATGTGTTCTGTCGATGTGTCCAACAACGGGTCCTCTGGAACTGCTACATTTGCCCATGGACGATTTGTTGTGTCCTTGGCACCATCAGTCATAGTGCCTTGTTGAGAATCATTCGTATTATCTGAGCATTGTGTAGTAGTTGAGGGTGATTGTGAATTGGAAGAATTTTGTTGAGAGGTCAATGACTTAGTATGTGTCTGCGAATTTGCTAAACATTGCTGAACATCAATGTCTATCTTCAGAATCGTATTCGCGAGGGTATAAAAGTCAAAATTTCCCTCCGGAGTATCGTCCTGAGAGTGACAAACTTCTTCTCGAAGAACATTGAATGCACAGTGATCTGGTACGCCATCCATAAATCGTTGTATCTTTTTGTATTGCGTGAAGTCCCATGGTGTAGTTGACAGCTAATTTACTGTGATTCTCCATGACTGAATGTAAGTAGGTATCGTATTTGGAGCACACATGAGACAAAAAATAGAGTCTTTAACTTGTTGCGCTGAGGCTGCACTCCTGACACTGAAACGTTTTCAAAGGAAGTCTAGTAGATCACGAGCCATGTGTGTGGGAAAATTGAAGAGACCAGTCCGAGCAGGAGGAAGGGAATTAAAGATCTCTGTGGAGAGTCGTCCAGATATAATGTAGGAACAAATGTTGTCATTTTTCCAGAATAACTCAAAACTTTGTGATTCTTCTTGCGTGGTATGTGGCGGGTAAGGAGGTGTGACTGCAAGACGACACGTAGGATCGAAAGGTGCCCCCTGTAAGGGAAGCAGACAAACATGGCCATTCAATCCAAGATGATCAATGAGTGCCATAACCGGGTTGATCCAAAGGCCCCAGTCAGCTGACAAATTGAAACGTGGGATCGTGGTGAGCGGCGGTAACTTAGGATTGGTGTGAATTGATGGTAGATTGGGAGTCTGTCTCACTGGAAGATTGTAACAATATGGATGAGTCTGATTCGGAAGATGATGAATCGCCCCCTCCATGAGTTGTTGAGGATGATGCATCGTAAAATTAGTTTGTTGTGGAACTATCGGGTTGGCATACGGAACCCAGTGTTGTTCCACAGGAAATTGTTGCGGTGGAGGAGATCCAACCCAAAATTGAGGTAAAGGTGATGCTGGACATGGTACTGATTTACATTCGGGATTGGAAGAACTGGAGAAGTAGTCTGCGGATGCTGTGCCCCATCTTGATGATAAGTCTGGTGTGAAGTAGTCGTGAGATGAGGCATGGTGTTAAGAAAAACAAAAGGAGAACGAGAAAAAGGCAAAACTGGGCGTTGTTGTTGAAAGATATTAGGTGCAGTTCGATCCAATCCATTTGAGGGGGGTCGAGAACTCGGAACATGTGCATGATTGAGAAAAACTGAAGGAGGACAAGAAAAAAAGAACGGAACTGGAGACGGAGGTGTAAATGTAGTAGGAACTGGTAATGTAGAAATCGGACAAGGTAAAGAATGTCCAGGAAGTTGATTCTGATGTAAAGTATTATAAGTGTTTACGACCCGGACCAGGATTGGAGCATGTACATCTTGTGTTGGGACAATCGAAGTGGGCGTGGCCAGAGACGTATGAGAAAAACAATGATGCAAATTTGTAGAAGCATGAGGAATAAAAGTTTGGGCATGCCTGTATGCGTGTCTGAAACTAAAGTATTTGCAGAATCCGGTGGAATATTGGATGTATGCAGAGGTAAATCCCGAATAAAGGTGGACTAATTGAAACAACCTGTGTTGGTATTCCCAGGCACCCTCCCCAAAGATGACGGGGTCGCCTGAGACGCATGATAACAATGAAAAGGATCCGTCATTGTGATGATCCTCCAAGAGAATGACAAAACTAAGCTGTAAATGTATGTGTCCAAAATTGTCCTCAGTTGCTCAAACTATGCCAGCAATCCTAAAAAGGATGCCCATAACCTGCTGGCCAGATAAGAGAGCCTACGGACACAATAGTGATGCCTCAGATGTCCATCTTGTGTAAGAGAAAGAACAACTATTTCATACCTACAGACACAATAGTGACTAAGTCATAGGTTATTAGGACCAAGCAAACTAATTAATGATATTGTGCTTACCGCCTCAGATGTCCATTTTGTGTAAGAGAAAGAACAACTGAGGCTGAGTAGAGCACAAACTCGAATTTACTTCCATGATCACATGATCACATCCATTAGCTGACCACACAGACCCTTCCCAGTCAACACAGTTGGTTCCCAAGAGATGGTTTACTAAAGAGTATACCTTTCATTTCATGTAATCTTTTTACAAATTTCCAAATTATTTCCTGTCCTCAAGAGATGGTTTACTAAAGAGTATACCTTTCATTTCATGTAATCTTTTTACAAATTTCCAAATTATTTCCTGTCCTAAGGTTGTGCATTCAGTGAGGATATACTCAAGGGTCTCTGTCATTCTACATTCTGGGCAAATTGCTCTTATTTTGTAATCTTTTATATTTTCCCAATATTTCCCTATTTTATATGCATTATGCATTGCATGCTATTGCATGCCAAAGAAAGCTCCTGACCTGACCTGTTTTGTTAGGTCCCTATTCTTTAAGGACATCCATATTTGCTTGTCAGTGGGAAAATCACCTATCCTTTTTTTTGCTGCCCATCAAGTCATATTCATGTGGGTGGAAGTGCCTTTTCTTCATGGAGCGGGCATTCTTTCTATTATTCCTTTGTAGGCTATGGCTTGCATTATAGCTCATACTCTCATGGTATGTTGATGTCTATTTCATTCAGTGTTGTCTCCTAACATAAAGTAAACCTGACTAACCCAGAAGGTGGTGGATTGATCCCTGGTAGGGGCAATATCCTGGCATGAAGCCTTTGAGCCTGAATTTGATAAGGATTGGGAGAAACATCACTAGCATGTGGCTACCAACCCTGGCATTTCCAGGACAGAGGGGGGTATCCACTGACTGGATGGGTCAGGTTTACATTATGTTGGGAGACATTCCACTAAGCCACTGTGGCTTAGTGGAATGTCTCCCAACAGTCTTGTGGGTGCCTAGGTTTGCAAGCCTGTCAGCTTCCTCATTCCCCTTGACCCTTGCATGTCCCTTCACTTTTTCAATCATTGTAATGCCATCTTGTTTCCTCATAGTTGCAGCTATGGCTCTTAGAATGTCCTTGTTTGCTGTGCCAATCCAGCCTTTGTCTTCTCTCCTTTTTAGGTGTTTGGTTAAGTTGTTGATTGTGATTTGGGAGTCACTTTTTACTAACATAGCCTGGGCTTGTGGGATGGACTGTGCTGTGATCAGAATAGCCACTGCCTCTCCCATGTTATTTGTCTGTGGGATATGTTCTGGGAGATGAACAGCTTTGTTTCTTGGGTCATCAGGACTAAACTCTACCTCTACTCCAGCTGCTGCCTGACCTTCTTCATCTCCTATGCAAGAACCCTCAGTATAAATTGTCACTAGATCTGGGGGGATCTGGGAGGTTCTCATGTATGTTGTCTGGATTATGTTTAAGGGAGCTGGGATCATAAAGACTCTGAAACCTTCCCTGAGTGGGCTTCTTGTGATAATGTTCATTTTGACTACCTTTCTATTTCTTCTAGTATCAAGTCCTTTTACTTCCTCTTTTGTATCTCAGTCAACCTCAGGTGAATTCGGGTTCCACTTTTTGCCAAGCCTCACGATATAGTCTTTGGCTATTTTACTGCATTTATGAGAGTAACAGCACCCTTTTCTCTGTAATTTCTTACATACTGTGCAAGCACAGTTTTTCCTTGCTTTGTGTAATTGTGGTGCTTTGATGCCTAAGGTTTTGCTTAACTTTGTCATATCTCCTACCATGTGTATTTGATGATTTTGCCTCAGGCATAGCATTGATGCTGTGTTTATCCTAAGGTATTTTTCTTGTGCTAGTCCTATGTAGTACCATGCTGGTCTTTTTAGGTTGTTTTCAAGAGCTAATAGGTGGAACACCATGCTATATTTCTTTGCCACTTGCAACATCTTCTGTATTGGCATCAGGAGTCCATTCTCCATTGCTCTGGTGTCCACCATTGTCTTGGAGAATCAAGTTTTGCTGCTGGCTGCAAGAACACCCAGTACTAAAGGGTCCCACAACTCCTGAATTATCAGACTTTAGAACAACATGGAAATTGCAATAGTTCACCAGAATGAGTGCATAGATAGATAAGTTGACAGCAACTATTTCTGCCCAATTTCTATCTTGACCCTCAGATTTCCATCCAATTTTCAATTAGGCCAACTATTTGTCTTCAATAACAAATCTGATGCCCCACATTGTCAAAGCATTGATGAATATTTCTATATCCAATGCTTTGGGAGTGCATATAATGAAGGAACCACACTACTGGTTTTGGAAAACATTCCACCACTATAAAATACTGTTTATCATGGCATATGTAGGACAATGAGAAATAAAATTGAAACTGTTGATGAGCTCCTATTATGGTTGGCCACAAATAGCACCAATACCCACACCTCACATTAGCCCACTGGTACCACCAGAAGCAGCACACTCTAGTGCTTCCAGTACCAGTTTTTCCATATTTTTACACTAATAACTCACAGCTACAGCCTCCAATTACTCCAGGACCACTTTTTATGGCCACACTTATCCTTAGCACCACTGTTGACACCTTGCCACACCTTGCCACTTGCACTCCAAGGCTATACATTTACATGGACAAGAGGCATCAGTCAAATCTGGAATAATGCTCTTAGCCAGTGGCAGTGCTTACAGGATGGAATGATGAAGTATTTCCATGACAGATAGCTGACAGCATCATTATGGACTTTTTACCATACAATTCAATTCACAGCATTTACTTACATTCTTATCAGTTCACCACCCTCTTAGCATCAGCTAACTTCCTTTACTATAAATACTTACTTTTTGTTAGTAGTACATCATTAATTTGGCAGTAGAGATTGTATCCCAACATTTTGGTCACCATATGCAACAGACTACCTTTTGTTGACCATGTCAGCAAGAGGACTCTGCTTTAGTTTTCTCTCTCTCTCTCTCTAGCACCTTGCAACTATGGCTTGGCATTTGTACTTAGATCCACTAAGTAATCTCATCTTTTTATTATCTTATTCTAGGTGCTAACACTTAGCACCTCTTAGCAACACTCTCCCACACCTCTTAGCACCTTTCCTTAGCAACTCTCTCCTGCACCTCTTAGCACCTTTCTTTAGCAACTCTCCCATGTTCCTTAGCACTTTTCCTTAGCAACTCTTAGTGCTCTGTAGCCACGTTTTGGAGCCTTACACAAGTGCCTCCAATCACCCACTTTTCTTGCCACTAACCTCTTGCCTACCATGTGTTCTCTGGGATCTGTCTGGGACTCTTTCACACACTTAGCATGCCCAAAGCTATATTGGCTAGGTAGCTGTACTAGTGATAGTGCTCCCTCCAGCCTGATTTGGGCATCATCACCATCAAAAGAGAAACAAGCACAAAATACAAAAAGAGAAGGTAGGTGGGCATGACCAAACAGCAGAATTAGATAGACATGATCAAGTATACCAATAAGAGATTCTAAAGTCTTCAAAGTTATCCTTGAGCCCAGAGACCAATCCTTCAGTTTTGCAAGATATTTCAACCATTTCTTATCAGGCAGTTCCACCGTCTTTGTGTCTAAAGACCATTCAAAACCAATGTATATGAAAGTAAAAGTGAATGGACAATGCTTATCCTTAGACCATGGCTATCCAAAGTCATCCACAACCTTGCAGATCAAGGCCTTGTCATATGAATACATGTAAAAGAAAGAAAGAGCCAAGAAATAACAAAAAAAAATGAAGTCATCTACCCATTTGAGAACATGTAGCGTAGTCTGCTATGTGGAATTGGCCACATAGCTTTTACTTACTATAGACTTAGAATATTATATTATATCTATTATAATATAATAATAGTTACATAATTATAAATATGTAGATACCTGCTGCTTACTAAGCAGCTTATTTTGTGTTTATACTACATAGTCAATAGACTGGACTGGTCTGATTCTGTGCAGTGTGAACCTTAAGCTCCCACACAACTGTAACTTTGTTACATTTTCTTTGAATCTGCCAGCTAGGATCTATTGCCTAGCATCTAACATCAGTTGCTGAGTTTGTTGACAGAACTCTATCAGCTTCTCGAGCTTCTTGCACAGCCACACTATGCAAATTTCAAACAGGGGATCAATGAGTAATCCCATATCTGCAGTGTCCACTGACGGTGGGCAAAATGCCCACAATATATAGGAAGACCCAGCAGACATGCAGGACATGTCAGCGTCCAATGTGGGTCAGTCAAGACCCAAGGCTCAAGACCGAGGTCAGAGCACCAACCTGCCTGGGAATGAGAGCAAGGCCCAGAGAGCTGAGAGCTCACAACAGGATGGCCAGCCACAGCCATGGGGATTAACTTCCCCAGTTATGCAGCTGCCAGGAGGACTATGACGGTCCAGCTGGCTAGCCTCCAAAGAGCCCTCTGATGAAGGCCGGCAGTCAACAGGCATCCAGGGCACCTCAGGAGACACTGAGTTGTTGGTATGGACTTGGAGACCTATTTTCCTGAGCCAGAGTAGTGGGGCCAGGCAGGCCACAGCAGGCTCAATGCCCACCAGGATAGCGGAAGCCTGTATAGAGGAGGTACTGGAGGAGGCTGTGATTCCTGAAGTAGTCTGCATAGAAGATTGCTTCCCATGCACACCAGCAGTGGAGGAAGTCCCAGAGGTTGCAGAGCTCCCAGAAGAGGCGATTAAGTCGTCTAGCGACAACAACGCTGGAGCAGAGGAGCAGCGGTTGAAAACCGTGTACACCATGCACTTGCAGGTGTTTTAGGATCTACACTCAGAGGTGATGAAATACACCACCCAGATGTGACTTGAGCGTTATGCTTCAGCACATATAGTAGCACTTAAGCGACAAGGGCACAAAGTACCCAATGTATTCAGTACTAAATATACTGATTTAATAGTGAGAGTTCTCACTATGGAACTCCAGATATATTTGCAGTGGAAGGCTGCAAGGCAATCGGGAGTGTCAACCCTCTGGAGCCACATGTCCGAGGAATGCTCAGCACATCATAATCAAGATGTTGAAGTCGAGCTAGTGGAAGCACTAGTATGGGTGCAGGAAGTGCCCAAAGTAAAACTGGTGAATACCTTTTATACTCCAGCAGGACAAATGTGGCATGAGGAGCCTCCACACATGTATAACCAAGACCTTAGAACAGAGATGTCAGGCCCAGATGGACACAATAGTACCACATTTAAGGTTGAGAGCAAGGCATCTGTGATGCCACATGTGCCAATGGCAGACATGTTGAGCGACAAAGTCGTGTATCAACGTATGCGCAATGGTGACCTCAGGACTAAGGGACAATCTCTTATTGACGATCAAGGCATCGTATTCAAGGGCACTAAGCCCATTGACAAGATGTGTCATCAGTTCATAATGCAGGGCCAGGAGAATCAAGCTTCTCCAGAACCAGGGCAGTGCAACGATCATGATCGAGGAGACTTCCTTGATTGAGATGGCACCACCAGACGTAATGCCTCTGGTAACGGCCAAGATAAACATCCTAGGTCAATTTCTCAAGACGAGGGCAATTCTGCCCACAGTCAAGGAGGCTTGAGATGTCTGCCACAAGATGGATGAGGGAAGTCTCTTTCCCAAGCCGCTGATTTAGCGACTAGATCTCCAGGCCAGCAGGAGGCCATCAGGATGCATTGTGAAGCCATGCACAATTGCCTGCATTGAGTAGTTGATGATGCTCTGGGGGTAACCTTATGGTTACCAGATGGGGTGAAGCTGCATAAAGCAGATAGTAGGCACATTTGCACCTACACAAGTGCATCCAAGTTTAGTGACTTGGAGGACTGGGCGATGGATGTATGTACCCACCTTGCCATGTGCTTATATGGAGGTGACCATATGGAATGAGAACAAATCTTTGTTCTGCTCAAGTTCTTGGCCAAAGAGGCCATGGAGTGGTTCTGACAAGCAGTATTGCACATCAACTGGGTCCAGTATGAATGGACGTTCAAGGGAGTCCTTACAGGACTATATGATTGATTTGTGTACTCCTCAACGCTACAGGATGCAAGGCAGGACTTCCAGTCTGCCAAGTACATCGAGAAGTTGGAAGTACAAGAGTTCTACAATACCCTTAATGACCATGCCCAGAACATGGCAGTATACCTGGACAGGTATACAATGCTTGAAACATTCTTGGATAGTATTCCAGTGGACATGTGCCGCTATTTGATACGTGAAGATGGGCTGTCCCCAGAGGTCAATGATGTGAAAGAGTTTGTGGCGTACGCCATCAGGTATGAGCAGTCCCTTAAGACTGCTAACCATTATGAGCATTATAGTGGCCACAAAGGAGGAAGCAAGCGACTACCGCCTGCTGAGGCACCCTCATGGAGTCAGCATGTGGAGACCTTCTTGGCCAAGAAGGCCAACTTGGATTGTGACCACAACACATGGTTTATGGTGCGCAGAACTCCTGCAGCGAATCGAGGGCAAAGCTGCCCACAACTGGAGCGGGTGCCAGACAGAGAACGTCCTAAATCAAGGCCAGAATTCAAGCTGGCCAACTCACCTGGTCAGATGGGGACCTGTTTTGCATGTGGCCAGCCAGGCCACTATGCCATCAATTGCCCTGCAAAGATGGGAGCCCCAAGAAAGGGGTATACACCCTGCACCCACCTTCAAGCTGCACATACTGCAGCTGCGAGTGGGAGTGATGGAGACATCTCTGCCAAGTCTGAGGCTGAGCACCCCACAAGCAACCAAAAGCCACCAGAGAAGGCATCAGATGCTGAGCCTGAGAGTGTGGTCGTGAAGGAGGAGGAGTATGTCATAGTCAATGTATATGACAACGTCTACAACAATGAGTACTACAGTCATGACAGCGACTCTGAGTGCCTAGCGGCAATGACAGATTGGCCATCTCTGAACGATCATGACAAAAATAACGTTGTTCATATGAAGAAGGTGACTCTTTGTCAAGCAAAGGACACTTTGCAGTGCCCTACATTGAAACAGGCAGACAAGAAGTGTTTGATCTTGTATGTGGATGTAAATGGCCACAAAGCCTGGACTTTATGGGACTCCAGGAGTACTACTTTGAGTATAACGCTCCAGTTTGCTCACATATATAGAATTTCTGTACAGGAGTTAGATACACCGTTGGTGTTGCAGCTGGGCACCATAGAAAGCCACGCTATGGTGCAGTATGGAACAAATGTAACTGTCCAGACACCGGGCTCACATAGCCAGGAATACATGGATGTAGGGAACTTTGATCGCTATGATATGATATTGGGAACACCATTCATGCAGTATAACAAAGTCATGCTAGACTTTGAGCACTATCAGGTGCTAGTGAATGGGAAAGTGATCTCAGCTGAACAGGCTACAGCAGACAACACTGATAATTGTCTGCGACATCACCACACTACAGAGAAGCACAAGAATTCTCCATGACTCAGCCAGCACAAAGTGCTGGTGGTAGAGGATGTGGATGAGGAAGTACAGGCTTTGCCTGGGCTGAGCTCAGACCACAACATGGTGATGATAAGTGAGAAGGAATATTAAGCCTCCAAGACAAGAGACAAGCGAATACTCGCTCCTGATGAACGAGGTGCAAAGCCTCCAGATAAATGCCAGCACAAAGCAAAACAGTGTGAGGACTCAGTGGATGTATGCCCACCTATGTCCTCATGAGTCAAGTTAGATGACTTGAGGGACAGCAACCAAAAGGCGGAAGCCTCATGTTGTGAGAAGACGTGGTCTCTATAGGAGCAACCAGCTCCCCTTTCTGAGTACGACTGAGCATATGATCCTTGAATGCCACAGGAGTGGAACAAATTGGTGGCAGCTATGTGTGTGCAAAATGTGCACCAGCAATGGATGACCGTCACACCAGCATATCACCAGCCAGTGGTGGACGAAGTGTCCATAGCATATTCACTTATACACAAAGAAACAAGCCTCATGGCTCGTAAGGCAGCAGTAGTGAATCTTCTGCTGAGACTGCATATACTCAATGACAGTGTTACTCAGGTGCTCATAATTCACAAGCAATATGCACCGCAGCCTTGGCCATCATCAGATATGGTAGAGGTACTTTCTCTGGTGCATTTGAAGGGGAAACAGAAGGTGACAAGCCTTTGTGAGGAAGATATACCTCGGTTGCATCAGCAATGGCAAGAAGAATTTGCTGATATGGTCAATGAGACTAAGGAGGAGCTCCTGCCATGGTGGGAAGTGAACCATGAGGATTAATCTCATAGACAAGAGCAAGCAATACAAGTATCACTTGCTGCGCTGTTCACGTGCACTCCAGGAGCAATTACATGATAAAACTAATTGCTATTTGAATGCTCAGTGGTGGTCACCATGCACTACTGCTCAGGCTGCACCATTATTATGCATCCCGAAGAAGGACAGAACCCTTCAAACAGCTCTTGATGCATGTCAGCGCAATGATAATACCATAAAGGATGTAACTCCTTTACCAGATCAGGAGGTGATCCGGGAAGATATGGCTTGAGCAGAGTATTGCTTGAAGATTGACCTTACTGACGCCTACAAGCAGATGCACATTCGCACCAAAGATGTACCCAAGACCGTGTTTGCCTCAATCATGGGCACATTTACAAGCAATATAATGCAGATTGGAGACTATAATGCCCCCACAACCTTTCAGAGGTTAATGGCCTTTATATTTCAAGATGTGATAGAACGCTTTATGCACATCTACTTAGATGATATATTCATCTATTCAGATTCCATAGAGGAGCATGAGCAGCATCTCAGAGCCGTATTCAAACAACTGTGCAAGTACAAGTTGTATCTGAAATGAAAGAAGTGTGAGCTTTATGCTCAAAGTATAGACTGCCTAGGGCATGTCATCGAGAAATGGGGCATCCACCCCAATTAGGACAAGCTCAACTGCATTCGGGAGTGGCACACACCACAAAACTACAATGACATCCAACGATTTGTTGGCCTTGTCAATTACATATTGAGCTTCTTGCCCGATGTCACTGCCTATACTGGGCCACTTATGGCCATGACGCAGAATGGGTCACTATTCAACTGAGCAGTGCTTCAAAATGGTCAAATGGATCTGTACAAAGACTCTGGTTATTTGACCAATTGACCCTAGATGGGACAAGCCTATTTGGCTCATTTATGATGCATCTAAGACAGGCGTCGGAGCTATGTATGGCTAGGAGAGTAGCTGGCAGACTTGCCAGCCAGCCAGATCCATGTCAAAGAAGTTCACAACTGCCCAGCAAAACTATGCTGTGCATGAGCTAGAAACCCTAGCTATCCTTGAGGCCCTTCTCAAGTAGGAGGATAAGCTGATGGAATACCCCATCCATATCATAATCAATTACAAGGCACTTGAGTTTGTTCTTCAAAACTCAGGTAAACTTGTTGTCACGTCAGCGATGGTGGATTGACTATATGTCAAGATACTAGTTTGACATCACCTATGTTAAAGATGAACTCAATAAAGTGGCAGACTGCCTGTCTCGCTACTTTGAGAGTGATGTAGTCGGTGAGGCTCATGAGCCTCACAAGTACGTGCAGGCAGATTGCCACATAGACCCAGACAGGGAGGATCTCCCTCTCCACCGATACCAGGAGATCAGAAAACATGTCTTGGACATACATATGATGTGCAATGACAAACACAGGCAAAGTATTTGCCTCAGGAAGCAGTATGAGGAGCAGAACTTAGCTGCCCAGCTGCTCAAGGAGCATAAAGTCATGAAACCAGTGTCAGCTACTTAGCTGCCCAGCTGCTCAAGGAGCATAAAGTCATGAAACCAGTGTCAGCTGGGGAACCCAAGCATCTCGATCAACCTTTCACTTTGGCTGAAATTCTGGAAGGCAAATTGCCTTCATCCCAGCCACCTAGTCTGGGCAATGACAACTTCTGTATGGAAGTAGTCTGGGAGTATGAACATGACTCTCTCTTTGCCAAGATCATCACCAATCCCGACAATCACTCTCGGTTCAGGCAGGAGTCTGATAGACTAATCATGACAGCGAACCATCAAGGAGTGGCAGTGGTTTGCCTTTCCCATATGCAAGTGACTATAATGCGGGTACTGGACCAGGCCCATGCCCTAGTGGGGCACTTTGGTGCTGCATGGACATTGGGATACGTCCATCAATGATATTGGTGGCCACACATAGCCCAGGAGGTTACCAAGTTCTGCGCATCATGCACAGTGTGTCAGAGGGCAAAGCTGCCCCCTGGAGTTCTAGCCAGAAAGCTACATCAGCTACCTGTACTAGTAAAGCCTTGAGTCTCCATTGGAATAGACTTTATAGGTCTCTTTCCCAAGTTTAGAGGATTTGACTACCTCTGGGTGGTTATATGTTGCATGACAAGCATGGTGCATCTTATACCGGTGTGCACAACGCTGATGGCTAAGGAGCTGTCATGAATCTACCTCAGGGAGATTGTTAGGCTGCATGGGCTGCCTAGTACCATTGTAAGTGACCATGACTCAAAATTCATGTCACAATGATGGAGGGAGCTCTACAAGCTGTTAGGAGCTAGACTCCTCATGTCAACGTCATTTCATCCTCAAACAGATGGGCAGACTGAGCAGGCCAACCACAGTATAAGTCAGATCCTGAGGGCAGTTGTTCGTCCTGATCAATGAGACTGTCACGACCCCTCCCCTCCGGATCCACCCCGGGACACCCCCAGAACAACCCCCGGGACCCTCCCTCCGACCCCACAAGACATGCCCCGCCATCATGACCGCCGACACCGCCATCACGCGCATCAAGGACCGCCATCAGCCGCCACCAGCCCCAATCAGCAATCGGATCACGCAGATCGTTCTTGGCCATCACGCATCACGCATCACAACTCTATCCGCGCCAATTGATCATGCGCCCCACACGCGTGATCCCGGTATACAGCCCCTGCCGCTACTCAATGACCCCCGGAACCCATCCCAGACACCCCGGAACCCTGAGACCCGGTCTCATAGTACTTATAGCACAGTTCCCTGTTGTATTCGGCAGTCTTGATATTACATACACTGTTACTTTGCTTTACTTGGATTGTTGCGTGCCCTCTATTTGACTGGTACGCATTGACTGGCACGCTTGACTGGCACGCTTGGATATTCGTGTGCTCTAAGACTGGTACGCACTTCGTGACTTTAACTTACTAACTTGGTCTCGTCTTAGAACCTCCGGTTCACGACTCGACCCCCACTTGAACTCCCCAGTTACCCCCCCCGGACTAAGTCCCCTCTCCCGGGATTTTCCTGTCCACGTCTTGAACCCGGAGTCCTAGCCCCGGAGTTCCAGACACCCGGACTAAGTCCCCTCTCCCGGGATTTTCCTGTCCACGTCTTGAACCCCGGAGTCCTAGCCCCGGAGTTCCAGACACCCGAGTATCCGTGGGTCAAGTCCGCATTGTAAGGGCGATTGCTTTCCTGGAAAGCCCCCAACTCAGCGGAACCTGACATAATATCAAGACTCCCTCCTTACACCGTTCTTGATGGCTACGTATACTCACACCTACTACCCCACGGGCTACCAGACTGACCCCTACGGACGTCCGGTCTCCGATCACTACTCTGCGCAAACCCCCCGCCCCGTCTACCCACCCCTCCCGTACAAACCTCAGTATCTCCATCGCCACTGGGCCCCCGACCCATCCCTCTATGATCTGGGGCCCTCCGCCAGCTGGGCCCCTAACCTCAGTATCTCCATCGCCACTGGGCCCCCGACCCATCCCTCTATGATCTGGGGCCCTCCGCCAGCTGGGCCCCTCCGCCCAACTTAGCCATGGCACGACCCGTGGAGGTCCCCTCGTACCGGAGCATCCCCGGGGGTCTACCGGAGACACCACCAGTCCCCAGTGGACCTCGCCCGGTACCTCCCAGCGAGGGCCCCTTCGCACCCACCCCCTACTACGGTTATCAGTGCCCCGCCCCCCAACCCTGGGTACCCCTCAATTACGACTACTCCCCTTGACACTACCCAACCGCCGCTCCACCCGCTCGGACTCCTCCCTCGCCAATGGGACGACGACGCCTCGAGGACTACGAATGGCAACGTGACGAAGTGCTCCGCTCGCTTAGGATCTCGCTGGAGGACTTTGCGCAACGGGCAAGGGCGCTACTCACAGAATTCGGACATGACGACTTCACAGGCACACCGGAGGACTGGGCCCATTGCTTGGTTGAATTCGGGGAACGCCTCATGAGAGGGGAACTCCCGGAGCAGACTATGGTAAAGTACAGGCGCAACACAATCCTCTGCGAAGAATTACAGCAACTGCTCGACAAAGTCCATGCGTCCCCATCCCCCCGACCCCTCAACGACCCTGCGGACCCAGGTCGCTCGATTCACATTTGACGGGAACCCCTGGAGCCAGCCCCGGCAGCCCCGACAGCCTCGACAGCCCCCGTGGACTCCACTCCGGAACAACGACAACGGGAAGAGCGACAAAACGCCTCGGCCATATTGCGGTCCCTCAACCCGACTGGAGGCCTCTTTGATCAACCCGCTGCCCGGAAGAGCGACAAAACGCCTCGGCCATATTGCGGTCCCTCAACCCGACTGGAGGCCTCTTTGATCAACCCGCTGCCCGCACGGTAGGCTTGTCAACTCGCCGCAGGGCTAACTCCGTTCCTAGTACCTTCGAGACCTGGGGACAGCCCCAGAGACCCATGGAACCACTCCCGCAAATGGACAATGCCCGACTCCCGGCCCCAGCGAACCCCAGTAGACCCCGCGCGGACACCCCTAGCACGGATGACACGCTGTGCTACATCGACGAGCTCACACGTGGCAACAACAAACCACGTCCCGCGCCTGCGCCCGTTCTGGTACCACCCCCTGCATCAGCCCCGGCCCCTCCGGAACGCAACTTCCGCCGCAATCCCCCACCCCACTTCGATCTGTGGAACCCCCCACGGCCTCCAATGCAAGCACGACCCTCCCAGGTTGAACGTCCCCCGCGCAACCCAGCACTGGACCCAGTACCCGACCCCCCTCCGCCCGACCCAACACTGCCGAACCCTCCCCAACCGCCTCCGCCACTCCCAGCCGAACCTCGAGGACGACCTCCAGGGCCCCCACCTCCGCCACCCCCTGCGTGGAGACCCGGGCCTCCCCCCGGCAGGAACGAATCCCCCTGGGATAACGGACCCTCCGAGCATGGACCCCCAGGTGAGCCACCCGGAGGAGGCCCTCCAGGCGGGTGGGGTCCCGCCCTGGGTGCTTTTCCTCCTCAAGGAGGGGGGGGTAATCACTACTACTACTATTACAATGCTGGCCCTCCTCCCCGCAACGCTGCTGGACCGAACAACGCTTGCGACGCCCTCGCCCACAAAGGATGACTGGACATTCAAAAGCCCGACGCTTTCACGGGCTGGGACCCCCAAAAATGGCGTACCTTCCTCACTCAGTGTCTCAATACATTCCAGGCAAAGCCGCTCACGTTTCAGGTTGACAGCTCTCAGGTGGCCTTTGCCACATCGTACCTCCAGGGGATCGCCTTCAATCACTACACGGCCCTCATCCAGTTCGACCCCAACAACCCGGCACTCGCTCGCTGGCAAGCCTTTGTTGACGAGTTTTCCAGGAAGTTCGGAATCTACGACACCGTGGCCGAAGCCGAGGACAACCTCTTCAACCTCCGGATGCGCTCGGAAGAACGTTTCACCACCTTTATCGTACGTTTTGAGAAGGAAGCTTACGAAACAGGTTGGAACTACAGCGCCCTCCAGTACGCCCTCCGCCGCGCCCTGCCACAACGCATCAAGGACGTCCTCCGACTCGCCCCGAAACAACCCTCCTACGACGGATACAAGGCCCTCATCATGCAGATCGACCAACGCTACTGAGAAGACCGCAGCGAGTATTCGAATTCCTGACCCCCCTGGAACCCTAGAGGAGGACCCCCTTGGCCCTCCGGCGAAGCGAAGACCGCAGCGAGTATTCGAATTCCTGACCCCCCTGGAACCCTAGAGGAGGACCCCCTTGGCCCTCCGGCGAAGCCCCCAACCCCCAAGGTCGGAACCCCGGTCCCCCCGCGTTCCCTGGCGGCCGACCCCCGGTGAGTCGCGGCCTGCCCAATGCTAACCCCGGCAGCGGCACCCCGGTCCCCCCGCGTTCCCTGGCGGCCGACCCCCGGTGAGTCGCGGCCTGCCCAATGCTAACCCCGGCAGCGGCGCCCGCCCCCAGGCCCAACTCAACGCCGCTGTGGCCGCTCACGACCTAGGCGACGCACCAAGCCCCGAGGAACCCCCGGAAGACCCCGAAGACTTCGACTTCAACGACGAACGGGACAAAGAGGCCCTCTGGGCCAACCAGCTTCAAAAGAAGGGACGACCCTGGATCGAAGTCCTGACGGATATGCAGGAACGACGGAGAAGGGAAGGTGTCTGCATACTCTGTGGTGAGAAAGACCATTTCATCTCCGAGTGCCCCAAATGCAGGAACGACGGAGAAGGGAAGGTGTCTGCATACTCTGTGGTGAGAAAGACCATTTCATCTCCGAGTGCCCCAAACGACAGGTCATGGGACGTGCCACCTGGACCTTTGAAGGGGAGGATGCCACCTATGAGTATTCGGAAAACGACCCGGCGATTTAGACCTGGAAAATGCCCTAAATCGCGGAATCGACCCCGACGTCTTCTCCGTCCCGGTCTCACATCTTTGCTCTACGACACTCATACAGGACACCCTCACGGCTTATCTACCCTCCCACTCTTCGCACTCCCTCCTCCTCAAAACTCGCCTCACCCCCTCCGGAACTCCCCTCAACATCCTCGTCGACAGTGGCGCCACTGACAACTTCATCGATAAAGCATGGTCTACCCTCGCCCCGGAACCCGCCCAGCGACTCCTGGTCCCGGTACAGCTCTGCCTCTTCAACGGAGACACCTCTACGGCAGGGGACATCACTCACTCCGTGCGTATGCCCGTTACTTTCGCCAACGGACAGACTCACACCCTCCGGATGTTGATAACCAAACTCCACCCTTCCGCATGCGTATGCCCGTTACTTTCGCCAACGGACAGACTCACACCCTCCGGATGTTGATAACCAAACTCCACCCTTCCGCACCCCTGGTCCTAGGGCTCCCGTGGCTCCGAGACACCAACCCCCGCATCAATTGGCGACACCTTACCCTCCGCCTGACCCGGGACCCGACACCCAACGACCAGCAACTCCCCTTCGACATCCCCCACTCTCCAGACCCTACCTCAAAGAACGGGCCCCCATCACCCCCCGGACTCCAGTCCCGTTCGTCCCGATCCTTCATCATCAATGCCAGGCTGGACGGCGCCCCAGGACCAGTATCGGCCCTCATCGACAGCAGAGCCACCAGAATCTTCATCAGCGACGCTCTCGACCTCCCCCACGACCCCCTCGACCAGCCCCTCTGCCTGCAACGCCTCGACGGCACCCCCTCCTCCTCCGGCCCCATCCACTCCCCCACGACCCCCTCGACCAGCCCCTCTGCCTGCAACGCCTCGACGGCACCCCCTCCTCCTCCGGCCCCATCCAGAGGTCTCACTTGGGATGTGTGACCCTGGACAACAACTACGAATTCACCTCCGACTTCCTGGTCACGCGACTTCACGAATCGTCGCCCTCTCTCCCGGAAGAACACCTATGAGGGGACGCTATTTCCCCGGAACAGAAAACCAAGGAGCAAATCCTCCAAGAAGTAGTTTCCCCGGAGTATCACGAGTTCGCTGACGTATTCTTCAAAGGAGATGCCAAGGAGATCCCCCCTCACCGCCCCTATGATCACACCATTGACCTCAAGGAAGGAGCCACCCCCCCTTTTGGCAAGGTCTACAACATGTCGGAGGTCGAACTCCGGGCTCTCAAGGACTACCTCGACGAAATGCTCGGTAAGGGATTCATCCGACCCTCCGCCTCTGCCGCCGGAGCCCCGGTTCTATTCGCCAAGAAGAAGGACGGCTCGCTCCGACTCTGTGTCGACTACCGGGGACTCAATAAGATCACCAAGAAGAACCGCTACCCGCTCCCGCTCATTGGCGATCTGGTCGATCGACTCCGCAGTGCCAAGGTTTATACGAAGATCGACCTCCGCTCCGGTTACAACAACGTCCGCATCGCCCCAGGACACGAGTGGAAAACCGCGTTCCGCACGTGGTATGGTCTGTTTGAGTACCTTGTAATGCCTTTCGGAATGACTAACTCCCCCGCCACGTTCCAATACTTCATGAACAACATCTTCTACAACATGAGCGACGTCTTCGTGATCGTCTACCTGGACGACATCCTCATTTATTCCGACTCACTGGAGGATCACCAGAATCATGTCCGGCAAGTCCTCGAACGCCTCCGGGAGCACAACCTCCACGCCAAGCCCGAGAAGTGTTCATTCCATACGAAAGAGGTTGAGTATCTTGGCGTCATTGTATTCCCGAACAGCGTCCGCATGGACCCCCACAAGGTTGAGGCCATTGTCAACTGGCCGCAGCCCCGGAACGTCAAGGAAGTACAATCTTTCTTGGGTTTCGCTAACTTCTACCGGAGGTTCATAGATAACTACTCTGGTATCACGAAACCCCTCAACCGGCTCACGTGCAAGGACATCGCCTGGAACTGGGACAGTAAGTGCCAGAGCGTCTTTAACCTGCTCAAGGAGGCTTTCACAGCCGCCCCTGTGCTCCGGCACTACGACCCGACCCTTCTGATTATCCTAGAATGCGATGCCTCCGACTACGCCATCGCTGGGATTCTCTCACAGATAGAGCCTGACGGTGGGGAGCCCCGGCCAGTTGCCTTCTACACCCGGTCCATGATCAACGCCAAGCTCAACTACGACATCTACGACAAGGAGCTCCTTGCCATCGTCAAAGCCTTCAAGCAATGGCAAGCCTACCTCGAGGGAGCCCGGCACCGGATTCAGGTCTACTCGGATCACAACAACCTGCAGTACTTCACCACAACCAAGCAACTTAGTCGACGGCAGGCCCGGTGGTCCGAGATCCTCTCAGAGTACGACTTCACGATCCAGTACCGCCCGGGATGACTTGGAGCTAAACCCGACGCCCTCACCCGTCGGCCGGACGTCTACTCCAAGAAGTCGTTCGAGGCGGAACGCAATGCGTTCAATCATTGTGTGGTGATCCCTCCTGAACATTTGAATGCCGTACTGATCTTAAACGACGAAGGAACCCTGAGCCAGATCCGCCGTGCCCTCCGAGACAAGTATTTTGCCGATCATGACCCCCGCAACCCTCCCGACGGAACCGACCGGGACCCCGCCTTTTCCTTGTCCCCCGATGAGAAACTCCTCCTCTGGGACAGCCGCATTTACGTCCCAGATCACGCCCGACTCCGCTACGACGTCCTGCGCCAGCACCACGACCACAAGCTCCGGGGACATCCTGGGATACGTAAGACCCTCCAGCTTATCTCCCAGACTTACTTTTGGCCAGGATTAAAGAAGGACGTGACCCGCTACATTCGATCATGCGAACCCTGCCTCCGGGCCAAGGTCCCCCGACACCAACCGTATGGACTCCTGAAACCCCTGCCGGTCGGACGACGCCCCTGGTCCTCTATATCCCTGGACCACATCGTCAAACTCCCGGAATCTGAAGGGTTCGATGCCATTCTCGTTGTTGTGTGCAGGCTAACCAAACAGGGCATCTTCCTACCCTGCCACACCACGGACACCGCCCCGGACTTCGCCCGGCTGTTCCTCGAGCACGTCTTCGCCAAACATGGACTCCCAGACAACATTGTCTCCGACCGTGGCCCTCTCTTTGTGTCCAAGTTTTGGACTTCCCTGTGTAAGGCACTTGAAGTAAAGACTAACCTCTCTACCGCCTACCACCCCGAAACCGACGGCCAAACCAAAAGGGTCAACCAGTCTCTCGAGCAGTACCTCCGACTATACGTCAACTACTTGCAGGACGACTGGCGCGCCGAGCTCCCCCTGGCCGAGTTCACCTACAACAACACGCCGCACTCTGCCACCGGGGTATCCCCTTTCTTTGCCAACAAGGGATACCACCCTCGACTAACACTCTCGCTCCGGGACATCCCATCGCACGCCGCCCACGAGGTCGCCTGGGATCTCCAATCCCTTCACGAGTTTCTCCGGGAAGAGATCGACACCGCAAACCGGGCCTACGTGAAACACGCCGACCGGAAACCCAATCCCTTCACGAGTTTCTCCGGGAAGAGATCGACACCGCAAACCGGGCCTACGTGAAACACGCCGACCGGAAACAGGAAGACACCCCCGACTGGACCCCCGGGACAAAGGTATGGTTAGATCGACGACACCTCCACACCCGCCGGCCCTCCCCAAAACTCGATCACAAGCGTCTCGGCCCGTTCAAAATATTGAAGAAGGTCTCATCCCACGCCTACAAGATCGAGCTCCCCCCGGGACTAAAAGGTCTGCACCCGGTATTCCACGTCCGCCTCCTGGAACGACACCCCCCAGATCCTTTCCCCAAACGACGCCCCGAGCCCCCTCCCCCGGTCGAGGTTGAGGACGAGTACCACTACGAGGTTGAAGACATCCTTGACTCCCGGGATATTCGTGGACGACCCCACTTCCTCGTACGGTGGAAGGGATACGGCCCAGAAGACGACACTTGGGAACCGCGCCGAAACCTCGTGGACGACCCCACTTCCTCGTACGGTGGAAGGGATACGGCCCAGAAGACGACACTTGGGAACCGCGCCGAAACCTTGAAGGCGCCCTCAACAAACTCTGGGACTTCCAACAGCGGCGCTTGGGAAACGATCTTCCCAGGCGCAGGACTCACAGACGGCAGTAGTGGGCGTAACCCCCGCCTCTGGGCTCAGTAGGGATTCAACTCCCACGTATACTTTCTGCTTTCCCCTTCTAAACCTTACTTCCTTTTTAGTACGTTTTCTCATAGTAGCACCCCGGGAGTCGGGGCAAGGTCTCTTTTCAATTTCCCCCGCCACATTTCCTATCTTTTTACTCACTTTTACTCACCCCGGCGGTTCAAGTATATACAGATTATCATATTACATTACTTACAAGGTACCAGGACCAGCGACAAGAAAGGAAAAAGAGAGACCCCTAACACTGGGGCCTCGAGCCCCCCTCCCCCTCCGCCTCACCTCCCTCCCCCACCCCCCCGGGCCAACCTCGGAACTCCTCCCCCATTCCTCCCTGGCCGTGCTCCCGCAGTGCCTCCTCCGCCAACTGCTCCCAGGACGGGAGAGGCTCGCCCTCATCTAAGATCCTCTCAAACCATGAACTGGGGGCGGGCACGTTCCTCCGCCGATGCACCGAGACTACCCGCCCCAGCAAGTCGAGGCCCCGCTCCACCCCGGGGATCGTCATCTCCGGGTGCTGCCCCTCCTGTAGCGACGCAAGTGCTGCGGCCGCCCCGTCCAGGAGCAAGCGATGCTCCCGGGCCCAGCCTAGAATTGTCAGCAGGAGACCAAGTCCGAGGAAAAAAGAACTCACTGAACGCGGCCATGCAGGCCACCACTACGTCCCGACGCAAGTCCTCCACCAACCCCTGAATTTCCGGGAGCCCCACCCCCTGCCCCAGCCTGGCCTGCAGCGCCTCTAACTCGACCTCCGCCTGTCCTTGGGCGACCCTGGCCTCCTCCAGGTCCCGGATCACCCCCTCCCGACCCTCCTCCAGACCCCTCCTGGCCGCCGCCTCCTCCCTCACCCCCTCCTTGTGACCCCCCTGTTCGCGCCCGGCTCGCTCCTGCAAGGCCTCAAAATCGCCAGCCAGGAGTCCCCCGGACAAGGGGGAGAACTCCGCGGGGGACAGACGAGGGAGGGAGACCGGAGATGGGGTCCTCAGGGGCAGACGCGCCCTCTTGGAGGGCCCCGGGAAGGGGCTAGGCGATGCCCGCCTCTTCCCCTTGTCGGGGCGCCCCCCACGACCCTCGTGACTTTCGGTCCCGGCCTGGGTCGCCCGACACGTGATCAGGACCATGGGCCGGCCCCGGCCCCCCACCCGAACAACCCCCTGGCCCCTTGACCCCCCACTAGCCGCCTCCGCGGGCGCCGCGGGCACATTTCCCACCGACTCCGCCGTCTCCACCGCCGGCTCCACCACCCAGTCCCGCTCCTCGACCCCCATCCTCCAGGTGATCCCCCCCAGCGGCCACCCCTGCTCCCGCACGACGCAGCGCGCCCTCCACAACGCCGACACGGAACACTGTTCGTGGTTGAGGCGGCACGCCTCGCACACAGATGTGTCCCAGCGGGACGAAGGAGCCGGAGCCTCGAACGCGCACGTCACCAGCCAGCAGGCACAGTGCAGACACTACGACACCAAAATCAGCCGGGGAACCCGAGGTAAGAACCCACTTACCGGCCCATTGCTCATGCACCAGTTATAGGTGGGCAACCCCCGGGGCCTCTCCAAAGCCTCCTCGAATACCTCCTGCAACGCGTCTCCCCACGCGACGCGCCGGTCGTCTGGGACTACTGTGACCGTCCCTGCCACCATCCCGGAACGGCGGAATCGTGGGACGGGAAGTCGAGGCCGCAGGGGGGGGGACGGGGGGGGCACACGGTCATCCGCGCAAAGTTGGGCACGGGACGACTGAGACCTGGCCCCGAGGAGCCGCCAGGAGCCGCACCGGGGGCAGGTGCCGGGAGCCGACTAGGACCCGCCTCCAGGGCAGGAATGTTGTGTTGTTCTGAAAGAGGAAGGTCAGTAGCGGTAAGCGACCGGCACTGGGACACTTACGCTCTTGGGCGAGCGCCGCTATGCACTCCCGATCTAGGCGGCGCCAGTATCGGGCGTCCCGGGCTTCCCAAGCCATGAGAGGCGCGACCTCGTTAGTTTGTGGGGGCGTCGGGGAATGCGTCGGCGTACGCGACATGGTTGAGTTTGATGGTAAAAAGGCGCGACCTCGTTAGTTTGTGGGGGCGTCGGGGAATGCGTCGGCGTACGCGACATGGTTGAGTTTGATGGTAAAAAATTTTTTCGATACGTGGCAAGTCAGGTGCCGGATCCCATGATTAGACCCCGGTCCGAACCCCTGGCTACGCGCGCCTCAGAGGGTCTCGGCGCTGAAGGGGGGGTGATGTCACAACCCCTCCTCTCCGGATCCACCCCCCAGAACAACCCCTGGGACCCTCCCTCCGACCCCACAAGACACGCCCCGCCATCACGACCGCCGACACCGCCATCACGCGCATCAAAGACCGCCATCAGCCGCCACCAGCCCCAATCAGCGATCGGATCACGCGGATCGTTCCCGGCCATCACGCATCACGCATCACAACTCCATCCGCGCCAATTGATCGCGCGCCCCACACGCGCGATCCTGGTATACAGCCCCTGCCGCTACTCAATGACCCCCGGAACCCATCCCAGACACCTCAGAACCCCGAGACCCGGTCCCATAGTACTTATAGCACAGTTCCCTGTTGTATTCGGTAGTCTTGATATTACATACACTGTTACTTTGCTTTACTTGGATTGTTGTGTGCCCTCTATTTGACTGGTACGCATTGACTGGCACGCTTGACTGGCATGCTTGGATATTCGCGTGCTCTAAGACTGGTATGCACTTCGTGACTTTAACTTACTAACTTGGTCTCGTCTTAGAACCTCCGGTTCACGACTCGACCCCCACCCGAACTCCCCAGTTACCACCACCCAAAACCCCCGGACTAAGTCCCCTCTCCCGGGATTTCCCTGTCCACGTCTTGAACCCCGGAGTCCTAGCCCCGGAGTTCCAGACACCCGAGTATCCGTGGGTCAAGTCCGCATTGTAAGGGTGATTGCTTTCCCGGAAAGCTCCCGACTCAGCGGAACCTGACAGAGACTGGGTGGAGAGTTTGTGATTAATGTGAGTATTTTGGAGATGACAGGGTACACATCCTTTGAGCTCAATAGAGAGTACTTGCCCTTCATGCTACATGAAATTCATGTGGATGTAGTAGCCCACCAAGGCATAGTCAAGTTTGCCAGGCAGGCCCTGGAGAACATTGCGGTGGCACATGATGCCATTATCAAGATGTGAGTTTTTCAGGCAAAAAATGCCAATCACCGTAGATGAACAGATCCACCCATATCAGTGAGAGCATTGGTCTACTTGTCAATGCATAACCTGAGGCTTCTAAAGGGATGGGCTAGTAAACTATGCCCAAAATGGGTAGGCCCATACCACATGCTAGATGCAGAGCCAAGTACCTCCAACTATGTGCTGAAGTTGCCTCAGGCATTACAGGAATGACAAATCGTTCCAAAGTTCCATATGTCACTGTTGCAACCATATAGCGCATCAGATGATATGTTATTCCCTAACAGGGCAATCCTGAGCCCCTATGACTTTGGGGCACAAGACAATAATGAATGGTTTGTCAAGTGCATCATAGGGCACTGGTGGACTAAGTAGAATACGCTTGAGTTTGAGGTACAATAGTCCCTCAGGGACACAACATGGAAGCCATACTCCCATTGCTTCAAGCTGGCGGCACTTGACTG
This sequence comes from Macrolepiota albuminosa, assembly GCA_027475525.1. Classification (NCBI taxonomy): domain Eukaryota; kingdom Fungi; phylum Basidiomycota; class Agaricomycetes; order Agaricales; family Agaricaceae; genus Macrolepiota; species Macrolepiota albuminosa. Next base: position 138,771 of record JAMWFC010000066.1, on the reverse strand, counting down.
TTATTTGGAGTTGAAGAGTGTTAAGTGCCCACATCAGTTAGGTAAGCGTGCCGGCACTTAATTTGATCAGCAATGCCGATCACAGCTTGGCTGAGTTGGTTAGCAACTATGACTGAGACATGTCTAAAATTCAAAATTTCTTTTTTCCCTTTCTTTCCTCAACCATGGATACATCGCCCATGGACCAGGACATTCAGCAGCAGCAGCACCAGATTGAGTTTGCACTGTCAGTCTTATTATTAGCTGAAGGGAGGGCAGATGGCTCCTCCACTGACCCAAAATGCATCTCAGTGGGGACAATTGCAACAGGCTGTGGGCTTTCCACAGCAGCAGCAACAACCAGTTGCAGGCTACCCGCTGCAGCAGCCAGTGATCAGTGGCTATCTGCCACAACAACTCATGCAGGGCAACTTTATGCCCCAGAACGCACCTGTGGGCAGTTTTCCGCCTTGTCAGATGGCACAGAGCACTTATGCGCCACATCATGCTGAGGGCCAATCCCAACAGGCCCAGTACAGGGGGGTATTTAGCCCCCAAGTGACGTCAGAATAGAGACAGCTTGCCCCTGTACTGGCAACAGAGCCAATGGGAGCACATCCTTTTTCCCAGTTTACTGCCCCAGCACACTACCCTGGCATGGGTGGTGTGCCCATAATGATGCCATACTCCCCAGCTTGGATGGGAGCTTGGGTGCAATGCCCCAGTATGGTGCCTTGTATGAAGTGCCCACTGAGGGAGGAAAATTGACCTTCCAGATGGCAAAGACTGCCAGTGAGAGCACAGAAGCTCTTGATACAGAACAAAGCAGTAAGTCTTTAGCCAATGTGCCAATGGAGAGCCTGGCTAGGCTCTCCTTGTTACAGCAGCTGGAGATGCTGCATCAACCCAAGCCCAGCTTGGAAGAAGAGTCACATCCTCAATGCGACAAAGAAAAAGCATGGGCTGTCGAGCCCAGTCTCAACCAGGACTTAGTCCTGGCTACTCTCCTCCAATGCCTGGGGGACAATAGGTACGACATACCTGCAGAGTTGTCATTTCTCCGTGATGCAGAGGCCATCGTCCTCATTAGCCAGATGATGGATCACATGGATCACATGCGTGCTCAGTGCAAAACTGATCTCCTTGCCCTATTGGCCACTTGTAAGCGGCAGACTACACCTCTGAGTCAGGACACCGACTCCAGCAAAAGGGTGTGTCAGCAAGGAGTGGAGAATGCGCCCTCCTGCTCAACTCAGTTGAGCGTTGTTGTTCCTGGCCGGGAGGCCGGCCTAGGGCAGAACATCCTCCCCTATGAAGATGTTCCTGTTCCAGCCACCTCCCAGCTAATTTAGCGCCTTGCTAGTGGTGCATCTGAGGTCACGTCTTCATGACCATTATCCATGGTATCCACCATGCACTCTGAGAAGCAGAGTTCTCGGGACATCAGTACACGCCCCACTGAGGCTAAGGCCTCGCAACTCCAAAAAGACCGTCAGGATAAGAACCCAGAAGAGCATGCATATATTAACATGCACTTTCTCAAAAATGCCCCGAAAGGGGCCCCAGGGGCTAACATCTCCTTCTTACCTGCCATATTGGTAGAGGGCCCTCCTGCCTGATACCCTTGGTACATGTGGGCAATGGACGGCCGGAGAGGGCAGCCTCTCCAGCCCTCCAATGACAAATAGTATGAGGAGCCTAAAGAGGCTTGTATGGAATCTCCAGTGCCGCATGAAACTGCAGCACAATGTATGGCGTATGAGCAGTGCAACAGTAATTGACAGGCCAAGATGGACTGTCAGGCACAAGATAGCGCCAAACAAGGGCTGCCCTCCTCAAAGATGAGACTGGGCACATCTCTGATGCACTTGGCATTGTGATCTATTGTGATCACACTATTGAGTGTCAGAACTCGTTCTTCAGCATGGAGTTGTCTCCCCAATTCTACTGGTCACCAGTGACCAACACTATCTTTGTCAGGCAAGAAGCCTGTGCAGCCAGGGCCTTCAAGGCCGACAAAAAGGGCAATGCCGTGCATACACCCCACAATAGTAAGATGTACCAAGTTGCACCTTGTGGGTTCCCTGCAGCTCTTGAGAGCTCCACAGGCTCCATGCACTGGTGAACAACCAGTTTACGCTGATTCATCAGCATCAGTTGGGCTACCTCCTGCTCAACAAATTCAAATGGGTGACTATGAATTGTCACCCCACAGCCCAAGCATGAGTAATGTCTCAATTACTCAATGAGGTTCCATACAAGACCATTGCGGTACCTTTTGCAAGTTCAGAGGAGCAGGAGAAAGTTCTGCAGATAATTGTTTCTTTGTGGATTTATTGCCACAAGGAAAGTGGGAGGCTAGCCTTCATCGGCCTGACTCCTCCTGACTCAAAGCAACCTTTTGCTTTGGACTACCTGGGCTCATATGCCCTTCTCTATGGGCATCCTGGGACACCCAACATGTGGACCGGTCTGGCCATGGACCATGCCATGCACATTCACTGGTGCAGCCTCTTTGAGTTTGTGCTTGTATGCACTATCTGTGCAAGCTGCCCATCCAAATCCACAATGCACAAGCACCTGGCCTATGTCTTTGCATGGCCAGGCCTTTATAAAGAGGCCATCACTGAATATGAGGCAGCTACAGGGCAATTCTTTATGCCCCTTTCCACCAAGGACCCAAACTTTGAGGCTCAGGCTGTGGACATCCCAAAAGCTTCAGCTTCCATCTTTACCACTTTAGACACGTTATGCATCCTTCTTCACAATCAAATCCTGGTCAGCTGGGCTGACCATGTGTACACGTATGGGGTTACCTACTTGGCCCATATTTTCTTCAGCGACAGCTGGCTCTACAACAAGGCGGCCACCATCAATGACGAGAGGCTGCAATGCCTCGATCACTATGGGACACCTCAGTCCCTTGCTTAGTGGAATGGATGGCATGAAGCCACTATTAGTGACCACCAACGACTAATGCTCCAGCAGCAGGAGAGTTGTTGTGTATTTGATGACGTGTTCACTAAGGGGATATATCTTCTCATTGGGCAAGACATTCATGCCTGAGAAATCTGGACATGCCAGTACCCATCCAACAATGGGGATCTCCCTAACTCCTAACTTCCTACTCTGGGGCCAACTTTTGACCCCACTATTATGCTGTTCCTACTACGGGACTATGACAACTCCCTGCTTCTAGCAGGGCCATCATGCACCTCTTACAAGCTCACACCCAAGGATGAACTTCTCAACTATGATATGGATGTCGTGACTGCCAATCTATTCCAGGAGCCTGGGGACTCTCCAATTGCCCCCATCCCTGACTTACCAACGGCCTGACTGTCAGAGCGCTTCTAGACCATAGTTTGGTCTAATTGGGGAGTGTGTAGCGTAGTCCACTATGTGGTGTTGGCCACATAGCTTTTACTTACTATAGACTTAGAATATTATATTATATTTATTATAATATAATAATAGTTATATAATTATAAATACATAGATACCTGCTGCTTACTAAGCAGTTTATTTTGTATTTATACTACATAGTCAATAGACCAGACTGGTCTGATTCTGTACAGTGTGAACCTTAAGCTCCCACACAACTGTAATTATCAATGCCATGGTGATGAAAAATTGCCAAAATTGTATCTGCAACATGACTAAAAACCTCAGGAGCTGAAGAAGCTCCAAAATTCAACCAAAAATCATAGTGAATATTTCTATTAATAGAGACAGCCAATTTTAGCCAGTTTTGAGGATATGTAGGAATATTTTGAAAGGCTGCATCAACATCAAAAATGGTGACCTGGCTGCCAGGAGGAGTGTTTGCCACCAGCAACAGCATGACAAAAACATGTGCCATTCACAAGGAAAATCATCTGAGTTAATGTATGTATTTATGGCCAACAAAGCAGAGACATTGCAAGAATAAGATAAATCAAGGGTGATCCAGAGTTTACCTCCGGAGCTTGTAATTATATTGAGAGGTGCTGTGCAAAATGGCCCAAAAAGGCATTCAGCCACTTCAGGCAGAAACCCAGAGGAGACTCTACCTAGTTTGATTTCTGCTATGTATTTAAAAATAACAAATTCATGGGCCTCAGAAGTCTGATAGTGATTGTGAGGCAAAAAAGATTGAGACAGTAACAGAGAATTCAAGCCAATATCAAAACCTGTTTGGAGGCCTTTCAGCACCTCTGAAAACTTGTCCAACACCTGAGCATCCTGCAAGGCATACTCCTAGCAGTCTGCTTTAAGGGGTGTGGATACTGGAAATAAAAACTCAGGCAGCAAAGGTTTGTGCCTCATGAGTAGTAGCTCCACATAAGGAACAAACATGGATGCAAACACTTGGAGCCTTTATCACATGAGGAGAAGCTGTTGAAGGCAAAACAGACAGAATTGCCATTTGGCATGTGCCACAATTGACCTTCTCTCCAAAGAAACTGGGGGTTGAATGGCAGCTTAACAGTTTGTGGTCAAAGGAACCACAGAACAAGCACTTCAAACAAATTATTGCGCTAGTGGATAGTTTTCAAAATCTCAGAGAAGGGCCCTTTGAGCAAGCAAGAAACCACTCCATCTTTGCCAGCCTGTTGTTAAGAGTTTTGACCCTGGTGTAGTGAGATGCAACACACTCCTGCCAGATATCTACCTGGAAGATATCCATGCAAAAAGAATGGGATTCACATAAAACCAGAGCATGTAAATGTTGGTCATAGTCAAGGATGAGGTTGAATTCTATTCAAGCATTAAGACAAGATTTTAAACACTTAAAATGAGCAGCAAAACTATCCACAATAGCATTGGCAACAGGCCCTTCACAACCAGCATCAGAGCCTGCACACAAATGCATCCACATGGCACCTAAAAGATTGTCCAATGCCACAGTCTACTCATCAAACAAGAGCTTAGATTCTTTAGAAACATCAAAAGATGCATTGAGCACACACAATTTTCCATTCAAAATGATAAAAGACAACTCTGGCAGAGGGGGCTCTCTCATAGCACAGCAACAAGCATCATCTGTGAGAAGATCAAGCAGTATATATTTGGACATACCCTGTTTAAGGGCCCTAACCACCTTGTAGGTACACTTTCTCCATAGAAGACAACAGTCTGCCAACATCAGGTGGCAAACCATGTAAAGCACAAGAGATTTTGGCCCCAAAGGAGTCCAAATGACCCACTGCATCTGCTAAAAAGACCCCAGGAGAGCAGTGCAGAGGCAGGGAAGCATCAACATTACAAAGCATGAAATGTGGCCCAAGAGGAGCACCACCAGATGAAGCATGATTTGGTATGACGGGGCAGGGTGGCAAACCAGGCCCTGAGTCCTCAACCACAGTGGGCAACAAATTAGAGGTGGGATACACAAGTGAAGCTGGCTGAGTTCCCAACTCAATACCCCCCACCAGCATGGAGGAAACACCTGGAGCATTAACTACCTGATCATGGATTGCATAGACATGATCCAAAAGAGTTATTGAAAAAAGACCAGTGTGATCAGCAAACACTCATGTTAAACCATGCAACAAGGAACAAAGAAGGAAGACATAATAATGGTCAATCAATACGCGCAAAGCACCTAAATGCAAAGAACAAAAGCACTGCACATACATGTGCACCATACAGCTGACACACAACAATACGGCTGACACACAACAACACCCAGTGTAATAATGAGATGTGCACAGCACCATAGTTAAACATGGATCACATGAAACAGAGACAACACGACAAATAAACAAATACATGACCCACAAATGGACAAAGGAAAACTTCAGCAAAAAACTTAGTTACCAATCAAAGGCTTCCCAGGAGGCTGAAATGAACATGCTGGAAAGGAGTCACAGCGGACAACCATGCACAATAACAGATTGCACATTGAAATAGTATCATGAATAGAGTGCCAGAGGCCTCTCAAAACCTGGAGATTCCCTTCAATAAGAATTGAGAGAACGAGACTGAACCTCAGAAAGAGCGGTGACAGATGGTTGAAGACCCAGGGCCGAACGAGGAGTGGGCCCCAGAGTGTGCAAATCAGACTTTTCCACAAAAACAGGCATGGCGTCACGCATATATGTGTCTGCAGCCTTAGTGGAGACGACAGGTTCCCGAGGCTTCTGAGTCTGTAAACACTTAGATGGCAGCCGTGTTGGAGATGAGAAAACCGCAGGTTCCCATGCAATTCCTGCGGTGGAAGATCTACTCTTTCTCAGGCCCAAACCTGACTCCACAACTGGAGAATCCCCACTGACTGGGATGTCATTTCTCAGATCTTCTGATGCAGCAGACAGGGCCAAAACGGAGGGAACTGAAGAGCTGGCAGGACCGCCAATATGTGACAAAAGCCCACTAGACAAACTGGGACCACCCATTGGACGCAAAGCATCATCCCCTGCACGGTCTTTAGAGAGAACAACAGAGGATGAGTGAAGTGCGCGAAGAGGTGGGAATGGTTTTGCCTCCCTGAGACTTAGGAGCGGCCATATTGGAAAAAACAAATAAGAATGCAGGGGAGACAAAGAGAAGATTGGTACAGAAGAACCAAATTTTCAGCTACTGAGGATCTGTTCATATAACCAGATAGTGGTTTGAGACTCAGGTCACACCAGAGTCACACAGCAAAATACACCCCCCCTGCATTGCATGCCTACATTTGGAAGGGCACCATTTATTTACACCTTTGATGTGGCTCTCACACGTCACCACTCTGTTCTTTCACACTCTCTCAATGGAAAAACTTATCTCCTTGCTCACTCACTATCATGTGGATACATTCCTGAGTTCCGTCACGCACACTATCCTATGGAATCACCTTCCACCTCAGGAAACTCAAACGTTTCAATAAATCATCATGCTTCACACATACCAACAATTCATCTATTCTCTGAAACCTCTGAACAAACAAACAATCATAATCCTGGTCTCAAACACACAGGAAACAGCAGAAGTCATCCTAATCGGACCTCACACACATATCATCCATATTGTTTACCCTCCAAATCAACTTCTGGTCTTTCCTATCCCAGCACACAATCAAACACCTCTACTTCCTGTACAACTTCCCTTCCTATACACCACTCCCACTCAGAGTTGGTCACATCAGTAATAGCTTTGGCCTGGAAACCTTCTATTGCAGATAAACATAGTCAAGCAGTCTGTCAATTTCTTATGTACTGCGCAATTAAAGGCATTCCTGAACACAACATACTACCCACCTCGGAATCACTTCTCTGCAAATATCCTGCGTCTTGACGGGGAAAATTGCAGGTGACCAGTCAGGGCCAAGTGCGATGGCATCCAAGCCTGGCATATTCAGAACAACTTTCCCTATCATTGCAGAGTTTATCTCGACTACATCATCAAAGGAGTAGAAAATCAGTGACCATCCTCTTCTCTAAAGGAAGAGCACCCTCCTGTTATACTCCAAATGCTACTCACCCTCCAACCAAGCCTTGACCTTGCAAACCCCTTTGACGCATGCATTTATTTCACTGCGGTTGCCTTTCTGGGCGCAAATACGACTGGGCGAATTCCTTCCAGTAACCGAGAAAAATTTTGACAGCTCTCTTAATCCAACCTGGAGTAATCTATGCCCTCTGACATCGACCAGAGGTTCTTGCATTCTACACTTACCTAATACAAAGATTGCTGGGAAGAAAGGAGAAGACGTCTTGCTGCCAAAGCAGTGCAAAGCAGATCCTATAACCGCTCTAGACATTTATCATAATCTAAACTTTACATTCTTAGATTTCCCACTAGCATCATATCAAAACTCCTCCAGCATCCTGATACCTTTGATGAGACAAAAGTTTATAGCCAGACTTAATGGAATATTCGAACCAAGACAACTACGGTGCACCATACATATCAGGAAGGATTTCATTTTACAAAGTGTTGACTAAGGTCAACTTGTTGACCTGTTGACTCGCAATATCAAGCTTTTAAGTATTAGTCACATCCGCTATGATACACATTGAGATTCTATACCCAATAAATTATCCTGAGAGCTGATGGGCTGTGTAATAAGTATGTTTTCTTTGGAAACAAATAATTCATCCAGCCCATGTCTCAGAATGAGGCAACACGATATTGTGGACATGGGTTTTCATGCCTTGGCACTTTATGGACAACACGAGCCAAATATTTGTAACCACCAACTGCAGGTAAGCATGCATTCAATACTAACCTTTTGATGACAGTATCAAGTAATTGTGATAAGCATGTGTTCAATACTTATTACTAACTTTTTGACAACAGTGTTAAGTAAGTATTGAATACTACTTATTACTAACCTTTTGACGACAGTGTCAAGTAATTGTGATAAGTATGTGTTCAGTACTTATTACTAACGTTTTGACAACAGTGTCAAGTAAGTATTGAACCGCTACTTATGACTAATTGAACCGCTACTTATGACTAACATTTTGACAACAGTGTTAACCACTTATATAAGTAGCCCATGCCTTAGAATGAGGCAATGCAATATTGTGGACATGGGTTTTCACACCTCGGCACTTTATAGACAACACGAGTCAAATATTTGTAACCACCAACTGCAGATAAGTGTGTGTTCAATACTAACTTTTTGATGACAGTATTAAGTAATTGTGATAAGTATGTGTTCAATACTTATTACTAACTTTTTGACAACAGTGTCAAGTAAGTATTGAACCGTTACTTATTACCAACGTTTTGACAACAGTGTTAACTAGTTATATAAGTATTGAATGCTACTTATTACTGATTTTTTGATGCAATGTTAACTAATTGTAATAAGTACTAAACACTACTTATTACTGACCTTTTGACAACAGTATCAACTAAGTATTGAATGCTACTTACTACTGACCTTTTGACAACAGTGTCAAGTAACTATTGAATGCTACTTCTTACTAACCTTTTGACAACAGTGTGAACTAATTGTATATTGAATGCTACTTATTACTGATCTTTTGACACAGTGTTAAGGAATTGTAATAAGTATTGAACGCTACTTACTGACCTTTTGACAACAGTGTCAAGTAACTATTGAACGCTACTTCCTACTAACCTTTTGACAACAGTGTGAACTAATTGTATAAGTATTGAACGCTACTTATTACTAACCCTTTGACAACAGTCTTAAGTAATTGTAATAAGTATTGAACACTACTCATTACTATCTTTTTGACAATGGCATCAAGTAATTGTAACATGTTAAGTTCTTGACTTATGTAGTTAACAGTATTGACTAGAGTTAGTTATGTTCAGATTATTGTCAGTTTGTTATTTAGCAGGCAATACCGTAAAGTAATCATAGCAAGGGTAAGCTTTCACTCATTTCTCATCGGTGCAGCTTAATCAAAGTCTCTATAGTTTATTTATAATGATTCTATTAGAACAAGTCATTATACAATTGATTCTTAGCAACCGTAGTAAAGGTGCGTTGTTTGAATGACTTGGCTCAATATCTATTTGTCCTGATACAAGAAATAGTTGATCCATCTAGTTTTTGAAATAAGGTTCTTTCATGTATAGACCTATGAACGTATCAACAAATTGCCGAACTACTAGGTTTATCTGCTTTTTTCAATGGGCCTTTGTAGTGACTGTGGCATTGTTTTTCCAAATATGACTGCACAGATTTGCAAAAAGTGTCAAGAACTTGCAACTGTGACATCTGATGAGGAGCGAAAAGCTATAGAGGTAAGCTCATTCATTGTTATTGAGATTCTTAAATTTGAATCTCAATCAAGGCAAAACCGCAGTGTGAAGGATGCTCTGTTGTATACGGGTTTCTGAAAGGTCCAAAGTGTGGTGCTTGTATTGATAGAAAAGAGATGCTGGATATCGAAAGTGCATGCTTCAAATTCTATTTCACATTCTTTATTGGCTGAAATTCCAGTCATTTAAGTGATGCAGTGCTTACTAAAAGCCTTCTTGAACGCTCTATTGAGCATCATGAATCAGCTTCACAATATTGACTTAATCAGCCTTCTGGTCGATCAATGAATTCTGCTCTTCAAGCTGCTCATAAAGCAAAAGAAGCTCTTGCTACTATGAAGATGCAGGTCAAAGGTAATACCTTCACAGTTCAAATGGCATTATCTATTTTTCCTCGGAATGAGACTGCACCAAAAAAGGTATTGTATTGTATGATTCAAATCTTTTTGACAGCTAATTGTTTTTTATTAGGTTCAAATTCTTCCTATTCTTAAGAAATATAATGGATTAGAATCAACTGCGGACATGTTCAAATATGCAAAAGTTGAACTCAAGGCAGCATTTTTGAGATCACCACCTTCTCATCAATTTGGATCAAGTTAGCTGAATTTTGAACAGTATGTCTCTCACTCAACATTATAGTTTTACTTTCAATCAATTTTAATATTCAGACCAACGTTTGGAGTTGGGGCTAAGAAAGTTCATCAACTTGAATCTAAGACTGAAAGCAAAGCAGAGACTATTGAAGCTCTTTTCAATTCCTTGAAAAGTGGCAGGCATTTGAGTGATGTGAATATTAAGTCAAAGACTATTCCACTTCGAGTCTTTGTCTATCATAATATTATAGTGCATTTTCATTTATTATTTATTATAATTCTTCACTGAATAATGACTTTCAGGATACTGATGATGAAGATGATAGGACATTAGAGTCTTATAAGACCTCTATACGCCAATCAGTGTCTTCAACTGTATACAAGCAAGGACAATTCTTTCAAGCGCAGAGCTGATATCTATAAAGTAGATATACCAAGTAAGTCAGTCTGCTTGTTTGCATTTGTTAATTGTTTCACCACTTGCTAGGTCTTTGCTGGAATGTCTTTGGTGCATTTCTTGGTTCAGTAACATCTAAGCTTCAGCCTCCTCCTCAAGCCAATGAGAAGGATACAAGAAGCCTTATTTTCAAAGACTTTTTAGCTGCACCTTTACTTTCTACAAAGGGTCTCTATACTGAAAAGAAATTCAGTGGTTGTAATGAAGCAGGCGATAATAATGATTTAGTTGGCCATGTAGTTGATGCATATGCCCATCATATTCTTATAAATAGTAGTGGGACCTTTCTAATGACTGATCTTCAAGGTATGCTATTTTTCTTTCATTATTCATTTTTATTAATATTTTATATACTAGGAGTTGTTGGGCCTGACAAAGAGATCATTCTATATGATCCTCAGGTGCATTCATGAGTTTGACTTAATAAAATTCTCTATCTAATAACTTTGTTTTAGATCTCAAAAGAACACTGGGTTTTGGGATGAAGGTGCTACTGCCATGAAGAAATGGCAAGTTGAACACAAGTGCAAAGCTCTTTGCTGCAAGCTTGGACTAGATAAATGTGCTATAGAGATAAGTGAAGAGACTGAAAGTAATGGAAACATTACTCATCATCCATTGCGCCATGGATTTCCTTTTCCTTCTGCAAAAGTCGAAAGCCTTTAATTACTACATTGATTTCTTGTAGTAGCCAAATGATTCAATTTCTTGGTGATGTGCTCAAAAAATTACAATTCTATATAATACAAAGATATAAACTACATATGAGGAAGCATTGACTGAAAAATAAACCAAACATTTTCATAAGTAAGTGAAGAAATATGAAGATCATTATAAACAGCCTGTGCTTGTGCAGCATATTCAGGAGAGACAAATTGGATTAGTGCTTCACCACCAATCTCTTCCATGAGTGAGCGCACTATAGTGACATCTACAGGCTGCAGCCAATTTTCAGCATTATAATGAGAATGAAGAGCATATGCGACATTTGGAGGAACACCAGAAGGTAAAAATTTATCCCTGTTGCTACGAACTATATGATCATTCTGATTCTGTTTCCATAGATCAAGATCCTGTTGAAGAAGCTTGGGCCAGAGCCATTGAATAAGTTCACTAGCACAATATGTTAGAAGAATAGTAGTAATATAGTTTAGTATACATACTATTGCTTCAGAATGGCTGAATCATAGATTCCCTGGCCAGCAGCCCAGTGAATATGCACATTGTCACCCCAAGTAATGCGGAACTGTAACCAACCTCGCTCAATGATAATATTATCAGTACTTCTTAAAAAGCGGTGGGCTGGCCCAATTTCAACAATCTCAAGATCAGGAGAGAAGTGAGCATTATATATATAGCAAAGATCAGCAAATAACAATACATCAATGATATAAATCTTACTGAAGAGCACTGGCAAAACCATAAAGAAGAGTTGTCTCTGATCCACGGTCAGTAGTAGATTGAAGTGGCATGCCTATTTTTTTTTTCAATAAGTACTTGACTAAAAATCAAAGAATTAAAACTGTACCTCCAAGTTCAGCAACAACAGAAAGGTAAAGATATGCAATAGCTGACTTCAAGTGATTATTGGAAATTACCCAAAGACCTAGCCATTTCCCAGACCACTTGTCATGAAGACCCCAGATAGCAAATCCAATGCTAACAAGTTTGTCGTGTCCATCAGCGCTCCACTCATGATTGGGGCCTATACTGGTTAATAGACCTCGATGTATTTTTTTTGAGCTAGGCTCATGTCAAGCAAAGCCATCTGGGTCAAGCACTTGCATCTCTCTTTCAACAGCTGCTCTGTAGAACATTAAGTACATTGAGTATGAATACAAATATTGAATGCATATGTAACATACCTTGTTAGACGCTGCTGTGTATTAAAGCCAATAAGTTCTCTAATTCTCTTTGGTCCTTGGCGATCTGATGGATCTTGAGCCATCTGATTTGCAACTAGCTGCCAAATTTCTTCTTCTGCCAAAGATGCAGTCATTGCACTGCTAGCTTGGAGACCCATGTCTTTAGCACGACGGGCTACAGAGGCCTCACTAAAATAAAAAAAAAACTAGTTAGCTAGTGCATTAGAGTATAGCATAGAATGGAACACACAACAGCTGGATGTTGTGTTCAGCCATAAGCATAGCAGAAATTGTTTTGCGATTTGTTATATTTTGATCATAATAACCCTTGATAAGGGCATGGACAGCTGGATCATTCTTTGGAGCTGCACAGAAATTAGACTAATATCATGCAAAAATGAGAAACTAGAGACTCACGGCAATTCTTGTGCTGATTTTTACCAGTAGGATTATTCAAGACAGACTGAGAAGCCATTATGAACCAAGAAAGTTATTACAGAGCAAAGAAATATAGTAGGAGAGACAATGTCAAATAATAGATCTTGCACCAACTATTTATACCTCTGAGCTATGAGTCTCGAATCTCAACTTAGTAGATGTTTGTACTTACAATGTGACTCTGCTGGCCAAATTTGACCAGGCCATGAACAAGACTATAGAATACTTTTCAAATGTGAGGCAAAAGATAAACAGCAAAAAGTCCTTTAGAAATAAACTTCTCCGGGCCTCTACAACGTCTTAGATTAGCCCAGACTTAATCAAAAAAATGGCTAGATGAGATCCAGAGTCAATGACAAGATAATAAATGTAATAAGCCAAACAGCAGACAAAGGATTGTCTATATGTAGAACATTCCATGCTTGTAATTGTGCAACAGTTTTGAGCATCTGATTAATAATGTCAGTGCCAACATCCAATATAGCCATTTGAAAACGGCATCTGAATTCTATTACAAAAGGTAAAGTAGTGAGCACGGCATCAGGCAAGTCATATAGCACAAGGTCTTACTAAATGTGACTAATACACTTGACATTGCGAGTTGACAGGTCGACAGGTTGACCTTAGTCAACACTTTGTAAAACGAAATCCTTCCTGATAAGTGGCATTCAATACTACAATTAGTTCACACTGTTGCCAAAAGGTTAGTAAGAAGTAGTGTTCAATAGTTACTTGACATTGTTGTCAAAAGGTCAGTAGTAAGTAGTGTTCAATACTTAGTTGATACTGTCGTCAAAAGGTCAGTAATAAGTAGTGTTTAATACTTATTACAATTAGTTAACATTGCGTCAAAGATCAGTAATAAGTAGCATTCAATACTTATATAAGTAGTTAACACTGTTGTCAAAACGTTAGTAATAAGTAACGGTTCAATACTTACTTGACACCGTCATCAAAAGGTTAGTAATAAGTAACATTCAATACTTACTTAACACTGTTGTCAAAAAGTTAGTAATAAGTATTAAACACATGCTTATCACAATTACTTGATACTGTCATCAAAAGGTTAGTATTGAACGCACAAAAAAGTTAGTAATAAGTGCTGAACACATACTTATCACAATTACTTGACACCGTCGTCAAAAGGTTAGTAATAAGTAGCATTCAAGACTTACTTAACACTGTTGTCAAAAAGTTAGTAATAAGTATTGAACACATGCTTATCACAATTACTTGATACTGTCATCAAAAGGTTAGTATTGAACGCACGCTTACCTGCAGTTGGTGGTTACAAATATTTGGCTCATGTTGTCCATAAAGTGCCGAGGCGTGAAAACCCATGTCCACAATATTGTGTTGCCTCATTCTGAGGCATGGGCTGGATGAATTATTGGTTTCCAAAGAAAACATACTTATTACACAGCCCGTTCAGGATAATTTATTGGGTATAGAAGAATCTCAATGTGTATCATAGTGGATGTGACTAATACTTGAAAGCTTGATATTGCAAGTTGACAGGTCGACAGGTTGACATGATTGGCATCCTTTTCCAATCTCAACGCTTGCTCCTTAGTACCATGACATAGTATATTTTTGTATCACGTGGCTTTGCAATCGTTGCAACTCAATATACTTCGTATTGCACTTTGTATCGCTCTGATATATGAGTTCACATGGTAGACAAGCCTCCAGTTCCACTCCTCAGCACACGGCTACTAAACCAACTTGAGAACCTGACCCTCAGGATCCACCTCCCAAACATTCACAGAAAATCCTTGCAAAAACCAGTCTGAAGAAGGAACTCACGCCCCAGCCGAGCCTCACCGAGCGTCTCGGAACCCTACCCCAGAAGCAGCACAGCTGTCTGAAGAGGAGAAGCAAATCTTTGATGAACTCGAAGGCATTGTTGACGGTTTTTGGCGAGGACAGCAAACAAAAATTGATGCCATTACTTCCATTGTCGAAAGAATCCGAAAGTCAGACCTTGCAGAGAACCTTGCTTG
Source organism: Macrolepiota albuminosa (assembly GCA_027475525.1). Classification (NCBI taxonomy): domain Eukaryota; kingdom Fungi; phylum Basidiomycota; class Agaricomycetes; order Agaricales; family Agaricaceae; genus Macrolepiota; species Macrolepiota albuminosa. The sequence continues at coordinate 123,722 of JAMWFC010000066.1, read as the reverse complement.
ACAGGCTCTCACCGGTTACCTCGGGATACTTGACTCCGTTGAAAAGAAAGAGAAATTACAATGAAAGCGAGCTTTGCACTGGGAAAAGGCTGAAAGGTGAAGTGAGCAGTATAGACAGAACGCTGAGTTGCAGTCTCCTGAAGGGAATAGAACCAATGCCAATCAAATCGAGCAAAGGGAAATCAGTAGGGAGTACTTGCCTGTCCACCAAGCCCGACTGGCCCAGCAAGGATCAGACGACGACAACGAGTCCTGCAATACCGAAGAATCATATGGATCTGGCACTGAAAAGAGTGGGACGAAAGTCAAGAAGCCAAAAGTTAGAGATAGTGACTTCCCTTGGTACAAAGAAGAGAGACTTGCTCAAGAAAATGAAGATCCTCGATGTGTCCAAAACAGAGAGCTGCTTCAACTGTACCTCGAAATCTCCACTGCAGCCAAACGACAGATCACCATGTCTCAAGCAGCTTCCTGTAACTTCCCATCAACAGAATGGGATAAACTCTTCAGAGGAGAACTTGCAGATTTCAATGCCATATATTCCGCTATCCACCATATCGGAGCTCCTCAGGAGAATCAAGGGCATATCGGAGATTGTGAAATTGTCCTTGGCTACAGCAATCCGATTCGCAGAGTTGAGGACCTTGGGCAATGGACTGTTGCAGCAAACCTCTACAGAGAAGCTCTTGGCTTTGCATGGCCTAACCGGAGAGAAGAATAGTCCCACCATTACCGCTACATCGTCGGCCTTTTCTCTGCCAAGCCACCAGGTCTACATGCCAGCATCATCAAGTTTGAAAAAGCTGTCCGAGCACGAGTTGGAGCTGGAACAAAGATGTTACTCACCGACAGGGGAACGTTTGATGACCTCTGGGATGCCATCCTTGACACCGGAGGAATCAACCATTGTGGCTCATCACAAAAGAGTGGAGGAAAAACAACAATCAATTGTTCAGGCGGAGGTGGAGGATCGCAAGGAAATAGCAGAGCAGTCTGTAAGAGGTGGAACACAAATCTTGGATGTCCTTTCAATGCCAGCAAATATTTCTGGAGACACGTGTGCCAAAGATGTGGAGAAAACCATTGAAAGATGGAGTGTCCGCAAAATGTCACAAATTGATGTCTTGAAGGGAAACGTTTTCAAATACCTCCGGTTCAATTATTATGATTTCACTCAACCACTTCCTTCCACTTTAATTCAATGGTCCCTTACAGCAAAACCTCTTCCTTCACCTCCTAATAATGAACTAAACAACTCACATGTTACTGCCACAATTCAAAACCATGGTGATCTTTTCAAACTGGTAACGCCCATCCACATAGAAGTTTTTGAACATCTTGTTCAACACCATCCAAACCGCCCTTTTGTGAATTCAGTAATAAAAGGTCTCAAGAAAGGGTTCTGGCCTTTTGCCGACACACGACCCTCCACTTATCCACTAACATGTGATATGTCACTCAGGACCCCAGAAGATCCTATCGAAGCCAATTTCTTGTGGAAGCAGCACAACGTTGAGGTTGCTGCAGGTCGCTTTTTTCCTGATTTCAGCACTCAGTTGTTCGACGGCATGTACAGTTCTCCCATTCATGCTGTACCAAAACCCAAATCATCCAATCTCCACCTGGTTACCAATCAATCTGCAGGCACACATTCTTTGAACTCAATGATAAAATATGAAAATATCAGTGGTTTTCCTATGGACAACATGAAGCACTTAGGGAGTCAACTACTCAAAATTCGCCATACGAGCAACCAAATATCAGTGGTTTTCCTATGGACAACATGAAGCACTTAGGGAGTCAACTACTCAAAATTCGCCATACGAGCAACCAACGCTTGATCTTATGGAAATCTGATGTTGCCAATGCTTACTGTCTAATTCCAATGCACCCCCGCTGGCAAATCAAGCAAGTAGTAACAATTGACAACTCACGCCATATCAATCGTTGCAACTGTTTTAGTGGACGTGCTTCACTCAACTGCTGGGGTTCTGTCAACAGCCTTATAACCTGGTCCGCTCAGGACTCATATGAGGTGTCAAACCCCTTGTGTTTCAATGATGATTCTTATAGCATCGATGATGAAGACAACATGGCTTTCTACAAGCCATATCAGCAGTCAATGCCAAAAAGTCAAGTCAATCTCCTGCGGCTTTGGGATGATCTCAGCATACCCCACAAACAAATGAAACAGGTTTTTGGCTCTCTGCTGACCATTATTGGTATTCTGGTAGATCCTAACGCTATGTCGATGACACTTCCACTGGAGGCCAAATAAGACCTTATCAAAGAAATCCATCGCTTTACATCATACAGCAAAAAAAAATCCACTCACCACACTAAAAGGGAATGGCAACGGTTGGCTGGATAGGTAAATTGGGGACTAAATGTTTTTCCATTGCTAGCCCCATGCCTTTCAAACATCTATGCAAAACTGAACTCAGTCCCAGATAATCCAAATGCAAGAATTTGGTGCAACACAAGCATCAGAGCCAACCTGGTTTGGGGAGAAAATCGTTTCAAGTGTTGCAATGGCACACTTCTTCTAAATGCTCAAGCCTGGGAACCATCAGATGCCGATCTCATCATTGAATATGATGCATGCCCAACAGGTCTGGCTTTCTGGTACCCATGTTTGGTACGTGGGTATTATTGTCCAGTGGGAAAGGATACTCCTCCAGACCTTATTTTCTTTCTTGAGGCTTTGACCGTTGTATGCTCCTTGCACCATGCCAACTCTTTCCTGGACACACCCCAACGAATCGTAATCTACTCTGATAACAGTAACACGGTCAACATTTTCAATTCATTACATGCTCAACCTCTCTATAATCCCTTGCTCAAGTTTGCAGTTGATATCCTTTTGGAGCGGGACCACAAGCTCAAGGTTCTTCACATCTCAGGAGCAAACAATGTTATTGCAGATCTCCTGTCTAGGCATAGATTCGAAGATGTTAGAGCTTTACAGCCAACAATTGCCATCTACAATTTCACACCCCCTCAAGATCTGCTGGGGGCAATAGAAAAATGATCATACCTACGGTAAAACCCAGGCAACCTCACCGTGTTGCTTGGTCAAAGGAACGTTTGATCAGAGAATGCTCCATCGCACTTGGTTACAGAATTGGTGATGCTACCTTTCAATCCTATGGCTCGGCTCTCAATTCCTACCTCAACTTCATAAAACTCCACCAGCTCGATACAAAACCTACTGCTGACACGTTATCCCTCTATGTAGCATATATGTCCCATCATATTGACCCAAAATCTATCCAAGTTTACCTGTCCGGTATATGCAACCAACTCAAAATTTATTTCCTGAATGTTCGTAGTGAACACAATTCCCTGCTTGTGAAGAAGACACTGTCAGGTTCGAAAAAACGTTTCTCATCTGCGACCCAGCAAAAGCACGCCTTGACTCGTGAAGACATTGCTTGAGTCATTACTCATTATGGTTTGAACCCCTCACACGACGACCTACTTTTCATTGCTATGCTCTGCACCAGCTTCCATGGCCTTCTGCGCCTGGGAGAAATGACATGCCCAGACAACGTAGCCTTACAAGACTATCAAAAAAGCACCACATCATGCTCTGTCAACATTGAATACGATTATTTTTCTTTCTTCCTGCCAATGCACAAGGCTGATGCCTTTTTCGAAGGCAATCTGGTCTATATTCAGAAAACTCGCCACGCATCTGACCCACGGCAACAATTCATATGGTACTGGAACAATCGCAGTTCTAAGTTTCCACTGCGTCGGGAACTGTGGCTCCGAGAAGATGGATCGTCACCCACCCAATCTTTCTTCATACGCCGCTTGCGGACCTTTTTTGATAACAATATTGCTGGACAATCTCTACATGCTGGAGGTGCAACCTTTCTTGCTGAGATTGGAGCACCACCCTCCGGAATCCAGGCAGCTGGGTGTTGGTCTTCAGATGCCTTCCAGAGATACATCAGGAAACACCCCATTGTCTTACATGCCCTTGCGCTAAGCAGACAAAGTGAGACGATAGATTGGTAGCTATTTCTTTCTAGATCTGTTTCCTCACAGATACTGGTGCTAGTGCACTAATATTGTTGCTAAAGCAACGACTCATATGGTCTCCGAGCTGTCCATTGATGCGAAATGTAAGTTTTTATTTTATTTTTAAGCTGTCCAAGTGAAATTGAACAAGACTTAGATTTTAAAATATAAAACCTCAGTTCACGAAGTTCTGGGGGTTTAGGTTACACGTGCGCACACGTTGTAATAATAGTATAATTTTTAGTTGATTTATTAAGAGGTAGCTTAAAGCACACTCAAAAATGGGTCAAAATAGTATTAATACTGAACCTGAAGCTACTGTACTGCTCGTAGGCCTAAGATATCCACTTCCTGGGGATTCCGAGCCATGGCAATGCAATTGCTTGCCCAACTCCCCCGTTTCTTCCCTCCCTTTATACCTGTTTCCCTACGCACGGACCACGGTTTCCATGTGCGTGTTGTCCTTGTTTTAGCTTTATTTTCCCGTCTTTCGTGTGCAGCGCATAATTGTGCCGGGTCTGGACCTCGGTTGTTGCTCTGCCGGTGCTTGGCGTCATGGCTAAAGGTTTGGCCATGGTTTTTCTTCGGCCGAGTCCTCTTCCCTTATTCAATCCTCTCCCTTCCTTTCCCCGTCGCTTGTCTTCCTGATTTGTAGTCTGGCTGTATCGTTGCGTGGTAGCGGTGACTGGGCATGTTAAATGTTTCTTGAGCACGAGTTCTGTCGTGTTCCGGCGTCAGAATTGGAGGCTGATGGGCCGGTTGATCGGTGATGGCAATCTGGCAGCGAGATTGATTTTGGAGTGTGATCCGTGATCTCGCTTTCTGCTGGGTACTGCCACATGCTGATTATCTCTGTGCCAATCAAACTTTGATCGGTGTTGCTCACCAAATACTTACTGCCCTACAAGCTGGTTTGTTCGTCGTTTTTATGGGTGCTTAGGGTTGTCTTGGTGAGGTGAGCTGCCCCTGCGTTTACAGTTTTCAATGCACGCTTACAGTTTTCAGCGTTTCTAGGAGTATTAAATTGGGGTCTTATGTCTCGTTCTGTCTGCCTCAAACAAGGCAGATGGATCACCTCCTCTTTACCATTTTAAAAGACTGTCCCCAGTCTTTGTAGGTAGTAGGTAGCTTGGTAAGTTGCTTTTTTGATTGTTCCCCCTTTTCCTAGCTAGAGTAAAATTTTTGTCCCCTCTTTTCAGTAGGCTCTAGACAATAAAATTTTATTCTTCACAATTTCCTCGTGCTCGATCATTTTTGCTCCCTGTCTTTTAAAAGTAGCCAGGGCCTCTTTCGATACCCATGGCTCCTCGCAAGATGACCAGCACCAAGACGCGCCCTCAGGTGGTCATTATGACCCCTCCTAAACCCCTTGCTCCGCCACCTCAGCCTCTGCCGGTTCCAACTGACTTCTATGGCTTGTTTCAGCGCGCTGTCAAGCGCGATGGTAACAAGGCCATAGTCTCTGTTTTCAAGTACCCCTGGTTCACAGAAGCTGCGATGGGTCTCTGTGCAACAGCCAAGTCTTTTCCCAGCACGCCTGCTGACCGGGCTTGGTACTTAGGCAGTGCTGGCTGGGTTCATCTTTTCTCCTTCCTCTTTTTATTCTGCCTGACGTTTTCTTCCTTCAGCGCTTCTCCGACGAGAGTACCTTCTCCCATCTTGCCAACCAGAAAGGCCTCTGCAAGACTCTTTCCGGGATCCTTTCCTCTCTTGACCGTGCTGCGGCTGATGATTCGGGCAATGTGAAGGCGTTCTTTTCCTTCATCGATGCCTTCATCCCTTTTGCCCAGAGTGAGAAACTTGGGAAGGAGCGTGAGGAGGTGAGCTCTACTTTTCAGCTCCTTGGCTCGTACCCTTAATTCCACTATTATAGGCACAGCGCCATGCTCAAGACAAAGATGTCGAGATGCTTGGTACGCCTGCCTCGCGCCCTGCAAAACATTGTGCTAACGTAAGTCTTAGCGTGCAAGCTTGACTTGGTAGCCTGTCGTCTTGACACACTGACTATTTCCCTTTTCCCACCCCAGGTCGAGCCTGACAGCAAGCCGATGATGACGCCCAAAGTTTGGTCAGCAACAAATGTAGGTAAAGTGTTACCGTACCAAGAGTGTGCGTTGGGCGCGCTATAAGTGATGTGAGGAGTCCCGGGCAGGTCCCAGAGAACGCGTCTGTGAAAAAGGGGTAAAAGTCGGTAACGGGGTCGGCAAGTGTCAAGCGCTAAGGTAAAGCGCCTAAGGAAATGCGGTAAGTGAACACGGCAAGGGTGAGCGGCAAGAGCACGATAAGCTTAGCGAAGTTCTAAGCGTCGATAATGCCTGCCGTAGTTGCAAGGCGCGAGTATGTCGAGTGTTGGCGAGCGTCTACAACTGCCGATGAGTTTGACGTTGCCGACCGTAGCGTAAATGAGCTCTTGAGCGTAAGGGAGACTGAGGAAAGGGGAGTAAACTGTGGTCTATTGTTCTGATGTTTTCTTTGTACAAATCGGTAAGTACTTTTATACTACAATGAGTTCGCCGTCGCCAGTGGCTAATGACGCCAGAGTGCGGTAAACTAGAAAATTTCAAAGGGGTAGCTCCAGCGGTTTCAGATCCCTACCGTCCATTCAAGAGCCTTAGCGACGCCAGGCGACAGATCGCGAAGCTAAACCATCACTCCATCACCCTTCTGTCTGTCAGAACACCTAAGCGACGTTGGGTGCCAAATCGAGACGGTAAGCGGTGTCAGACGCCAAGGTCAAACGCCAAGCTGTCCGTCAGTTTTTGATAGATCATCAAGCTTCTCGCTAAGCGCTGTCGTCAGTGACTGATGCCATCTGTCAGTTGTCATTCTTGCTGCCGTCGGCGCTATCATTGATTGGATCTGCTTCTTGCCGTGCGCGGCCGTCAGAAATGGCTTAAAATGGGTAGAACGCGTGCGCTAAGTTTGGAACGAGTGCGGCAAAGTTTCCGGAGCCGGTGCCAAGCCTGCCGTTGATGCGCCTAACCTGTATGGGGTCCTATCACTGAGACCAAAGAAGCTCAAGGTCACGCCTTCATTGGGTGCGCTCTCTGATCTCTCTTTTTGCATTCCTTTGCTCTGACCCTTTTCTTTTCTGTGACGTCCCATCCAGCCAATCATGTTCTGGGTAGCGATGCTGCGCTAGCCTTGCTTACCGAGGTCGATCAAACTCTCGACTCAGTGCAATTAGCTGACAACATCAAAACCGTCCCTCATGCTGACCTTCAGAAACACCGTGACGCTGTCGAACTGGCTGCCCAACAGCAGCTTTATCAGCTCGACATTGTCCTTCAACTCTTCAAAATGATTGCAGCCCGCCGGGATCATCTTAACAAGGCTCTTGGCCCCTCTGACGTGGACCAGGTGGATGCGCTTTTTCACATGCTTCAAGTTTCCTTGGCCATGAGTTTTTCTTTCTGCCTTTATTGGGTTTGTCTCTTCCTGACTGTTTTTAATAGTCCGGTAATGACGACTCCAATGTTGACATTCAAGAGTCCCTGCAGGACGACCCCAAAGACGCTGTGGCACTATAAATGGCCCCCCCGCTGCAAACACCATTTCTGTGTTTGTTTAGCGTAGTCTTAAACTAGTTTCCCCCCTTCTCTAATCCATAGCCCCCAATATATTCCTTTGCTCCGAAACGTTGCGACGTTAAGTTTTATTATCAAAACTTAAGAAGTTCATTGTCGTTTCTTTTTGCCTGATTTACTTATTGTCCCCTCTGGTGGCTCGAACTCTCGACACGCCGGCTCCCCATGTTGTTATTTAGCCAAAACTTTTGTACGGTGCTCCACCTCAAATGCACACATTAGCTCATTGAGTCACCGTACTTGATTCGTTCTGAGTTTCGTAAAAGTTTGTCCAACAAATACGCTCCCCCTGGGGTTCAAACGCATGCATTGTTGTGCTTGCCTACCCTTGTTAAATCTCAACGTTGGTTTGGATCTGAACGTTGGCACTTTGTGCTTGCGTTCCACCATTACTTTTGTTGTTTATTGACTTAATTTTCAAGGAGTGTCCTCTTTTTGGATAGCCTACAGCCAAAACACCTCTCTAGTATTGTTAAATCCAGACCAGGACTGAACTATTGTTATTTCTTTTTAGAAATATAGTTCATCTTTCTGGATTTTCAATCAGTTGGAGACAGACCCGATTCCTGGTCAGTGGGCTCATGGAGCCTTACTGTGCCAAATGAGATGTCTTTGGTGATTAACTCTGTAGGTTTTCGTAGTTCTTCCCTTAGCTCTTTTAGCTTAGCAGGTGTAATATCCACCCACTTTTCTATGCCCTGAGGCAAGATTAGCTTTTTGCGAGCCTTGTAAGGTACAACTCGAAAAGCAGCTACCCGTGCTTGCCAAACTGACCCATCTAGTTCTGCTACAATGTAGTTACCACCCTGAGTCTTGGCAATTACAACCATAGGCCCATGAAATCGTGGCAACATCTTAGCACTGAATGAACTTTCTGTAGTCATGTTTTTGACTAGTACCAAGTCCAGTGGTTTAAACTTGAAGTCTTTGATTGAGCTTTTATGCTCTTCTGCAAACTTCAATGCCCATTGGAGCTTAGCCTTTCCAACCCTCTCTCTCATCTCTTCCACATGTTGATGGTGTTTGGCTAGAGCTCTAGCCCGGTATCCAATCAACTCTTCTGTAGTCAGAGGTCCTTCTGGTAATTCTACCAGCCAGGTGGCCTCTGCTAAATCCAAAGGTAGAGTAGGATGAGCACCAGTGACCATGAAATATGGTGAGCATCCAAATCTCTGCCTAATGGTGATACGGTCACTCCACATTACATGGTGGAAGAACCAGAACCACTTGGTGCAATCTTCACAGGCTTTGAACAAAGCTTGCCTGACATCCCAATGAGGTCTTTCAATCCTCCCATTGGCTGGTGAGTTGTAGGGAGAGATAGTAATACCTCTAATCCCATACTTCTTTTCCAACCAGGCAGTGACCTGCTTGAACTGTCCAGCATTATCTGTGATGATTTCTGCAATGCAGCCCCAGCGGCAAACCACATCCTCAAACAACCATTGACCAATGGTCTTATGATTCTCCTTCCTCAGAGGTCTACCTTCCATCCAAGAAGACAAGGCACACCTGCCATGTACTATGTACTTACAGCCATTGGAGGCTGGTGTCATGTGCATGGTATCAATGTGAATTGTTTGAAAGATGGAAGGAGTATAAGTTACAGTTGGTTCCCTGTTGACTACTGTCTTTTGTCTGATTTGACAATTGTGACAAGTCCCAACATACCACTGTACATCCCCTTCAATGCCAGGCCACCAGAAACGCTCTTGTATAAGCATTCTGGTGGCATAGGCTCCCCTATGTCCTAAGGCATCATGGGCTGATTTAAGCATGAACATTCGTCTATCAATTTGGACTACTAGTTTATGTTTCTCCTCATGACAGCGCTTATACAATCTCCCCTTCTTGTCAAAGAAGAATTGCCTAGCAAACTTCTTAAACTTCTCTAGATCCCAGCCTTGTAGATTCTTGGGTTCTGTACCTGGGTCTTGCAACCAACTCTGAACAGTGGGTAGCAGATTATCCCAGTCCTCACCCTCACTACCTTTCCTGTGTTCTAGGTAGGTTTGTGTGTCCTCTACTCTGACTTCTTGGTCTTCCACTGGTAACAGAGGCATGGCCATAGCTAGTACTGCTACTGGATTCATGCTTGTTCCTGGCGTTTGACTCAAGATTCCATCCCTAAGCTCCTGTTCTTGGGACCTGGCTTTACAAAGTTCTTGCTCAAAGTCTGATACTTCAGTAGCTACCATGTTTAGATAGCCACCTCTAGTGTCAATTTGATCTGCAAACTCTTCAAGTTCCAAAGGTTCCCAATCCTCCCAACCAGGTACCTCATTGATCTTGTCTGGATACTCATAGTTCATAGACTTAGGTTCATCCATTAACTCAGGATCAACTGGTGGGTACTCCTCATCTCCTGGCTGCTTAGGCCGCCTTGACAATCCATCCACACTGAATGTTTTGCCTGGCACATGCCTCAAGGTAAAGTGATAGAGTAGAACATTCTCAATCCATCTCATGATAGTGGCATTGGGTCCTACTCCTGGATTTCCTAGCATCCCCTTAAGATACTTGGCATCTGTTTCTATCACTAGTTTTCTACAACCAACTAGCCAATACTTGTTAGCTAGCAGAGACCTCATGAGACCATACAGCTCTCTTTTTGGTTGAGAAAATCTAGCTTCTCTCTCATTCAGGGTGATAGATCCTAACTTGGCACAAGTGCACATTTTAGGATTGTCTGGGTCTTCTTGGAAGATCCCAAAACCTACTGCCATTCAGGATGTATCCACTGACAGAACTACTGCACCTCCTGACTCATAGTCAATGGGTTTTAAAGGAGCACTTTCTGCTAGCAACTTTTTCATTTGTGCCATTGCAGAGCGCTGTTCTTCTCCCCAAGTGAAAGGTACATCATTCTGAGTAAGCTTATTGATAGGTGCTGCTACCTTGGCATAGTCCTTGATAAAGGATCTAAAGGTACCACAGGTCCCTAAAAATGACCTTACTTCATGTTTATCCCTGCAGTCACCCCAGCCCATCACTATGGCAAATCTCTTGGTCTCTGGCTTCTGCCCTTCATAAGAGCATCTATGGCCAACAACCACAATCTCATCTGCACATACTACTGACTTCTTCCCAGAGAAAGTCCCTCCTGCATATTTGATTCTTTGTAACACCCTGTTCACATTGAGCAGGTGTTCCCATACAAATCTCCTGATGCCTGGATTCTCTGGTATGACTTCACAACCACCATCTGCCAACTCATATCTATGAGGTGGCCCTCTGACTGGTACATCATCAATGTATGGCCAAGTTACATGTGGTATTTCATCTTTCAAAATGAATGTAATATCATCATGGAAGATAGGCACTGAATTTGTCCATCCCATTGGCAAAGTAACCAACCTCAGAGCCCCAAATGGTGTTTGGAATGTAGTATAATCCCTAGAGCGCACATCTAGTACTCTCTCATCATATCCTACATACAAGTCAAAGATCCCTCCACAAGCTCTGCCTGAGAAGTGACTAGCTAGTTCCTCAGTTGCTGGTGGCAACCCAGAATGTGCTATGGTCACTTTATTCAAAGGCTCCAAGCTATGGACTATCCTCAAGCTCTCACCATCCTTTTTCAACACTGTAAACCACTGGGAGTGATATGAGGAGTTAGAGGGCTCATAGACCCCTGCCTCAATCTTCTGCTTTATCATTTGGCAGATTCTATCCCTAAGACCTGGTGCAATAGGAATGTTCTTCAACACCCATGGGGTGTGAGGGATTACTGGCATGATTACTGGAGGGAAGAATTCCTCCTTCAGCCTTCCTCTTTGAGAATCATCCCATGCAAAAGCCTGGTTTTGCAGCATCATAAGGTGATGTACTGCTTTCATCTCCTCTGGCCAAAGAAAACCATCACCATGGGCTTGGTCAATGACTTCTTTGCACTCAGCTGTGTATCTCCCTGTGGGTTTGAACTCTGGTGGATTGGGATCCAATTGAGGCATGTCTGCCAGTGGGTCTCTAGTAATGCATCTTTCAATTCTAAACTCCTCAGGCGAGGTACCTAGTACAGGCTTAACTTTTCTAGCCACAGGCTTGTATTTCTTAGAAAATACTTGGGCAGTCTCCCCCACACCTGCTTTTGACTCTAAGTTTTCCTCTTGTACTAGCAGCTCCTCAAGACTGTCAGGTATTTGAGCTAAATGCCCATTCAAATATGCTGACAATGTCTTCTGCTCCTTCTCTTCACACCCCTTGCTTGCTGTAAAAGCATGCAAGTACACATCTCTCAACTCTTCCTGACTGAATTTACTATGTTCCATAGAATACCCAGTCACCACAATCTCCCCTTCCTGAGTCTCAGCAAGACTTATTGCAATCTCTCCCTGGTCTGTAACCAGTTCCTCGAGACTCAAAATTTTGCTTCACTCTCCCTAGCAGCCCCTGCCTTTGGCATCTTGCCTCTTTCAATAGTAGGCAGGGCAGTTCGACGTCCTGTATTAGAATCTCGAATGGTGATGATGGCACTGCCATCTTGCAAGTTTTGAATGTTGCTTTCTGTCAAGGTGTCAAATGGACAACCCAATAAGACAGTATAAGCAGGACTTTCAAAAATATGCACTTGTAGATAGATAGTGAACCCTTCTGCAAAAGTGAATGGCACATTACGTGCTAAACCAACAGATTCATTCACTTGCTGATTGGCACTCTCCATCCTTAGCCTAATGTCTGGATCCCAGGTCAATCCTAGATTGAGAGCCTCTCTTAAAGCCATGCAGACTATTTGAGACCCACTATCTAGAATTGCCTCTGCTCTACCCTTTTGATTGACAACTGGGTTGAGAGATCTCAGAACCTGCAACTCCCTGGCTACATATACCACTACTGGCTTTTCTCCTGTTGGGATATTTTCCAAGTAAGTGGCAACACAGTCTTGATGCACTACTGCACCAGTAGGCAAACCAGATTGTGTTCCATCTGCAATGAAGTAGGTGGCCAGAGGTAGATCATTAACATCTACCTTGTCAGGCTCTTTCTCCACTGCTGTCAGATGTTGAGCAGCTGTCCTAGGAATATTGGGTTCCTTAGGCCTGGGAGGCTTTGGTACCAACTTTTGTACCATGACCTCCCTCAAACCAGGTGCCACATCCAGAAGTTCTCTGGTGGTTAGTGGTACTGGTATCTCCCACAGCTTCTCAACCATCTTCTCCAACTCCTTCCTAGTTCCCTGAATAGAACTCCTACCAGTGTCCTGCACTGGTCCCACAGCTTCTCAACCATCTTCTCCAACTCCTTCCTAGTTCCCTGAATGGAACTCCTACCAGTGTCCTGCACTGGTACCTCCTGCCTCTCATTCAAAGCTGGCACCTTTTCAAAAGGTAAGTCCAACTTGGGTGCCACTTTGGGTGGAATCCTCAAAGTCAGCTTTTCTTTCCAGGAATTTTGTGGCTGTCTCTCTGTCAATGTGGGTATTCCTGGTGGAGCTTCCCCCATTTTCTTCATTGAGCTCCTCAAAAATCCTTGGACCCTCCTTGTTGTCCTTCACCAGGACTAGGAGTATGCCTGGTGTTGACTAAGACTGACATGACTTCTGTCAGTCTTTGAAAGCCCTTTTCCAGTTCCCCTAGCCTGTCTGCTTCTCCATGTTGGATGCGCTCCAACATGTCATCCCTAGTATCTCTCACAGCATTGGTGTAAGTAGAATAGGTTGGGATATCTTGAGCTTCCTCAGCCAGCCAAAGTATAACCCCACTTGAGAGTCATGTAACTTCATCACCCTATCATGTGGTGATATACTGGATGGCTCTCTGGGTAGAGGTGCTCTGTTGGGCATTCTAGTCCTCCCATCTACTAGGATCACCCATCCCTTTTGAACATCTGATTTCACCTGCTCACACTCAGCTATACGATGACCAGTTCCCCAACAGTAGAAGCAGTATGTGCTTCCACCAGGTGTTGGCATCATTGCCTGAGCAGGCCTCTCTGTTTGCCCTCCATGGTGGCTTTTGGTAGTTAGGAAAGCATTCCTCATGTCCAGTTGGCTAGTTTGCAGAGCTTGCATAGCACTTTGGATGCTGCCAACCTGCTACCCAATAGCCACCATAGAGTCTTGCAGATGAGCCATCCTCTCTTCTGCCTCCTCATTTTTCACTACTACTCCACCCACCTCCCTGTTGGTGGTCTCTCCCCTAGTCTTCCTGACAGTTGTCCCATCTACTAGGGCTGTCACTACTGCAATCACTTCAGACAAGTCATACTTGTTGTCTTTGTGACGATTACGAGCAGGATCCCTGTAATGGCCATGTTTGTGGATGAGTCTCTCCTCCACTAACTCTGCCAGGGTAGGTGTAAAACACCCCATAAACTTATCCACCAATACCCCATTCCCTACAACACTATCCAGCTTTTTGGCTTCAGCCCTGAATTTTCTGATTAAGGAGTGCAGCTCAGGGGCATCCCCTCTGCTTAGCCTGGCATGCTCCTTACAGATCCTATCCAGGTTTGCCATGCTTCCTGCCTCATCCATAGCTTCAGGGTATGATTCCTTAACCTCCCTTATAAAGGTGGTCCAAGGATATCTATCCTCAAAACTATCGAACCCTCTCCACTCTTGCTCAGTTTCTGCATCCACATATTCTAATAACCTCTTCTTCTTTTCTCCATCCTCCACAATGCCTGCATGATTGAATAGAGACTGCATTCTCTGCAGAAACCTGTGAACCTCAGCAGGCTCACTGCTTCTGAACTTGGGTGCATCTCTACTTTCAGGCAATGGCATTTTGTATCGCATGGGTTGCTCCATAATGCTGGTCAACTTAGTTGGCTCAGGCAATGAAGACTTAGGTGTTTGTGGTGTAGGCGTGTACTTCTCAGTCCAAAGTTTTCGTTTACGAAGTACAGCGTCTGGATCCGGGAGACTAGCAACTGTGCCCTTGGAAGATGCACGAGTTTCTCTTCTCCTGGGAGAAATAATGGTTTTTGCCCTTGGTGTAGTAACCTTAGGCATGCCGGGCCAAGAACCTGGCGGTGCAAAACTAATGTTTCTTTTTGGGTGGTTGGACTCCAAATGGAGATCCGACAAAGTGTTTGATTGTGCAACAAAAGCCCCCTTGCGGTGGGCTCCAGATGATGCGAAATGTAAGTTTTTATTTTATTTTTAAGCTGTCCAAGTGAAATTGAACAAGACTTAGATTTTAAAATATATGATGCGAAATGTAAGTTTTTATTTTATTTTTAAGCTGTCCAAGTGAAATTGAACAAGACTTAGATTTTAAAATATAAAACCTCAGTTCACGAAGTTCTGGGGGTTTAGGTTACACGTGCGCACACGTTGTAATAATAGTATAATTTTTAGTTGATTTATTAAGAGGTAGCTTAAAGCACACTCAAAAATGGGTCAAAATAGTATTAATACTGAACCCGAAGCTACTGTACTGCTCGTAGGCCTAAGATATCCGCTCCCTGGGGAATCCAAGCCGTGGCAATGCAATTGCTTGCCCGACTTCCCCGTTCCTTCCCTCCCTTTATACCTGTTTCCCTACGCACGGACCACGGTTTCCATGTGCGTGTTGTCCTTGTTTTAGCTTTATTTTCCCGTCTTTCGTGTGCAGCGCATAATTGTGCCGGGTCTGGACCTCGGTTGTTGCTCTGCCGGTGCTTGGCGTCATGGCTAAAGGTTTGGCCATGGTTTTTCTTCGGCCGAGTCCTCTTCCCTTATTCAATCCTCTCCCTTCCTTTCCCCGTCGCTTGTCTTCCTGATTCGTAGTCTGGCTGTATCGTTGCGTGGTAGCGGTGACCGGGCATGTTAAATGTTTCTTGAGCACGAGTTCTGTCGCGTTCCGGCGTCGGAATTGGAGGCTGATGGGCCGGTTGATCGGTGATGGCAGTCTGGCAGCGAGGTTGATTTCGGAGTGTGATCCGTGATCTCGCTTTCTGCCGGGTACTGCCACATACTGATTATCTCCGTGCCAATCAAACTTTGATCGGTGTCGCTCACCAAACACTTACTGCCCTACAAGCTGGTTCGTTCGTCGTTTTTATGGGTGCTTAGGGTTGTCTTGGTGAGGTGAGCTGCCCCTGCGTTTACAGTTTTCAACGCACGCTTACAGTTTTCAGCGTTTCTAGAAGTATTAAATTGGGGTCTTATGTCTCGTTCTGTCTGCCTCAAACGAGGCAGACGTATCACCATGCACACGCAGACATTATGCCGAGACTAATTGAGGTAAAGTCACCCGAGCACATTGCTTAGTGACTACTAACCTCGATTGCAGTTGTCGATCAAACTGGTCGATGAATACTGTACGCCAGTGACAACCACCTTAATATTGCTTCACTCATTCGTTTTCAACGCTATAGGCGAATAGCCGCATATTGTCACTGGTATACGAGCAATAAACACGGGACCGGCTCTACCGAGCTCTCCCCATTTGGACCCGGTACAAACTTTCTCCTTACTCACTTTCTTTACGACGTCAAAGCTCATTGGCCGTGTTAAAGTAAAACTTTCACGAGGCTAATGTGCACAGAGTCGCGGGACTCACGTGCTCACCCACTAGGGAGCGAGTTGAGACATTGGCATCCTTTTCCAATCTCAACGCTTGCTCCTTAGGTGGGTTTAGTTCTTTCCTTTTTCTCAACGCTCGTAGTACCGCGACGTAGTATATTTTTGTATTACCCACCCACCTCCCCTCGCATATGTAAAATGAAATCCTTCCTGATACGTATGGTGCACCGTAGACAACTTCCCGTTATTACATGTCACTGTCTGAGAATCGGTGGTACTACTCATCTACTATTATCCCGAATCCCTCCTGATATCGTCAAACTTCTGGGTCGCTGGTCTTCAGACGCCTTTCTTCGATATTGGCGCTCTCTGGAAGTCATTGCTCCGCTTCACGTCGAACTGCTTGCCCCAATTTTAAGATTCTCCGGTCGGACCCGTCACTCCGCTTCCAGAGGCTGATCGACTCTTCCGATGCTAGTCGCTCCTCAAGCTCGGGTTACTCCCGCGCCGATCACGCACACCCTGAGAAGTGTCCGAGACGCGCTCATCGCCCAAACAACGACTAGTGTGTATGGATGTGATTATCTGAACATTCCTATTATCGTGTAACTTGAAACTTCTACTCATTTTATGAGGTCCAATCATGTAATCTAATCATTACTATACATCCCTCAATATGTAGTAAGACCCGTAACAAGAAAAAGTCTAGACAAGTCTCGAAACAAATAAAGTCATATTCCGGACTGTACGAAAGACCGAAAGTCTCCAAAGACTAGTAAATACCCGATCGGCGAGCCACATTCGGTAGCGGGAAAATTAGAGACTGGACCTGGATCGAATAATCTTTCCTCCCCTCCGCCACGGGACCTCCAAAAATGCTCCTTCCCACTCCTTTGTGTAACTCTTTGATTGACCATGGGAAAGGACTTCTTGTTAAAGCAGACTTGCCCAAATCGGATCACTCAAAAAGTCTTGTCCCGAAACGTCACTAAAGTCTTGGATACTCGATATGGTTACTGAATTGTACACCTAGGCCGGAAAATCTAGATCTCGGAATATGCAGGTGAACTACAATGTAGTAACCTCGGCGCTTTGTTAATATTGGGATTCTAAGCCTACTCCCCTTTTTACTTGATCATTATTCCCTTTTTCATTATTTCTTACTAATATACAATTTTTGTACCGCCACACCTCATACGCTTACCACCATCTGTGGATACTTCTGAGGTGTATAACCTATATTAAATACTAACTTACTATCTACCTAGTTACTACTTACGGTATTATTTGACAGGTAGATATCTCAATATAGACACTTACCACCACATGTGGACGCTTCTGAGTTAGTACTTACGGTATTATCTGACACGCTTGCTCTTGAGTTTATGCCCCTTACTCGCTTATGTGATTCTTTCTCGCCTAGAGGAGAAATTCCTTGTCAGCTGGTGCTGACTTAAATTGCTGAGGAAATCGATCCTGGGTCCTAGTTACTAACCCCCATGGCAAACATTCTTCTCGACATTGGTGTCTTCTCATTTACAGTTGCTTTCTATATCTACCTCATGAAATGGATGAATAGCCGGCGTCTACCCCTACCTCCTGGTCCGAAGAAGCTTCCTATCATAGGTAACCTCCTGGACAAGCCAAACGGCTTTGAATGGATCACCTATCACAAGTGGTGTAAAGAGCTAGGTTAGTATCTTATGGCATGTATGCAGCTGTGAACACCGACTCATAAATCTATATTTCAAGGTTCTGACATTATTCATCTCGACATGATGGGCACCTCGATCATCGTTCTTGACAATGCTCAAATGGCCACGGATCTGTTGGAAAAAAGGTCTTCAATCTATTCCAACAGGCAAATGTTCAACAGCACACTAAGAAAAGGAACCAATATATTTTTGACAGGATAAGGATGCCAATGATAAATGAACTGATGGGTTGGGATTTTCAATCTGGCTGGATGCCGTATGGTAAGTTCACCTGTCCAATTTAGGACCCATTTCAGATAAATTCTGATATCAGGTGATGATTGGTGAGTATTCGCATCAGTCTCTAGTCTGCGCTTGATATGGCCAAACCCTCTCTTGGAAGGCGTCAGCATCGACGATTAATCCATCGACAATTAAACGCCACAGCTGTCGTGTGCTTTCGCCCATACGAATTGCGGGCCACTCACAGTCTTCTCCGTGCTATACTAGACTCACCAGATGACCTCGATGGCAACCTTCGACAGTTCGTGATCGATCTAATTTGTTCCTGAATAGTAGCGGATCTGATATTCTCTCCAGGATGGCAGGTGAAACTATTCTGAGAGCGACGTATGGACTAGATATTCAGCACAAGAATGATCCTTACATTAAGCTGGCGGCCAAGGCGACTCGTACCCTCTTTGCAGCTGCTGTTCCTGGAGCGTTTCTTGTCGATTTGTTACCCATTCTTAAATATGTACCCGATTGGATGCCTTTCGCCGACTTCAAGCGTCAGGCTAAACACTGGCGCAAGCTCGCGTTGGGTATGAAGAATATGCCCTACCAGGCAGCTAAGCGTAACATTGTGAATTTTTTAGTATCCGCAACCAATAATTATGTTGCTAATGGACAATAGGAAAATGGAGACACTACCCCGTCTTTTGTATTGAATAGCTTGCAAAACATGGATGAATCGCTTGGGCCAGAGCTCCAGGAAGATTTCATCAGATCGACTGCTGGAACGATGTACACAGGCGAGTTTCTAATTTGATATGCGATCGTCGTTGACGATTCATCAATATACCGCTCAAATCTAGCTGGATCAGACACCGTAAGTCCACACGATTGCCTGGGTTCTACTGATTGAACTCGAACAGACAGTGTCGGCTATATCGTCTTGCATCCTTGGCCTCTTAGATAACCCCGCGGTAGTCAAGAAGGCCCAAGAGGAGCTCGACCGAGTCATTGGACCTAATCAGCTGCCTACTTTCGAAGATGAGGGTTCCTTGCCCTACATTACTGCAATTGTGAAAGAGACGTTTAGATGGAGAGACGTGACCCCAATTGGTACGGATGGGGATATTTTTAGTCCCGTTCCTTCTGTTGACCAGTACTTTGAGCAGCTGTACCACACCTTCTCGATGTCGACGATGAATATATGGGGTACATACTGCCCAAGAACTCACTTATCATTCCAAATGCTTGGTGAGTATATGATCGGTAAGAACCGACCCCTAACTCCTTCCTCGGTAGGGCTATGCTCCACGACGAGAAAATCTATCCCCAACCATTTGAATTCAATCCAGACAGATTTATGAAAGATGGAAGGCTCGACCTGTCTGTTAGGGATCCGATGCATGCAGCGTTTGGTTTTGGTCGGCGGTAAAGATTCAACCCTCTTTTTCGCCGTTTCCGGTTTAATCAAACTTCAGCATATGCCCTGGACGTCACATGGCTCTCTCCGCTGTCTGGATTGCTATTGCTTCCATGCTAACTGTCTTTAACATCACCAAGGCGCGGGACGAGAATGGGAATGTTATAGAACCCTCGCATGATTATGTATCGACCATAGTTTGGTCAGTCCGCTTTCGTTTAATTATAACGTCAGGTTGCTTACATTTTTTCAAGTGCGCCCTTGCCTTTTAAGTGTTCTATCACCCCACGATCAGAACAAGCAGAAGCTTTGATACATGCAACGATCAACGAAGAACATTAAGAGTTATTCAAAGTCAGTAATTAACTTGCTGATCAACAGAAAAAAAGAAAAACAAACAAACAAACAAATTATGAGTTGCTAAGCACATCTGCTGCTGGATTTGTGACATGTTCACAGTGTATTACTATTGAAATATAAATACCATAAATTGAAATTGCACAGTGACACATCTCGTCGTTTGTTTTCCTTGAAGGCCTTGATTTTAACTTCAGGGACGAGAACGAGGTAGATAAGTTAGAGATCGAGGGCGTTTTTTGTTTAAAAGTTGAAGATTGACTTCTGGCCATGCCGGCCTGATGAAATTTTCTCATGGTAGACTGTTGATATTGGTTGATCGAGCGTGTAAGGATACCTTTACTATACGTTCTCAACATAAACGTTGGAAATCTGGACGAGGACTCCTGTAATCATAGGTAATCATTTGCACCAGACCTTGCTTTTACTTGGACGTAACCTTATTTTCTTCCACTTATACCTGCCGACTTCGCCTCTCTTGGTCGTCATTTTCTTTTTTCTCATTGTCTGCACGATATGTATCTCTGATTATACATGTCAAACCTATAGTGTGGGACCACCTGTTCTGCCTGGCTGAACTTGAGTGTTAGGCGGCATCTTCCGAGAGAAAGTGTAAGTGTAGAGCAAGGCCAAAAGTAGTACTCATCGCGCCAAGGATTCCAGACCCATAGCTTGAGTTACGATTATATCGAAAAGAGGGTGATGAATTCAAAAATGACAATGAGGTCCCAGTTTAAGATTTTGGTAATGCCCGTAAACAGCTTTAAAGGATCGAGCTTCTTGACCGAGGCACAAGGCACTAAAAGGCTATTCAAGCACAATTCCAGGACATATACGCAAAACACCTATGCACTGTGTGGATTGAGATGATGCAAAAGAATACCTACTGTTCATGTCTTAGCACACAACTTGAAACTTTCCTCCCAAGTGATCTACTCAGTTTCTCGATTATTCATAAATGAATGAGGCGATGCGCTCACCACGACAAGAGTTACACAGTTGGAAACGAAAGAACACAAGCACCAAACATCATGCCATCAATTCGGATGCCCTTAACCCTTCCTCCAACGCACCAACCAACCTCCGGTCCACAGCATCTTCCTCAAAACTCACACGTCCCTTCCACCACTCAAACCAGCTCTCTGCCCTTGCGCCCCACTCCCTCTCATCAACTAGTCCAACAGATACATCAACCAACTCGGGCCTCTCCTCACCCCACCAAAATACAGTCGCGCCACATGTTGCGCAGAACTCCCGGTTCCTTCCCTTGCTTGAGGTGTAGTGCTGTAGGCCAGGTGGACGGTGTTCCTGAGAGTGCAGACACAACTTGATACCATTGTCATTGTCATTGTGTCGTTCACCAGATCTGGAGAAGAAAATGTTGGTGCTGGGGACAAAGGCCCAGCTTTGGATTGGGGATCCGCTGGAGGTACGGCAGGATGTGCATGCACAGTGCCCTGCTAGATAGCGTGTAGGGTTTGGTGAGCCGAGGGGGCGCAACCACCATTTCTCGTCATGGGGGTTGAGCAGGATAGAAGTAGCATGGGAGATGTAAGCATGTGTGAGGTCAGGGTAGGGGGAGAAGGGGAGAGAGGAGGCATGGGTGGGACGGGTGATGTAAAATGTGTTGGATTTGCAGTGGCAGGAGATGTGAAGACAGTCTTGTTCTGTGTGTGTGGATGAGGGGAGATTTGTCCAGTCAAGAGAAAGGATTTCGGAGTCTCCGAATTTAGTGGCGAAGCGTGGGAGTTTGACGCCAGATATCGTCGGTAGGTGATTAGCGATACCACCATCAAGGGTATCCTTGATCCACAAGTGAGCTGAAGTTGAGTAATCGATGGTCTCTTCGGTGTGCTCAAGTGTTCCTATAGTGACAAACCAATTGGAAGAGGACCCAGGGATGTGGTTGTTGAGCTCCCAGAACATGTGTGCAGAGCAGCAGCCACAGAACCAGCGGGTATGTGTAGAAGAGGACCTGTATGGAGTTAGAGTAGAAAGATCTGCAGGCTCAGAAGTCGAGGAAGAGGCCAAGGGAACTCCAATGATAGGAACAACTTGGGCCATGAGTTGACCCGTACAGTGTCGGCAGACGTTGCAGTGACATAGGACAGCTGAGACGGGGAGAGCAAGAGCAAGATTGAATACATTGACTTTGCAATGGCAGCTGGCCTTGACAAAACTCGACATTAGTAATAATAAACACGGACGACGCGACATTTGATATTGTTTATACATGTGTGGATTTGAGCATGCAGGGCAACATACGTGGTTTGCACACCAACCACAGCGTCAAAATTCGGCCATGCACTCTCCAAAACGCAGCGGATCGCCTGGTCCAAGCGTCGCCGACTCCAAACGCATAAAGCTCACCGTAAACCAGGGTGTCACCGCCGTCGACCTCGACAACGCCCCTGGCAAGCGCGGCGAGAATGAGCCCATCCAATCAACAGACATTGGCAACCTACCTCCCGATGTGCCATCCCAATCTCGCCCTGAGAATGGCGGCAGAGTCCGTGTCCTTAAGGAGGGTGATGACGACGATGCTGGAGACGTGTCCATGAACGACGGTGTGGACGAAGATAATGACTCGGGGGACGAGAACGACGACGAAGACCCCGCCCAGCTCGAGGCGACGCGCCAGCGGCTCGAGGAACAGGCGCGCAAGTATCTCGCAGCGCAAACGCACGAGGTCATTATCCCGTCGTACTCGGCGTGGTTCGACATGTCCCAGATCCACCCTGTCGAGCAGCGTTCGCTGCCCGAGTTCTTCAACTCGCGAAACAGGAGCAAAACACCCGCAATATACAAGGATTACCGTGATTTCATGATTAACACGTACCGTCTGCGCCCTACAGAGTATCTCACCGTCACAGCCTGTAGACGAAACTTGTCCGGCGATGTCTGTGCCATCATGCGTGTCCATGCATTCCTCGAACAATGGGGTCTTATCAACTACCAAGTACGCATTTCCCTCCCTACAGCCCACATCTCTAACCATACTTTAATAGATCGACCCTGAGGCCCGCCCAGCGTCCCTCGCACCCCCATTCACCGGCCACTTCCGTGTCATACTCGACACCCCCCGTGGTCTCCAATCCATGCACCCAGGGACACGTCCCTCCCACCCCTCCAATGCCCAAACAAGCGCTGCCCTCGTCCCTGCCACCTCCACGCCCGCCTCCCTCGAACTGCGCAATACCATCTACCAAACCACCTCCAAAGCCTCGCGGCCCGTGAGCGCCACCGACGCCGCCAGCCTCGCCAACGGCGCTGTTACAAACGGTAGTGCCGTGTCCCAGACGTACACCTGCGACACCTGCGGCGCAGACTGCACTTCTGTGCGGTATCATTCCCTCAAGGACAAAAAATACACACTGTGCGCGCCGTGCTACCTCGACGGTCGTTTCCCAACCACCATGTTCTCAGGCGACTTCGTCAAGCTAACACAGGCAGGGAGCGTCACGCCCTTTGGCGGTTCAGCCGACTGGACCGACGAGGAGACGTTGAGGCTTCTCGAGGGTGTCGAGATGTACGACGATGATTGGAGTAAAATTGAAGAACACGTCGGCACACGCAGCTCACAGCAGTGCATCAAGCGCTTCTTGGAGCTGCCTATCGAGGACCCGTATCTCCGGGCAGAAGGCGACATGGGCCCGCTCAGGTTCGGCAGGATCCCGTTCGAGCAGGCTGACAACCCCGTCATGAGTGTGGTTGCGTTCCTCGCGGGCGTAGTGGGCCCCAGCGTCGCTGCGGAGGCAGCGAAGGCCGCTTTGGGCGACCTGACGAAGGACGGTGAGGTGAAAGAGGAAAATGCCAGTGAGGGCGAAAAGGAGAACGGTGGCGCAGAAGCTGAGAAGGAGGGAACCAAAGACGATGACAAGATGGATGAAGATGGTGCAGAAAACGTCCCTACCAAAGCCGAGTCCGCTACTCCCCTGTCACCCAAACCCGTCCCCAAGATTCCTCACTCCAAAGTCCAACGCGCAGCGGGGCTCGCGTTGAGTGCATCTGCCAAAGCCGCACAGGCGCTCGCGGACGCGGAGGACATTCACATACGATCGTCGCTTTCCCAGCTGATCCGGCTAACGCTCACCAAGCTCGAGGTGAAGATGCAGGCGTTCGAGGAGCTGGAAGGGATATTGGAGGACGAGCGCAGGACGTTGGAGGGCGAGAGGATGAAACTTGTCGCGGAACGCACAGGACTGACGAGGGCGCTTGAGGGGATTAGGGCGGAGATGGCGAGGACGGGCGCGGTTCATGTTGGCGCAGTGAGTTTGGGGACGTCCAACCAGGGTCCTGTCCTGCAGAGTGTCACTGGGGATATGGCCGGGGATAGTGGGCCGGTTGCGGAGGGGAGTATGTTGTCACTTAGTTGAGCGCTTGTCAAGCTAGCAACTTGTGTTCCGTGTGGTATCCTATTATTGCTAACGTGTTGTGATTTTTTTACTTAGCCTTATTGTTTTTTTTTTCGTGTATTCTAGGAATAGCACTAGGGTGTCTATTTTTGGTGAGGAGAACTGCTAATTGCAACATCTTTGTTAATCGATATGTTCATTCAATGTTGATTTGAACTATCACATCTTGTTATACTATGCTTCAAGTTAAGCCAAGAAAACAACATTGCCATTCTCACCGCCTTGCCCTCCCAGCCAAAACCGTGCGAAAGAATAGACCAATCCGCAGGAATCGAACCTCGGATAAGGATCGGCGGTGCATTGGGCACTTGAGAAATTCTGATAGCGTATGATAGCTTCATAATCCCATTGTGCCCGGTGGACATTGACTTGCCCAAGAGGCTGGAGAGACCCTGCCACGTCATGAGTGGTCCCGGTATATATATAACGAGATCTCAGAGTTCGCGCATTGCAGCCGCATATGAAAGATTTCTTCCCCGTCAGTGTTTGTTCATCGGCTCTCGCATGAAACTCCTTCTGTCACATTCGCGGGTGTTTCGGAATACTTCCAGAGTCAGACGGAGAAGCTGTCGTGCGACAATCAAAACATTTCACCAATCATGCATCAGCCTTCGACTTCGTGATGGGGATCAACTGATCCACGTACCGGCGCCTAATGGACTATTTGAGTTCGCCTCTCGCGCCTCGTGCCTCAATGACGAAGGTACAAAGAAAGAAGCGGGGGCAACGAGGTTACTCTTTTTGTGTATTGGTCGTGGTGGGGTGATCGGTATAATCTCTCTAAGCGCATCGCGTTCCCTTTCGACAGCACGAAGCTTTTCTTGTAGGTCACGCAAGGCCGTTCGATGGGAAGCCAGGTACTGAGCAAGAGCGGGTAGAAAGAACTCTGGTATGTGATTTACGTCGAGTGTATTGTTTTCTAATCCTCGTGGTGTCCGAGTCGTCGTCATCTCTGCACTCTTAATGAGGCGTGCAAGGTCTCGCACGAGGTGGATTGTCTCCACGTCCAGTATATCCTCCATATCCGACGTGGTGCCAGTTGTCTGTCCAGGGACGTGACCTTTCGCCAGTGGTGGCATGTCTACCCCTCTCGCTGCTAGTTCGGCCTCGAGCAAATATATCCGATCCTCGAGCTTGAGCTGCTCTTGCGTCGCAAAGTACCGAAATTCGTCGAAACGCGCCGCGACGTCGTCCATCTGCTTCTTGTGCTGGGCTTCGACGCGCGCCATTTCTTCTTCGTACACGACGAGAAGGCGCTCGGTGCCACACATTATAGCGGGTGACGCACGGTACCCGTCGGGGTTAGACGAGGTCTCGGGTTGGGAAGACGAGGAGACCATTGAATCAGTATGGGGGAGTGGGTTGCCATCCTGCAAAAGACTAGGAGTGGACATTCAATATAGAGATAGAAATCATTCACAATCCAAAGACCATGGGTTTGATAATTTGTGGGCGGCAAAGGTTTGTTACCGTGGAAATTTCACCGTCTACTGAACTCGGCACGGATATCGACGATCGTCTTTGACAATGGTTTCTTTCGCTCCTCGGTACATTTTCCATCAAAAAGGTGACTGCTTTTCTTTAAGTCATCTTTTGATTTGTCGTAGCATTCTGCTCCACTCGCGAGTCAGAATGAGGGTTCCTGAGGAACCGTGACTTTTTTTGAGTCATCTAGGGTAATCAGGATTACACCATAACACCATCCTCTATCGACTACTATGCACTTCCTCTTACAAAATTACACTTATACCTCGCCTTAGCAAACTCAGATAAATCGAGAAGAAAAAGATGAATTTCAACAAGCCTTTTGAAAATGGACAAGTTTCACCGAAGATGAGTAGCCGTCTCATTCTGTGGACTCATGAGGACCCGCCAATGAGTCTACGGGTTGCTTTCGGGGCCGAATAGCCAGGTATATCATGATCTACTAATTCACCCTTCGTGCACCCTGTGGTGCTTCAGCTCCCACATCGACATTAATCACCCACTTCTTGTTCCTCGCGTTTCTCGTGATGCACAGCTCTACTGCATCCTCTGCTTTCGGACAAACCCTCCAGTTCATCACATCTACAAAACTTGAGGAACTGGAGAAACAGCGTTTAAGCTACCAGAAGCATGCCAAGGTGCTTCAAGCGGCCGATGCCTGCGGTGATAACCTTACCGAGAAAGTTGAGCTTCTACTTGAGGCCGTCCAATCTTGGTCAGGCTCAGGATCAGTAGACGAAGGGGATAGCGTGAGCGGGAAGCTCAATCTTGCCAATCTTCGTATGTGGCTTCCACAGGCAAAACAAGATCCTAACTTCGATGGCGACATCCTCAGGAGCTGGATCGACACTTTAGAGGGCCACATACGCCATTCGCTCATGCGTTTTGACGGTGCAAAGCTGTTTGGCAGCCTCTTTAATGAATGGATTGCGAGTGGAGATTCGTCCGTTGCTCTCCCAGGTTTCAAAGGCGGAAAGACTGAGTCTGTCACCAACGAAGGCGCCCAAAAAGCGGGAAGGCAAGAGATGCATGATCAAATTGCTCGACTCAATTCCATCATTTTCGAGGACGCCAAAGTCGATACTGAGGCTCTCGAATCTTACCTCCACGATCTCTTTTCCTCCGAAGAAGCGACCAAGGCTCTACAGAACCTCCGAGAAGAAACGAAGTCACTGGAAGATTCTCTCAAAAGGGAAACGTTCACTACCAAGAAGGTTGAGATCATCGTCCGTGGGGTTCTTGGGTCGGACCTCATGGACGAGAGCAAGAGGAAAACATTGAACGAAATCCTCAGCAACTCGATCGTTTTGGTAGAACTGGCTAGCGTTCTCACCATGCGAATGGCTAGTCTTGACACCTGGTCGTGGCCTACAGAGGGTGTACTTGTGGAAATGCGTCGCCATCTTAGTGGAAAATATCGGTAAGGACATAATAGTTGTTCACCACTCGGAATATTGCTTACCAAATCCATAGGGCATTTACGGATCCAGACATCATCGACGCTCTATTGCTTCATCATATTGGAATCTCTTGGCAGGTGAAGCTGAAGGCTTCGTTCCGACGATTTCTGGATAGCAAAGCATGGAAAAGACCTCATCCAGTCAAAAATTACAAGAAGAATGTCGAACAATTACGAAATAAATGTAGCATTGACGATTACCGTCAGCAGCAGCAGAGGCAATTCTTTCTTAATCAGTTGTCGTCATCGAAGCGGTTTTCGAAACAGCCTGCATATGATTACAATCGCCTGGATCAACCCAGTGAGGATGGCCTGGACCCAGCTTCAGTCAATCAGAAGCTGTTACAGATCATGGCTACCGAAGCTTTGCTCAATACTGTATTGCACGGGTCCTATGCTGTCGTCCGCTCTGACCTAGAGTGGTTTGGCCCTTCCCTCCCTCACCAATCCATCCTCACCATACTGAAGTTTTTTGGCGTCTCAAAAGAATGGTCTTCATTCTTCCAACGGTTCCTTCGCACGCCGCTGCGTTTCCAAAGCGATCCATCTGGCCAGGTTCGCACAAGAGTTCGTGGAACACCCTTCAGCTATCCTCTTAGTAGCGTTTGTGGTGAAGTTATTCTGTTTGTCATGGACTTTGCTGTCAACCAAAAGGCCAATGGCCTCTTCTTGTACCGCTTGCATGATGATCTTTGGCTTTGGGACGCTGACCCGGAGAAATGCGCTACGGGATGGAAGGAAATGAATGTGTATGCTGATCTTGTTGGTCTCAAGTTCAACGCGAGTAAAACTGGCTCGACATGCGTCGGGACGACGAGGCCTTCTGGACTTCCTGAGGGTGACATTCGTTGGAGTTTCCTCTATTTCGATCCATCGAAAACCCGATTCGTAATTGACCAGAAACAGGTCGATGTCCATATTGTTGAGCTTCGGCGGCAGCTTTCAGCGACAAAATCGGTTTTTGGTTGGGTCAATGTGTATAACAAGTACATGGCTTTCTTTGTGAGGAACTTCGGTGGACGACCCGCGCCGTGCTTTGGTAACGCTCATCTTACCGATATCATCAGCACCCTCGCTCGAATCCAGCAAGAACTGTTCCCAAATGTTCAAGGGGGCGCTGTAGCCTACCTGCGCTCTGTCGTTGAGATGCGTTTCGGTATCAAGGACCTGCCGCAGGGATACTTTTACCTCCCTATCAGCAGAGGCGGTCTCGAGCTTCGTCATCCAATGATAGAGATGTTTGGATTGAGGCAGAGCTTCGATGATGAGGAAGCATTGAGTTTTGAGGCTCTTGCTAAACAGGATAAATCGGTGTACAAAGACCTCAAGGATTTTTGGGACGACCCCACAAAAACCTTCCCGGGCAAGGAAGGCCCATTTATGGCCTTCGACGAATTCATTTCGTTACGTGAGTCGTGGTTGTGTGGATGGAGACACCGCTATGAATACATGTTGACGGTTAAAGGATTGACACGGGTACACAAGACACCTGTTGTCCAATCTTATCTGTCGCAAGCGAAGACTAATTGTACATGGGATGATCTCGACTGGTACGAGCAATGGCTTGTGTCACTCTATGGCGAAGAAGTGGTGAAGCGGTTTGGCAGCTGGGAAGTGGTTAACTCGTCTCTTATTCCCGTTGGGATGGTGCAATTGTTCAGGACCTCACGAATGAAGGTGGATCAATGAAAGGTGTGGGAACATGTGTGAGAAGATTTGGGGGCATTAGATGCCTATGTATCTATTAGACGTAGAAATTGAAGCCAAATTATCGCCCTCACAGCTGTCAGAGATACTGTAATTTATGAATATCAACGAACTCAAGCATGCGGTAATACATTTCTTGCTGAACAGCTTCAAGGACAGTTCGGTCGATAGGGAGAATAGCTGCAATTCCAGTATTTTCACCAGGAAGAGTCCATCCGACATCAATCTCTTGTCCAAAACGGGACAACCACCATCTGGGAACTGAGGGCTCATGATGGCTGTAGGCATCAAGCCACAAAGTACAACAGAGACAGCTGCGTATGCTACACCCAATTAGGCGATGTGGCGCGGATGTCATGGCTGGATCCAGTGCGATGCGAATTTCAGGATGAAGAGACAAAGATACTTGAGCAGGTGAGTCCCAATAATCAGAGGGGGCCCTCCGCTTCACCAGCCGTTCCACGCGCTGAAATCGTTCTTCCCGGACATTTACAGGGATCGGAGGTCCAAAACGGAGATCTGGCTTTAGGAAATCCATGAATAACTGTCTTGCTAGTAGTGATGGTGGTCGACATGCAACAGCATCAGTACTCTTTATCGAAGGATTTGATACGTTGTTTGCCCAGCGAATTGTGACAGTGCGTTTGTGGACAAATCTCATAAGTTTCTCGATCCTGTGGAAATAGGCAATCTGCTCAAGGGCATTCCAGAATCTCCTGAGTTCAGAATACCAATCCTCGTATGTATCCTTGCTTGTCTGTACAAGGAATGCTATGTATCGAGAAGTCTTCAACATGAGAGCATAGATAACAAGGTCGACGAAGCGAGTATGGCTGGCCTCAATGTCGTTATCCAGTTCCTGTACCGAACGAATGAATCCGATGATGTACTCAAGGATCTCCTGGGAAGACTTGTTGCCCCACTTTCTGTCATTGATGACAGTCGCTGTGAAACGATTACGAAACTCTTCTCCTGCTGACTCGTCAAAGGAATGAGAGGCAATGTATGAAAGCAACTCCTTGAAAAACGATTGACGGAGTGTTCGAATGCGTTCGTTAATATTGTCTCTACCGTGGATTACGAGGAACTTTAAAGCCTGTTTAAAATCAATGGAACGTTGGAGCGTTTGAAGAAACTCTTCCGAGATCTCTTGGTCATGATGATTATAGTTCCTGTTCTTTGCGAGAACAAGGGTGATCGGACCATTGTCCTTGACCGATCCTTCAATGGCAGCAGCAACGAAACTTTCATTGTCAGTGGTAGAGAGGGTGACTGCGGTGGTCTCAAGCATGCGGAAAATTTCCAAATCTTGTTCAAAGTCACTTGAGTCGTCGGGTAAAACGCTATCATGGAGTTGCCTTTGATAAGTGTGGATTTCGTATTTCAAGTAGCTGAGGGGGAAAAATTTGAGAAGCGATAAGGTTTCCGCAAGTACATTGGAGCTAGGAGCGTTTGTGGCAGACATGATTGAGAGAGGCAAAGCGATAAGTAAGTTTGAGAAGACAGAAAACATCCATATATGTATGCTGGCTGACAAATCATTGAAGAGTCCGAATACAGAAAGACGTTCCAAATTGGGACGTAGCACAGCATTGTGGTTACCAAATGACCAACATCCGTCCAAACAGATGGCAGCTGGATCTGAACACATTGCGTTCTATAATCAAATTTGATAGTTTCTCAGTTGGCTCTATCGCATAAGAGCAAGTGTAATTGTCTCAAATCGCAGGGACACTAATGCAGACGATTTTCGATTTCCAATCAAGGGTATGTAATACGGCCGGAACTTACTTAGACCGGAAGTATATCGGAAGTATATCGGAAGCTAGGCTGTGCTAACTGCAGTTGATACAGATGAAGGTGGCACACACCAAGATTTACTACATTTGGTAGGATTGGCAGGTGGCAGACGACGGTAATCATCAGTTTGTGATGCTCAAAGCGTTGAAGCCTCAAGAACAATAGGTGTCTTATAACATAGTGCACAATTTGGCCTCTTGCAATGAAATGTGATTGGCACTCTTTGAAATATGTACAGTGGTTCCTTGTCACTCCATAATAGATTCAACGTCTTCGCGTTGTTACAAATAGGGCAAATACGTCCTTTGGTGGCGTTCTCTACTGTCATCTGTCAAAAGTTCTTGTAGAATATGGATCATTGCTGTGTGATTTTTCTGCCACCCTGAGCCACACATATCATGAAACGGTGGTAGATACTCCATGACCGCCTATTTTGGAACATAAGAATAAGGAATAATCTGGTTCCTAATTTTGCTACTTGCCTCCTGGAGGTATCTGGAGCCATATATAACATCACACAAATGCAATCACCCTCGCCCAGATATTTTTCCTTCAAACATCACCTTAATTGCTCCTTGTCGCACCCATAGCTCCCAGTAACAATGTCAGCAAATTCAGCTGGCATCAGTCCTCATTCCTTACTCTACAAACGAAAGGGTGTACAGCCTTCAAAGGCTTCAAGTACGCGCGATATGAGAAAGGAACAGACAAGACTTTCAGAGAATATGGAACTTCTCGAATTGTTTCAATACAAGGATCCCTTGAAGAAGTTAAGTAACGCCCAACCCCATGAAAATGATCGGAAGGTATTGCATATTCTTGACGTGATTTCAGTCTGCTTTGCCACTGGCCAGGAAGGTGACGTTATCGCAACAATGGTTGCCATCCAACGGGAGACTCAGAAAGTCTGCTTCTTCCTAGCAAATAATCGATCTGGAGGACCATCTACTCAGGAAAAAGATGCTATCCTGAAATTTAGAACGATGCTAGCGCGTGCCAAGACATACAAGGATCTTGTTCCCTTCGTGGCTGGATATAGCAGCCAAAACGTTTCAAAGCGAGTTGGGAAATTACGCACTGGTTTCAATAATGTGCTATTCTCACAGCACATAACGACGGCTATAAAAACAATTGATCCCGTTTTCCTTCGCCAGGTCCGAGAATGTAGCGAGTTGATCCGTCCAACGCCGAAACCTGACAGCGATTACCGTCTCCTGAATACATCCACATCGTGTGGAGAATTCGTCCGACTCATTGAAACTGCAAGAATCCTCGAGGATCGAGAAGACTGGAATGAATTAGAACAGAAATTCAGTAATAATTTCGAAACATGCAAATTGGCTGAATATGTCAGAACGTTACAGCGCCGTATTTGGAAAATAACTCAGTATCGCGCGCTAGGCAACCTCATTGAATTTGTGCATGCTCATAAGAGTTACGATTTCGAATGGGTACCCGACCTGTTTCAATCAGGGCATAGTGGACAGATGACAATTAAACCACAATCCTTGGAAAGAATTGCAAAGTCCCGAGTCGACGAGCTGGTTTTTCAGCAGAAACTGCAACGCCGAACAGAGTACGACGCCTTCATAGACAAAGCTCGAAATAAGGCCAAAGAAGATCCGAAAAATTGGCCCACTGAGTTCATAACCAACATACATTGTGAGATTCGGGTGATTCGGTACTGTGCGGAAATGTTTGAGAACAAGACTTTCACTCCACACGAGTTAATGTTCATCGGCACTAGCAAGCGATGCTGCCTATTTTGTGACGAGTGGATCAATCATTTTAACAAGGTTACCGGTAAAAACTTCACGACCGGGGGAAGTCACGGAAAGGCCTATCGTCGTGCTGCTTTAACAGGAGTAGAGCTCAAAGATTGGATTGAGACTGACAAGAATTTGATGGAAGGAATCGAGAAACACGTTATCAACTGCATCCGCTTGAATATCAAGACACATCGTCCCAAGGTGCTCACGCCTTCGGATGAGTACGCCAGCTCAATGGAAGATAGTTCCAACTTGACAGACGAGAATTATAGGGTACTTTACACCGTCAGTTATAACCCAGAGGATTAGGTCAAGCATAGGAGAATTCTGGTGCATATCTTACCATTAGAATTTCGCAGATTGTATATCATCAGTGTAAGCGAGAATCATTATCATTTGAGTGAAACGATACCAGCGTGTACGGAAGTGATTTAGACGTCGTCCCTGTTACCCGTTATTTTCAGACCGAGAATACAATACGAGCTACTCCAAATGAAAGTCACCGTCCCATATTAATGGCCTAGACCTAGACGACACGACAAAAGAAAAGAACAGAGCCTCAGCCGCAAAACAATTTGAACACGTGATGACCGGACGGAGGACCGAGGGCCAACACATATGTAATAATGTGCTGGTCAGAGGAAGGGTAAAAAGAGGTAAAAGAAGGAAAGAGGGGCCAAGTAGACATAGCAAGCGAAATATCTGGCCCCTAAGAGGGGAAACAGGGCATCTCGGTAGAACGCACGTGATCAATGGTGAGACCATGTCGTTCGCATACCATAAAACCCACTACTAAAGTAGCGGGAATTGTGCAGACGTTGGCCCTCCAATCAATCTACCATGTCTCTTACAGACTTACACGAATTACATCCGTCTAAAATATATGTACCTTATTCTATTTCCGCGCAGCCGATCCTACGAACGATAATCACCGTTGATCTTGACATATTCCTGTGGCAAACTTATCAGTCTACATTGTTCAAACCAGATAAAGACCAAAAAAAACTCACGTAGCTGAAATCACATGTCCAATACGTCGCTTCCTTGTCGCCCATGCCCAGTCTAACCTCGATATCGAATTCCTCTTCACTCAGAATCGCCTTTGCACGTACTTCGTCCACGATTTCGGGCTCTCCGTTCACGAGCACGGGCAGCGGTGTACTGCCATCTGAGGGGATGAAGGTAACGGAGACAGTCGTGGGGTCGATGACGGCAGGGTTGGAGGTGTTGGGGAGAGGGGCGAGAGGTACTGAGCCTGTGGCTGCCAAAATGCGGCCCCAGCTGGTAGATGTGAGAACGTGATCTTCTACGTGAAAGAAAAGAGAGCATACTTCGCATCTTCACCGTAGAGGGCGGTTTTGACGAGGGCAGAGGTGGAAATACGAGATGCAATACTGTGTGCGTCCGCAAACGAGTTAGCCTCCTACAAGAACGATGGATCTGATCAGCCTTCAAAGGTTGACAAGAGTAAGAGAACGAGAAGGTCTGTCAAAAACGAAGACCGCGTAGATCTCTTGTATTGCGCAAGAGTTGTAGGCAAAAAGTAGATTTGAAGACCAACGTACTTTGACAGTTACTGTCACAAACTTGGTGGCACCCTCGCCATCACGAACGACGAGCTTGGCTAGGTCCGCGGCGAATGCCGTTAGTTCCGTCTTGAAAACTTCGTAACTCTCCTTGTCCGTTTCCTCATCAATCTCCTTTACCTGCTTACCAGCAGCCGCACCATTTGCGAGAGCAATAATCGTGTCGTTTGTAGACATGTCACCGTCAACGCTAATCGAATTGAAGCTCCTTTCCACCGCATACGTCAGCGCACTCTGCAAGCTCCGAGGGGTGACAGGTGCATCAGTCAATATACAACCAAGAAGCGTAGCATGTAGTGTTTTCGGTGCGAAAGACGTCGAGGCCGGACCCATGTCTGGATGAATCATTCCTGCGCCCTTGTCCATACCTGCCATATGATATTCAACACCTCCAATGGTGAATTTTCGTGCACGCAATTTAGGGAACGTGTCGGTAGTCATGAATGCCTTCGCGGCACGTTCCCAAGCTGCGAAATCCGTTCCGAGAGAGGTCGAGGCTTTCGTGCTGATTCCGTCAAGGATTTTGTTAATGGGAAGGTGTTGTCCGATTACGCCTGTAGACATCACAAGTGTCTCGTGTTCTGGCTTGTCGGAACGTGACGGGAGGAGCGCATCAGTCGCTCGAACCATAGCCCAGGCATTTTTTAGCCCTTGTTGGCCGGTGACGGCGTTTGCGCAGCCACTGTTAACGACGATACCACGAGCACGACCACCATTGGCAGTCAATATCTCGTCTGAGACGAGGACAGGGGCAGCTTTGAAGGCATTGCGGGTGAAGCAGGCTGCGGCTGATGTCGGCCGCTCGGAAGTCGAAAGTATAACGCCCACGTCAAGTGCAGTTTTCTTCTTTACACCAGCATAAACACCAGTGAGGAGGTAGCCCGTAGGAAACAATGATGAAGGGATAAAACCATGGAGGTGCGCTTTTGACGGTGTTGGCTTGATAGTCACCGTGGAGCTGAACCGTTTGAAGAGCTGCGACATGATGGTGGTCGACAGGAACTCTCTCTCTCAAGTCATGGAATCGTTAACTTTGTTATATTACAGCAAAAATGACTCGTATCACTGAAGTGCATTTTTGCGATTGGCAAGACTATATTACATAGTGTGCGTTTCTGGACTGCCTGCTGCTGCATGGTCCTACACAACAGCTGATAAGATCTCATGATCGATGACACAGTAAAACCCTCTCTCTCCCATCGCTCCGTTACTCTGGTGGTCAAAATCAACCGCAGAGTGCAACACAACTGCTGCATCGATGGTGAAGAAGAAAAACGCGACCAAATTTCCTTTTGTGCATGCAAGTCACGTGGATAAGTATTTGGGCCTCCCGGGCCGGTGCACATGGCTCGAAGACATATGTACACTTACTTCTTCAACGTAGTGTTCCACTAGTCTCCCTGGGACGAACTATTGTTGGCATTTTACCCCGACATCCTTGCAAACCCAAGGAAAACAATTGTCGTTGCCCTTCCTATTCTACATCCTATGGACGATCCTTGGCGCCATTTTATAACCACTCGAGAGCTAGCTTCGCAGATTTTATCACGGAACGAGGCTCTGGAGCTGGCATGGGCGTTCGTTTCACGGCATATAGTCAATGCGATGATCGCCTTGAAGATGAAGTTCGGCTCGCCAACGGTGAGACGATTGATGTGGTGGCACTTGAAGCGCATAATGTGAGTTTGAACTCAGTCGTTGAGGGATATGCAAATAATTCCGAAGAAAAGAAGTATATATACCTCCGGGGCGGCCCTGGCAGTAAGTATAGGGTGCCGGTGCTTGCATCCAAAGTTTCTTTCTTTCTTTCTTTTTAATGAAAGTCTCGCATTTTATTATATTAAATTTCAATACAAAGTGAACAAGATGAAAGTGGACATCTCAACTAAACTGCAATACTGTGTCCTACGTGTTGGCACAAGAGTGCCAAGCAGTCCTCCCACCTGGTAAACCAAGTCAAACCAAAAAAACTATGTGCTTTTAGCATAAATAAAATCGGAAAAAGAACCAACTTGGTCGTGACATACCTGGCAAGTCGGTTTGTCACATATAGCCCGCATCCAGTACTAAAATTACCGAGTCTTGCCATAATTATCGGTCTAGATGTCGACTAATTTCTCTTCGTGTAACGCAGAAATGTTGTTGCGTCATGACAATGCATTCGAACTCGAACGAAACTATGAAAATCAGTGCCTCAATAAAACAGTGCATACAAGAAAATGGCAGGGAAGCACATATGATCAGCTGTGGGGATGAGGTCTCAGGAATGATGTGCGAAGACGATGGAAAGGAGTGGGATAATAAGGATCGGGACGGCAATATGGTTGAAGCTGGGATGCTGGTGGTTCCACGTAAGAAACACCCGTCATGGAAAAAACATTGGATATTGTGAGTTTCTTTTTACTCATTTTACTTTTAATAATCTGAGAACCAACTCTTATATCTTCAAAGCTTGAGGTCTGTGGAAAGTATATCGCACATATGCAATAGGCGTCATTCTTTTTCTCTTAATGTTCCTTATGATATCCAATGATTGATGCCCACGCGCACGAGATGCTTGCCGTCAAGTGTTAAGCTTTGGTTGGAGGGCTGGTGCAGCCTGTCCCAACCACGGTTTCATAGACAGAAAAGTTTGTTAAATTCGCCTTTAATGGGACCAACCCCAGTAACAAGGAAAGGCAGACTATCGCATACATAGAATAATACCTAATTTTTCTTTTCGAACGAAAGATAAGAACGAAACATTAAGCGACATCAGCCTGCATGGTGGCAACCTGACCGCCCTTGGCGGCAGTGGGCGTGAAAGTATGCCAGCGATCGTTAAAACGAACATCTAACAAAAGGAGGATGAACCTTGAAACGTGAAGAAAAAATGAAAATGTGACATACCGAGAGGTCGCCCACCATACATGTACTGTTGGAACTTGGCTGCAGGTGACAAGCAAACTTGAGTCCACCAGAAAAAAAAAACATAAAAAAAATATAAACGCACCAATAGCAGTCTCAGCTTCCTGAACCTGTGCGAATTGGACGACACCGCATCCCTTGGATCGGGTACCATCAAAAAGGATCTCAGCAAGTTCGACCTGTCCCGTTGTTTCAAAGAGTTCAACCAGATCCTCATTGGCAGTCGACCATGGCAACTACATCGGATAAATGTCAATCAATACTGTGAACCAATGGACCGAAGACGTACATTGCGAACCATGATCTGCTGACTGGGTTCAGCATCAGGCATACCGCCATAACCACCGCCATAACCGCCAGCGTAGCCGCCAGCGAAACCACCCGAAGCACCACCCTGATCGGGACCAGAATAGTCGGCATAGATATCCTGATTTGAGAAGTCGCGGCCAGCACCACCTCCAAATCCTCCTCCACCGCGGAAGCTACCTCGAAATCCGCCACGGAGACCCCTTCCAAGTCCACGAGGTGCACCGCGGAATCCGCCACGGAAGCTACCAGGGCCAGAGAGGCCGGCATAGCGGTCCTATAGTCATTGAAAAATTATGATACTGACAACGTTCAATTTCACGTCATCATACCTCTCGAACCTCAAGAGTACGACCATACCAGTCAAACCCATGGTACATGTCTGAAGATGAAGCGAATGATTCAATGATATCAAGAGATCAAGACTCACTGATAGCCTGTTGGGCATCTTTTGCAGTTTCAAATACGACAGTGCCGGATCCCTTAGGTCGTCCATCAGCACCTATATTGATATCGGCACGAATAATGTTCCCGGCAGTACGGAAGAGGTCTTTTAAGTCTTGCCACCCAGCTTGATAAGGCAGCTGGGAGAGGAGGTAAGGAGCACTCACGAGTGAAAACTAATCAAGGAAACACACATTACCGACGTAAAGTTGGTTACCAGGATTACCCTGTCCACCGAAATAATTGTGGGAAGGAGGACGTGGAGGCGGGGCTGCATGTAACCCTTGACCTGCCATTGCCATACCTATTTTACCAGGAACGGGGGTAGCACCAAAACGAGCTTCGTTTTCGCGGTCCTCGAAAAAAAATTGACTTGCATGTCTAAGGAACAAGTAACGGAAATACCTCTCTTATGAAAACTGGTCGGCCCAAAAGAGGTTGCTCAGACAGCTCCCGAATAGCACGTTGTGAGTCTTCTTGAGAGGCAAACTCGACAATTCTACGTCACCGTCAAAGAAGAAGTGATGGATCAAAAAAGAAACTGACCCGCAGCCTTTTGAGATTCCTGTGGGCGTGACAAGAACTTCGGCGAAGAGAACCTCACCAGCTGCCAACCCCAAAAAGAAAAGCTCCCATCAATATCCTCGCGTCAACTCAACCATTCCGGCATAAAAAAAACAGAAGAAACATAATCATCCTTGACACACCACAGACTCAAACTCCAATTCCAGTCCGTCGGAATTCCGGAAAGGGCATGCGCGCACATGGTAAAACGTGAACTCCAAAAAAAAAATCGCCCCCACATCAGCACACCCCCACTCGTCTGGCGCCATCTACTGCTACCGCCAGGAAACACCAAAAACCAAAAATATGCACAAAAAACTGATCTGAGATTCCCCCACCCACCTCCCCTCATGAATTCCATCAGGTCTCTGTACTTGACGTCGTAACTGAGGTTACCGACGTAGACCCTATTTTCTCTCTTGCTGATTTTAGCAAATTCGACGGCCTCTTCGTGGTCTGCGTTCACCGGTCCTCCGAGAGAGCGAGAAAACGTGTCTGTGCCTCTGCGATCGCGACTGCGCGAGCGTGAACGCGATCGAGTACGGGAACGCGACCTAGACCTAGAGCGACGGCGATTGCGGCGAGGAGACGCAGAACGACGCCTGGAACGAGAGCGGCTACGGGAACGAGAGCGCTTACGACGCTGAGAAACCCGATCCATTAGTTTTTTCTTTTTTTCTTCTCCTTGCACAGTAAAAGATAGACCCTCACATCTCCATTACGCCTGTCAGGCTCCCAATGGTCACCTCCACCACGCCTAGACCGACCTACGAATCCATATCAAATGAAGCTCTTCAAAAAAAAAAAAGTTGCACAACGTGGCATGTACGTACCAGACTCTCGCCTGTCTCGGTCGCGATGGCTGTCTTTGTCACGGTCCCTACGATCCTTTTCACGGTCATCGCGATCCCTGTCTCTGTCCTTATCACGGTCATAGTCACGATCCCTATCCCTGTCTCGGTCTCGGTCTCGTTCTCTGCCACTGCTCACAGGTGCTATAATTGTCTTGTCGTCAGTGTCTTCTTTGTTTTTCATGTCGACGTCCATATTGTGGTAAGAATGGCACTGATTTACCAGGCTAACAGTGAGGGAGCCACGAGTAAGAGGGACGGGAGGTCAAGAAAGAAATTTCTCCCACTGACTCAGTTTCGACTCCGTCCAAATTTACGTAATCAACACCACTTTCTTAATTCGCTATTTTCACTTGATAGAGGGATTTGAAATTTCCAGCTGAGGACCAAGATACTGCCATACGTGTATCTAGAGCAAAACAGCTGATATGTTAGTATGTCGCTTCTGATTATCTGTCCATCGGCATGCACTGTGGTTCTGTTCTTTTCTTTTGTCATGGTTGTATATGTCCAGGCCATCAATATGGGATGGGGACACTTTCATCTAGAGTAGCTTTCTTGGTCTGAAAACAACAGAAACCTGATTAAATATATCCTTTTGGCAATAGTGGCTCTGCAAATTCTGCTGACAGTCCTCCCTTCCATAGCTGGTATCAT
This sequence comes from Macrolepiota albuminosa, assembly GCA_027475525.1. Taxonomy (NCBI): domain Eukaryota; kingdom Fungi; phylum Basidiomycota; class Agaricomycetes; order Agaricales; family Agaricaceae; genus Macrolepiota; species Macrolepiota albuminosa. The sequence goes on along the minus strand of JAMWFC010000066.1, from coordinate 83,999 downwards.
TTAACTCCAAAGATAATGGTTCTCGTTTATATTGATGTTATATACAAATACACATCTAATGGTCGGATATGCACTAGACTTTATAATTGACCTAATCCTCTAGTTTATAACTGATGGTGAAACATACCATATAATCCTCATTTGTCAAGTCAGAACTATCTTCCATTGAGCTGGCATACTCATTCAAAGCCGTTAGCACCTTGGGACAATGTGTCTTGATATTCAAGGGGATGCAATCAAATTCTTGTCAATTTCAATCCAATCTTTAAGCTCTCCTCCTGTTAAAACAGCACAACAATAGGCCTTTCCATGACTTTCCCCAGTCATGAAATTTCTCCTGGTGATGTTGTTAAAATGATTAATTCACTTGTCACAAAATAGGCAGCATCACTTGCTAGTGCTGATAATCATCAACTCATGTAGAGTAAAAGTCTTCTTCTCAAACATTTCTGCACAGGACCAAATCATCCAAATCTCACAATGTATGTTGGTTACAAACTCAGTGGGCCAATTTTTTGAAACTTCTTTGACCTTCTTTTGAGCTTTGTCTATAAAGGTGTCATACTCTCTGTTTGGCATTGCAGTTTCTGCTGAAAAACCAGTTCATCAACTTGAGACCTTGCAATTCTTTCCAAGGATTGTGGTTTGATTGTCATCTCTCCACTATTCCCTAATTGAAACAGGTTGGGTACCCATTCAAAATCATAACTCTTATGAGCATTCACAAATTCAATGAGGTTGTCTAGCATGTGATACTGGGTTATTTTGCAAATCTAGTGCACTAATGTTCTTATGTGTTTAATCACTTCTTCTGCTTTGAAGTAATTGCTGTGTTTATGTCTTGTTTCACAGAAAAGACATTTTCATTCTTCTCGTTTCTTGAGCTGTCTTGTAGTTTTGATCAGTCAGTTTGGTGTTACTTAACCTTAACTTCTTCGATCTTCCCATTGAAACAGTTCAAGAAGTTCCATGTTCTCTGAAAGTCTTGTCTGTTCCTTTCTCATATTGCACATACTTGAAGCCTTTGAAGGCTATATAATATACCCTTTTGTTTGTAGAGTAAGGAGTGAGGACTAATGCCAGCTGGATTTGTTATTATTGTTACTGGGAGCTATAGGTGCGACAAGGAGCAAACAGCTGGCCCCAACATCGTGATGCATAATGTGGTATAATTACAGTAGAATAGTAATGCAATATCTAGTGTAACTTGTATGATGCAATTAATCAGCGTAAAGGTGAGTGCTGAAGACAGTGAGCATTTTTGGAGGCCTCTGTGTGCTTGGGAGTTCCTCTGTTCTCTCCCACACCTTTTCTCTCCAAGATCATGTGCCAATTGTGGCATGGTGCCAGGGCCTGGCAGATGCCATGCTGCAGTCAGTATGGCACACAGTCTTAGACATTTTGGGTGGCCTTCTTCTCTGTCCTCCTCCTTCCCCATTTGCTGCCCAGATGAGCATCTTTGCACTCTCTCATGTTGCCTATCTATCTCACCGTGATCCCCTTTTCTTTTCAGTTTCCATTTGTATCTTATTTTTCTTCTAATTCTTTGTTTGCCCTCCTGACTCTGGTGAGACACCCCCTTTACATGGCCACCTGGTGAGCCAGGCTCAGCTCTCACCTTAGATATTTTGTCTACATAAAAAAATTTAAAGTCGCGTTGTGCCAGCTCAAAACAAAATATCTAAAGTAAGCATGTGATGAGAAGGTTGCATCGGCCCCTAACTCACATTTTATACCAGTATTCTATTAGTATACTTTTGTTCAGTTTTTTGTCAATACTACTTGTTCTACTCATCATCACAGTCTCTCTATGTCCTCAGAAAATGTTCCAATCTGTCATTGCAAAACGTACAATCATCATGCTCGTGAAATATCCAAAGTTCATGAAATAGCTGAAGAACAGAGACTCGAGTCTGTCAGAGCAAAATCGGATGCCAGTCAGAAACTGGTTGATGAAACAGTTGAAGAGTTGCACAGTCTCACAGAATTGGTTCTTTCTTTACATGATTTGGGTTTCAGACCTGATGAGGCCCACAACTTTGTCAACACAGCTAAGCATCGTCTCAAAATTCAACAAGCTAAGACTAAAGACGATTGCCATCTATCACATTCAAACACTCTGCCGATTCCGTTTGACTTATCCAACTAATTCAGACCAGATCATAGTGCTATGCTCCCTGTTCAGAGTCCTGATTTTTCAACGACTTCTCATGCCAAAGTGATTGAATCAGCAGCATAGACGTCTCTGCTTAATCAAGTGGAGCTTTCTGGGAAAGATGCCAATCTACTCATATTGTCTGTAATCCATCGGCAGGTCTTAAGGTCAAAGAGCTTGATTCCTTGCCCATTCCTTCCTCCTTACTCACGATTGCACCACACCTTGCCTCTTTTCAAGATGAAGTCTCTTATGATCCCCTCTTGGCTAAAACATGGGAACTCTGCCAAGAGTATGGAAAGGAGAAAATTATTGACTCTTTTGTCAATTTCGCCTAGCTTAGGAAACTCAGAGATCCATCTGGCACCTTATCATTCTCAACTATTACATCAACTTTGAAAAGCTTTATGCAACCTTGGAAAAGGGGTATGACCATGACAATGAGCCTAAAGAGTTTGCTGATGGGTTTTTCATCATCAGAAAGGACCACATGTCTGCTTGCTGTTTGATTCTGTCTGAATCCGACTGGACCCATGCTTTTGATGTATGGGCAGAGTGAGTTTTATCATTCTATCCACACTGCAAAAATGAGTTGGCCTTTTATCGTTGTAGAATTGTTGATTTCTTCTACTCCTTACCCAGAGCAGCATTGTTGGCTATCTATTTCAACTCTGACACACAAGACAGATATGCACATAACCCATTTAGGCTCAACAATCCAAATAAGCTTCACATTCCTATGCTCTCACAGCTCATCAGTGTTTCATCTTCTTTCACTCATTCGTCGGTGGGAACAAAACAGCTTTCTTTGACTTGTTTTACTTTGAACAAAAGGTGAGCAACGACGATTTGTTAAAACTGGAATCTGGAATATTGTAACGTGGATTCATGCACAAATAATCATCGGCACAGTGTTTGCTGTGAGTGCGGCAACAAGCATAGAGCTAGAGACAACAAAGAATGCCTCACCAAACTTAGGGCATGATGTCAATCTTATAGAGCAGGAGGTGGAATCAAGGCTTAGAGTTGAAGAAGCGATTAACCAGGGTCCAAGATCTTTCTCATCTGCCTGTAAACGTTCTAACGTATTTCCTCAAACTTCTCCTTGTTTTTGCTAGGGCTTCATATAGAATAGTTCATCTCTTGCCTCTACTATGCCACCTTCAGCTTGTGATACTTTGACTGCATCACTTTTTCCTTCTCCTCTGCTTAACTTGTCTTCGGATCCATCAATTTTAAAAACTCTTGAAGCCATGAAAGGATATATACAAGTTGATACTCCTTTCAATGTCGATTCTTTTGAGGCTATGCTTTGGGACCACCCAAATCAACCATTTGTTTCTTCAGTCATGACAGAACTTAGGGAAGGCTTTTGGCCTTTCGATAATAGAAACTGGGATTCTTCAGATTCTGAGCTGTTGGACAATTATTCAACAGAAGCCTTTGACCTTAACGCTATCAGGGACTTTCAGGAGAAAGAAATCAGAGCTAATAGATGGTCTGAACTGGTTGACATTGATGATCTCCTCCCAGGAATGGCTTCATCCCCTCTTTTTGTTGTCTGGCAAAAAGGAAAGCCCAGGGTGGTTATGGATCACACGGCTTCTGGTCTAAACAATGGGATCTCAAAGACTGAAGCTAAAGTAAGATATGACAATATGAGGACATTTGGGCAAGTTTTATTCAGTGCAAAGCAACGCTATCCTTCCGAAACACTTCTTACCTGAAAGTCTGATGTCTCCAGTGCTTTCCTTAACCTTCCAGCACATCTGATGTGGCAATTACAACAGTTGGTCAAAGTCAATGGAGTAACATCGTCTTGTGTTTGGAAATCGAGCCTTCCTGCATTGCTGGTGCACTTTAGCTGGTCTTATCTGTTGGATAGCTGTGACTAAGTTGGACATGCCTGATCTCTATGACTTCATGGATGATTTCTTCTCATGGGATTAAGCAGCTGACTTAATTGAATTTAAGGGAAGGCTCAGACCAAAACATCAAGCTCAGTTACTTATTCTATGGGATCGCATTGGCTGTCCCTAGGACAAAAGAAAGCAAGAATTTGGAGAGTGTCTCAAAATCATCAGCTTCTGAGTAGACATCAACCAAGGCACCATAACTCTTAACAAGGAATCCATTGACAACATCATCAGCAAAATTAATGACTTCATTAATACACCAGGTCGCTGTCCTCCTCTTTGTTCTTGGCAACGGCTAGCAGGACATCTCAACTGATTACTAAATGTTTTACCATGGGGACGTCCAGCACTATCATTATTATATCAAAAAATAGCCTTAAAATCAACAATGCATGCTGGGGTCTTCTTGAACAGAGAAGTGGTGGATGACATGTCATAGCTTCTCAAAGTTCTTCCCTCTGCGGTAGGCATTAGATTTCTTGACATGACATACTGGGACGATTCATCAGCCAATTTTGTCTTATGGACTGACACAAGTTTAAAGCTTACTTTAGCGTTTGTGTATGCAGGTTTGGGTTTTATTTACCAACTCAATCCAGATCTCTCAAAACCCAAAGTTGACATCTTTTTTCTCGAATTGCTTGCCATTCTTTTAAGCATTCTCATGTTGCTCTTTTTGAGCATCCTCCAAAAAAACTGCTTATTTTTACTGACAGCCTTGACTCAGTAGTGGTCTTCAACACTCTGGATGCTGCCAAAAACATGCACAATACAGTGGTTAAGGTAGTCACTGGTATTGTCATTGAAACCGGTATTGACTTACATATTTGTCATATTGCAGGTAGAGACAACACATGTACAGATCTTCTTTCATGCCTCCTTTTCGACAATTTTTATCATCAATTTCCTGCTTACCACATTCATGACTTCAAACTCCCTAGGGACTGTCTGTCGGCACGATGGAGAGAGTGCTTTTAAAAGCCATTGGCGAGTCGTATCAAAAGATGATCTGCCAACCAATGTCCAGCTCTGACCTTGACACCTGGACCCTGCACGTTCAAACAGAATCTATTGAAAAATCTACAGCCTCTTGCTATGCCTTGGAAGCACAAAACTATCTTAACTTTTGTTTAGCTCATCATCTTTCAATTGATCTCACTCCTCAGACACTAGCAAAATACATTGCATCCAGATCTAAGTATCTCTCAGACACTGGCCATTTTCTTTGCAATATCTACCCCAATTTTGATGTTAACAGGGCTGACCCACTTGTAAAATCAGCAATTAAAGGTGCAAAAAAGATACAAGCTGATCCAATCCATCATAAACTCCCTCTTCGATTGTCCTACCTGGAAAACTTCATGTCTTGAGCTCAATCTTCCAACAATTTCGATGATCTTTTGTTTGCAATGCTGATGTCATGTGCGTTCTATGCCTGCCATTGGTCTGGAGAACTTGTAATCATAACAAAATCTTTCCTCACCTAGAGGAAAGTCATCATGGGCGCTATAACTCTTTAACTGCAGAGGTCAGTGTAAAGGCAAGCGCTGAAGGCAGTGAGCATTTTTGGAGGCCTCTGCATGCTCAGGAGTTCTTCCGTTCTCTCCTGCATCTTTTTTCTCCAAGATCGTGTGCCGATTGTGGCACGGTGCCAGGGCCTGGCAGATGCCATGCTGTGATCAGTATGGCACACAGTCTTAGACATTTTGGATGGCCTTCTTCTCCATCCTCCTCCTTCCCCATTTGCTGCCCAGGTGAGCATCTTTGCGCTCTCTCATGTTGCCTATTCATCTTACTGTGATCCCCTTTTCTTTTCAGTTTCCATTTGTATTTTATTCTTCTTCTAATTCTTTGTTTGCCCTCCTGACTCTGGTGAGACACCCCCTTTACATGGCCATCTGGTGAGCCAGGCTCAGCTCTCACCTTAGATATTTTGTCTACATAAAAAAATTTAAAGTCGCGTTGTGCCAGCTCAAAACAAAATATCTAAAGTAAGCATGTGATGGGAAGGTCACATTGGCCCCTAACTCACATTTTATACCAGTATTCTATTAGTATACTTTTATTCAGTTTTTTGTCAACCCTTCCTCCTTACCCTGTATAGTACTGTAGCTACTTGTCGTCTTCGCCATTATCAGTTCACATTGTGACTATTTTGGGCGTTATAACTCTTTAACTGCAGAGGTGCATTAGTAAGGCAAGAAAAGAATTACTAAAACACAGCATTACCAAGATTCGAACTTGTGCACTACAAACCTGAACACATTATAATTAACAGCACTAACCATTCAACTAAGTTGCCTCAGTAAGTAAAGTAAAAGAGCGCATGTAGTAAAGAGGAGACAAGCTCCCCTTTAATAAATATCCCTGTCCTAAGCCTTAACCAAACCTCTAACTAACTACCTAATACTAACAAAACCCTAACAACCCTAACCAAGGCCTAACCAGCTAACTGGTGTGAGCACTAGACAGGTCTCGCAACAGTATTTATATAATGTAACTTACATTATTTTCAATGGCATGGTGGTTTATTGGTTATATCATTGCTTTCCTGCTCATTTATACAAAAGATCCTCAGTTCAATCCCTTATTGATGCATTTTTCTCCATTTAGAAATTGAGTAATGCATCACTGACTATAAATGCATCACTGATGCATTAGTTATGTGTAAGGTTACAGAAAAAATTGCATTACTATTGTAATGCATTAGTTATACACGAAGCCTTGGCTTATGCATAGTTGGACATGATGTACGAGGGGCAATCAGATCTGCTGATGGATCAGGAGTCTTGCCAAGCCAGAGCTGAGTCCATTATTGCAGCCCTTGCTGATTTATGCCCAATTTCCCCTACAACTGAGGCCCATAATACTAACCAGTGGGGATCTGACGGTTCTATGATACCAGCAGAAGCAGGGATTCTTGAAAATAAGTCAATAACTGCTGCTGTAATGGGTCCTAGGACAGTAGCCTTGAAACTGATGGGACATAACCTCTCAATTTTTCATGGAGAGCTTATAGGTCTTATTACAGGTCTCATTCTATCAAAGAATGAAGAACTTGAAGCAACGATCCACACTGACCACCTGAACTCAGTCAGACTACTTCAGGAACGTCGATCAGCTGGCGATGTGGAAGCAAAACTTAGACACATAAACGGTCAATCATACTATCATTGGATATTGCTTCTCCTCCGTGATGGATGAACCAGTGTTACATACACCAAGAGACACTCTGATGGCGCTCACCTACCATCAACCCTCAACAATGCGGCTGACATGCATGCGGTGAAAGTGTAAACTGAGCTGGACACACCGATTGCTCCAAACCCCTCATTTCTTATGGACCCATACATGTTCTATAGGACAGGAGATGGGTAGATTGAATCTAACATTTGCAGCTTCACTGATCACCTCTTAGCTCAGAAAACAGCGATGAGCCTAGAACATACCCTGGGTCTCCACCTCTGACACCTAGTCTATGATCGAAATGTGCCCCCAGACTTTCCCTACCTAAGAGCCATCTCGTGCTACTCCGCTGTTGTTCAGCTATATGTTAGATCGGGACAGCTACCAACTGCAGCAAGGCTTTTCTCAAGAGGAATGATTAGTTCATCCAGCTGTCACCTGGGATGTGGATGCTCTATTGAGGATGAATATCACGTATTTGTTGAGTGTCCAAGATTTATGACATGGAGGCTCAAAACAACCACCGAAGCTTGTCAATCCACTCATTTAAAATGCTCCAAAATGCGTGCCAAGAGGCTGATCACAGAACATGAGGCCATTAGTCTTATGAATGCAGCTGAGTCTCTCTTTCAGGATAACCCACTTGTATGGCCTCTCCACTGTACAGCATTCTGTCTAGGTCAAACCCTGGATGTGATGAGAATCCTGGGTACTGATCGTAATATGAGCTGCTCGATGCCCTTAGAAAAGAGAAGGTTCACTCATAGGATTGCAGTGAGCTGGCACCTTACATCCATTCAACTGGCAGGATGCATTTGGGGTCAGGTTCAGCAACTTATGGCAGGTCATCTAGGGGTTGACTAGTTGGTCTGATTATTCATCTGTTTTACCTGTGTTTTATGTATCTTCATATGCTGTGGTGGCAAGCTTTCCCTTACAAGGATTTTGATGCTACCCCACATGCCCCTTTACTTACTTACTTCATTCTCTTCTCTTCCTTCTTGGCTCTCTCTCAGATATAGCACTTTCACATATTCATTAATGGTCCATCAAGGCGTATCCCTACAGATATGTCCTTAGCTAGCACTTCTAGCGTAGGTGGATGGCTTCATAGTAATATAGTAATATATCTACGTTACAGGGGAAATTGCATTACTATCTTACTACAATTCTACTGTATATTGCATTAGGATGTCAGAGACAGGTGGAGCAAATAAGGTGACGTTCAAAGAGAAAATATCTGGGCAAGGGTGATTGCATCTGTGTGATGTTGTATAGGGCTTCAGATACCTCCAGGAGGCAAGTACCTAAATCAGGAACCTTATTCTTATATTCCAAAATAGGCAGTCATGGAGTATCTACCACCGTTTCATGATATGTGTGGCTCAGGGTGGCAGAAAAATCACACAGCAATGATCCGTATTCTACAAGAACTTTTGACAGATGACAGTAGCGAGCCACCAAAGGACGTATTTGCCCTATTTGTAACAATGCGAAGACGTTGAATCTATTATGGAGTGACAAGGAACCACTGTACATATTTCAAAGAGTGCCAAACACATTTCATTGCAAGAGGCCAAATTGTGCACTATGTTATAAGACATCTATCGTGTTAAAATCCAGACTATTGGTTAGACTAAGAATAACCATTAAGTATTCCTCAGTCCAGTATAAGTGACTATATTGTTCCGTACCTAAGAATAACCGTTAAGTATTCTAAAGTACAGTTAGCAATCTATTTATGTTGTGTAAATATGAACGACGTACCCTCAGTCCAGTATAAGTGACTGAGGGTCTTGTCTGAATGTAGTCCGATATATATACGAGTGTAGACAAAGGAAACAGTGGCCACATTGTAGTAGTGGCCATCTCAGGGACTATAGTGTAGACGTGGTTCTTGCTAGCAGCCCTGACGTGACATTGTGATATAGTGATATGTGAAGGGTAAGGATCAGTGGCTGTGTGAATCAGGGGTGAACCTCCAACACTCCTCCTCACATGGAATCCAGCACTCATAAGCGCAGCCCAAGTCGTGGACAAAGGTACAGGAAGGTGGCAGAGGATAGGGCCTTTGTGAAGATATCTGCTGTATTTTCTTTTGAAGGGACATGTCATAGGAGTAGTTTGCAGGATTGTACGCGCTTGCGGAGGAAATGATATTTGATGTCGACGTGTTTGACTCACGCATGCAACAGAGGGTCCTCAGATAGGGCTATAGCTGAGTCGTTGTCGCAGAAAATATCAGTTGGGTGAGCAGTGAGGTCATGACCAATGTCTTTCAAGAGCGCACGTAGCCATATACCCTCCTGAGCGCTCTCATAAGCCGCCATGTACTCTGCCTTGCACGAAGAAGCGGCTACAGTCTTTTGCTTTTGGACAGCCCAGGAAATGACTCCAGAACCCAGATTCCAAGCATAGCCTCCCATGCTACGACGAGTATCTAAACAGCTCGTCCAATCCGAGTCCGTGAATCCTGTGAGTACAAGTGGTTCTTTCCCTCCGAGATGAAGTCGCAGATCCCTCGTGTCCTTAAGGTACCTAACAAGGCGAATCGCAGTGTTCCAGTGTACCGTGGTGTACGAGTTGAGGTATTGAGTCAGTTGTTGTACACCGAAGGCGATGTTGGGCCTAGTCGAGATTGCCAGGTACAAGAGACAGCCCACTAGCTGACGATACAGGATTCGTTCAAGGGTACATCGTTCTTCTGGGGATAGGTCTTTGTAGTCTCCTCGGCAAAGCTTGGAGTTGGAGTCCATGGGGAGAGACAAGGGACATGCATTGCTCTGGCCGAACTGCCTGATGATTTTGTCGATAAGCGCAAATTGAGAGAGTTTAATGATCCCATTAGGTCTGTCCCACTCGACAGCAATGCCAACGATGAAACGCGGCAGGCCCAAGTCAGATATAGTCCATACCTTATGCATCTGGTCCTTGAACCGCTCATTTTCTTGCTTGTTGCTTGCAATAGATAAGAAATTGTCGACATGCAGGGCTGCAATGATTGTGCTGTGGTCAGTATCCCAAAAATAGATGCATGATTCGCATGTCAGACATTTGAACCCCCAAAGCAACATTTTCTTGTTCATCGTTATGTTCCAAATCCTCCCCGCTTGTTTCATACCGTAGAGCCCTCTCACTAATTTCCATACCCAGTCCTCCTTCCCTTCTTCTTTGAATCCAGCAGGTTGCTTCATGTATTGAGTTTCATCGTCCAGGAGAATGCCGTAGAGGAACGCCGTTTTGACATCAATCTGGATAGCGTCCCAGCCCTTGACCGCTGCCATATGCAACAGAATATGCCAAGATTCCATGTGCGCCGTTGGTGAGGTAGTCTTGTTATAGTCTCGTCCATGTATCTGTTCGTGACCTCGAAAGACCAGCCTGACCTTGAAACGTACCGCATTACCTGCTTTGTCACGCTTAATCTTGAACACTGGGTGTCCAGTCCTGACCTTTGTTCCTGGTGGAAGTGATGCTTGTGGTACTAGTTCGTAGATGCCCATCTCACAAAGCAAGTCTAGCTCCTCACGGTATGCGTCTTCTCACCTCTTGGAGTCTCCAGAGCGCTTAGCTTCCGCCCATGTGTTAGGTTCATTGCTGAACTCTGCGGACAAAGGATTGGTCCAGAATTCTTCTGCAGCGTTCACCAAGTAGGCCAGCTCCTCCATCAACACGATGTTTGTGAGGTCGGAAATGTCCTGATCTTGATTAGCGCCTGCAGATTGGATCAACGGTCCTTGATCGAGTTGTGTGCCCACATTTTCTCCCTGATCTTGTTGTTCACCCACACTGTTCCTGATGGCGCCCCTTTCAGCTTGGACCACACGCATGCGCTCAGCTGCGTCCTTTGACTCTTGCACGGCTCGCTTGAGGCGTGAGGGCTGTGGATTATTGGGGTTGGTCTTGTGCGTAGGTATTGATATACGGTTCGATCTGTGCAGCTGCTGAGCTTGATCGCCCTGTGCGATTTGCTCAGGGTTTTTGCACTCAGAATGGGCTCCTCCGGAGGGGAAAGGTTTGGGATTGTCATAATCGAGCGACTGGGTGAACGGTTCGGAAGGAGTGATGGCCTCGTGTGTGTCTTCGCTGCTGAACGTCGAGGTTGGCAGGACTGCCGGGTAAGTCTCATGACTCTCAGAGAACTTGACATGGAATGTTTTGTAGATCTTCCCAGTACGTTTATCATAGCACCTGTACGCCTTCAAATTGAGTGTGTACCCAATCAGAATACATTTGATTGATTTGGCGTAGATTTTGGGGTTGTGAGGGGCGAGAATTAGGATGAAGGCTTTACATCCGATTTCTCGCATGTACGAGTAGTCAGGTTTCCGGCCAGTCCATGCTTCATGTGGGGTAACACCAACAAGTGATTTCATGAGCGTTCTTTTATGGAGGTGCAAAGCTGTCATATAAAACTCGTCCCACATGTTCGGTGGGCAGCCCATTGCAATGCGCATAGCCCTAGCTTTATCCATGATAGTTCGGTGCATACATTCGACTCGTTGATAGGCTTCTACTCGGACTGAGCGCATCAAGGGACATTATAGGCCGACCAACACTTGACACACTAAAGGCTCTAGCGACCAGCCTTGGGTACAGAGCAGCCCTAGCGCGGGCGCTCTATGGCAAGACTTGTCCATTCATCTCAACCACCAGTATCAGCCCCTCAGCGCACTCCACTCAGTTACTTTGAAGACCAAGAAGACTCAGGACTCATAGCGCTAGCATAACGGCGGGAGGGGACTCTGACCAAACCCCGATCAGTACTGGAAGGAGTTAGCAATTGGCGCTGTCAATCACCGAGGCACCTCAATCAGAAGTCTAAAAGAATCAATGACGACGAGACAGGATACACGCAGACCCGACATTTAAATCTATCAAAAGATGGTACAATGTTTAGCGCCGGAATTAGCGCTCACGGCGTCTGTCGAGGATTCCCCGACCATACCCCGGGATGGCATGGCCAATCAAATTACATCAAAAAGTGAGCAAACTCGTACCACTTCTAAGTAGTTTTAGAGTCGCTGTTGGTCGCCGTCACCCATGTGCTGCAGGTCGCCGTTGACAGGTGGCCGTTAGCTACAGTCACGAAGGGAGGCGCTAATTGGTCGCCGTCACCCATGTGCTGCAGGTCGCCGTTGACAGGTGGCCGTTAGCTACAGTCACGAAGGGAGGCGCTAAGCGGTAGCGCCGTCAATGGACTTATTTTGGAAATAATGTAGCGCATAGTATAAAAACTAGCTACTGGCCATGTATATAACAACGAATCGTAACCTCTGGAGCACCCAAGTTACACTTAGCGTTCAAATCGCGCTAGCATTGCCTGACTTTGCCACCAAGTTCGGCGCTAGCTTCGTCTATCTCGTCTTCGTCGTTTACGGTGCCACCTACGGGCACACTACGCTGCGCTATTCGTTTCTTTCTCTATAACTTCTCCTAAACTACGACGCTTACCACTTGCTAGGTAGCACCCGAGGCGCTATCGTCTAGCGCACCGCCCTATCACCTCTGCTTGAGCACACCGGGACCCTGCCGGGACTCCTCACAAACCCGTACGCCAGGCACTGGAGACGGCGTTGTACTGCGTATACGTCCAGCGCACCCAACCACAGTTGGCGTCATCATTTTGGAGCCCACCGCGAGGGGTTCTATTGAGGCAGAATTCCGCCGGAAACTCGAGCCCAGCGACAGCGCCGCCTCCTGTTGGAGAGCGCGTTTGAGCAAACCTTAACTGAGTCACCACACTTACCAGGCGCGCTACCGAGGCAGACTTTAGATCAGGAGCTTGAAGCCGCTCCAGATAGCTTGGCTGAAAGCTTCTTCCCATTTTCCCGACCGTTTGAATACTTAGCAGGTGAAAACCATACACCGCTTACTCCTTTGGAAGAGCTGTCTAGGTCATTATCGCCAGAACCTAGCGACTCAGAATTACCCGAGCCAGTACCAACTACAACTACGCCAAGCGAAACTACCACTAACACTACTATTCCCACCACGGCGTCGACGCCAGCTAGTATGGAGCAAGCAAACACACCGCGTATGCCGCCAAGAAACCACTTCTCGTCGCCAAAATGGGACGAGACGAAACCTCGCGAGCTAACACAGTATTTTCGAGAATTGGAATATTTATTACGCGACTGCCGAGTCACCGACAACACACAAATGAAAGAATACGCCGCCAGATACGTTTCCTACGATACCGCGGAATCCTGGACGGGACTGGATGAGTTTCAAGGATTAACACGAGAAGCGGTGCCAAGGTCGTTTACCTACGAGGAATGGAAAAAGGCGATCATTAAACTGTACCCTGGCGCTGAGGAATCCACGCGCTATACCGTCCTTGAAATCCAGAAACTGGTACAGGATACCTTCGCTACGGGCATTTATACACTAGGCACGCTATCTACTTATTATCGAGATTTCCAGCGAATTGCAAGATGGCTAGTACAGAATGGCAAACTCTACCGGAACGAGGAACGGCGCTTATTTCAACAAGGCATTCCAACATCACTTTGGACTCGTATAGCTCGCCGCTTAGAAATTCTTAAGTCCGACCACCATCCTGAGGAACCCTACGATATAGAAGACGTTTTTGAGGCAGGTAAATGGATACTAAAAGGAACGGATACTGGCATCCCCTTCCAGCGACCTTCTAGCACTGATAACGGAGGAAAAGCGCCACCTGTTGCGGCGCCAGCACCTAGCGCGACTAACAATCAGGGAGGTTTTGTCAAGAAGGAGGATCTGGAAAACGCAGTCAACACGGCCGTCGCAAACGTTATGAGCAAATTGGAAACGTTAATCTCGACCAGCCTTAATGCGCCACGAGGTAATATGCAATCCGGTCCTTGTCACTTCTGTGGTGAGGCAGGACATACGATGACTCGCGGACGCTGCGCTATCCTCGAACAATATCTACGCCAAGGAAGAGCACGTCGAGGCGCCGACGGGAAAATAGTCCTACCTTCCGGCGCTAACATCCCTCTATATCCTGAGCACCGAACCTTCCAGGGGCGAATTGATGAATGGCACCGACGTAACCCTGGGAACTTAGCGACGGGCAATCTCAATAGTACGGCCGCGGCGGAGGCAGAAACAACTCCACAACAGGCGCTAATTCATGAAGTACTCCAGCTTAACGCTGTTAGCGAGCGACCGACGTTGTCACGGGAGGAGAGGATCGAGACGTTGGAAAGGGAGCTAAAGTCGCTAAAGAATCAGGTTTTCGATGGTGTCGAGATTAAAAAGAGCAAGCAACCGTTAAAAGACTATAGACCTTCAGGCGCTACGACCGATCCAGCACCGGCAAAGCCTTCGAATTCCAGTATCAACGACGACACACCTGATACGGCCAAAGCACCAGCTAGCACGGAACCGCCACTTCACCCGTATTCAGGACTTGCCGGTAACTATGCTCCGCCTATCAACCGAAACTTTGGGGCGCCAGACAAGCCAGCAGGAGGCTACCGACCAACGGCACCAATCTACGACATAGAAAAATCTAAGCAAGTATTCGATCGTATTATGAAAAGTCAAGTCACGATGTCGGTAGGGGAGCTATGCAGTGTGGCGCCAGACGTCAGGAATCAGATGCGTACAGCGGTAACCCCTCGACGGAACGTAGCTAACAATGTAACGGCGGTGGACGAATGCGACGACGCGCTACCTGGATTCGCGTACATAACCGAGACGGTCGCGTCGGAAATCAAAGAAGAGGCCGCGCCACCTAAAGAAGCTACGTCCATTGACCCGGTCGAAACTTACCTTAAATCGCTAAGATCTAGCGACGATCCCGCCGTCCTCACTGTAGCCCAAGACTCTCACGCGATTCGCTCGATCATGTTGACAGTTGATGGAAAAAGCGAGATAGAGTCTATAGTGGACAGCGGATCACAGATTATTTCAATGGCTGCCGACGTCGCTAACGAGCTTGGCATCATTTACGACCCGACCATCATTCTTAATATGCAAAGCGCTAACGGCACGATTGATCGATCCTTGGGAATGGCTCGTAACGTGCCATGCGCTGTTGGCGATCTTACGTTTTATCTTCAAATACACATTCTTAGATCGCCTGCGTACGACTTATTATTAGGGAGGCCCTTTGACGTCTTAGCCCGATCAGTAGTCAAGACGACGTCTGAAGACGAAACGACGCTAACTATTAGCGACCCTAACTCAGGCGTCAGAAGAACGGTACCAACATTTCCACGGGGGAAATTCCAGAAACCGGGACCGAGAAAGCGACCTTATGTTAGCGACGACCCTTGCGAGTGTTTTCCGGCGCCATCGAGGAGATGAGTGATGGGGATCATGGAGATGAAGCGCTTATCTTGGACTATAACCATCGGACTGGGCAAGTAAATTTTATATCATATACCCCTTTAGCCCATGAAGTCTTGAATTCTTCTTCGTCGCTTACTAGCGAAGCGTTATCCTACTTATACCTCACTGCGTCAGATATTACTGAAAACCTTTCAACAGACACTTATTTCGTTTCTACTCCCGACTCTAAAGAACCTTTGATATCAGGTTTCGCTAGAAACCGTGACTCTATTTATAATACGTTTGCTAACAATAGTACCCCTAAGCGCAAAGGGGTTCAGGTCAAGAAGAAATATAAACCCGTAGCGCTTAAAACGAAGCCGGTAGCGAGCGCCGTACCCGAGGAATTTCGCATCGAAAGAAAAATAATAGGCGACCCTTTGGCTACCCTGCCAAAACTCGATCCGAATCCACCACCCTTTGAACCAACAGGACGATTTACAGAAGAACGAAAGGCGCTATTTCTTAGCGCCCACGATACCGGCTTCCTCTCGACGGAGGAGATGAACGTACTAGTCGACATCATGCAAAAACAGAATGAGGCTTTTGCATGGGAGGACTCAGAACGCGGTAAACTTAGAACTGACTTCTTTCCACCAGTGGTCATCCCAACCATACCGCACGTACCCTGGACTGAACATAACCGACCCATACCCCCGGGCATCGAAGCCGAAGTCTGCCAAATTATTCGCTCCAAGATAGCGGCAGGTGTATACGAGCCTTCTAATTCGGCCTACCGCTCGAGGTGGTTCTGCGTACTAAAGAAAAACGGGAAGCTACGTATAGTTCACAGCCTAGAACCGCTAAACAAAGTCACCATTCGTCATTCAGGGGTACCGCCATTTCCCGATCACGTCGCTGAATCTTTCGCGGGACGAATATGTGGCGCTACCCTGGATTTGTACGTAGGCTACGACGAGCGCTTAATCCATCCTTCCTCTCGCGACTTGACGACATTCCAAACACCGTTTGGGGCGCTACGACTAGTCACACTTCCTATGGGATGGACAAACTCGGTACCGATATTTCACGACGATATTACGTTTATCCTACAGCCCGAAATACCCCACCATGTGCTCAGTTTCATAGACGACGTAGGAGTTAAAGGCCCGAAGGATTGGCGATTGGTGGATGGCAAGCCCGAAGTTCACCCGGATAACCCTAATATTCGCATGGCGCTATGGGAATTCTTTCAACTGGTTAACCGAGTACTTCA
This sequence comes from Macrolepiota albuminosa, assembly GCA_027475525.1. Taxonomy (NCBI): domain Eukaryota; kingdom Fungi; phylum Basidiomycota; class Agaricomycetes; order Agaricales; family Agaricaceae; genus Macrolepiota; species Macrolepiota albuminosa. The sequence goes on along the minus strand of JAMWFC010000066.1, from coordinate 67,201 downwards.
GCGCATGAAGTATAGTGGCGGGACGTTTTCAGGGCACAAGCTCGTTCTTTGCGCACCGCAGTTTAAAATTTTGGGGCACGTTTGCACGCCAGAAGGCAGGATTCCAGAAAAGAGCCGATTAGCGCTGTTGGAGAAATGGGGGGTCTGTCATAACCTCTCGGAAGTTCGCGCGTTCTTGGGCACTGTAGGGGTGCTGCGCATGTTCATACACCATTTTTCTCATCGCGCAAACGCCCTTAATCGCCTAACCCGTTCAGGGGTCCCCTTCGAATTCGGACCCGATCAAATCAATGCCCAGAAGGACTTAGTAAAGGCGCTACAGGAAGCGAAACCATTGGTACCCATTGACTATACTACCGCCGATCCCGTTATACTTGCTGTTGACACATCATATATCGCCGTTGGCTTCTTCTTATGCCAGTGTGATAGCGCGAACCGGAAAATCAGGCGCTACAATCGTTTCGGATCGATTACCCTTAACGACCGAGAATCGCGCTACAGTCAGCCCAAGCTAGAGTTATATGGCTTGTTTCGATCGTTTCAGGCGCTGCGCATGTACCTCATTGGGGTACGAAATCTCATTGTCGAGGTCGACGCACGATACATCAAAGGAATGCTTCAGAACCCTGATATTCAACCGTCGGCCAGTATGAACCGCTGGGTAGTAGCGATATTAATGTTTCACTTCGAGTTAGTACACGTCAAAAGTGCATTCCACGGGCCGGACGGATTATCTAGGCGACCCAGACAACCGGAAGATGAAGCGCTAGACGATAGCGACAATGATGTATTTGACGACTGGATTGATCGATTGCATGGTTTCGTGCATATCATTCAGCTGCCTATTCCGGCGCTTCGCGAAGACCAACCAGTTTCAAATTGGCTCCACCCTATTGTTCCGTACCAGCCCCGACCATATCAGGCATCATCAACTTTTTACACGGCCAGTATCTATAACGTCGCTAAGCCATCTAACGATCTAAAGATAGTTGAGGAACCAAGACCCTTGCGGGAAGACAGTCATAACTTACCATATTCGGCGGTACCTCGAAGCGCCAAAGCTAAGTCAGAAGATCAGCGGGTGGACCAGGTTAGGAAGTGGCTACAGGATTTGCGACGACCATCAGACCTTACGGATACGGAATACGCCACCTTCATTCGATACGCGACGACCTTCTTTATAGTGGAAAACCGACTTTGGCGACGAAATAGAGATGGCGCCCACAAGCTAGTAATTAAACCGGACAATCGAATTAGAATTCTACGCGCTATGCACGATGACTTGGGACACCGTGGACTCTACGCAACAAGAGCGAACCTTTTGGAGCGCTTTTGGTGGCCTCAAGTTAGCGCCGATATTGCGTGGTATATTCGCACTTGTCATCTCTGTCAAATCCAGCAGACACGTCAGGTTCTTATTCCCCCAACAGTAGCGACCCCAGCGCCGCTATTTGGAAAAATATATATCGACACCATGCACATGCCCAAGTCAGGGCGCTACAAGTATATCATTCAAGGAAGGTGTTCCTTGGTACATTGGCCGGAGTTCCGTATGCTCCAACGAGAAAATACAGACGCTATAGCTAAGTGGCTCTTTGAGACGTTATCTGCAGATGGGGAGCCCTTCACGAGATCGTCACAGACAATGGAGCGCCAATAGTTAAGGCGCTCACTTAGACGTTATCTGCAGATGGGGAGCCCTTCACGAGATCGTCACAGACAATGGAGCGCCAATAGTTAAGGCGCTCACTTATCTAGCAAAGAAGTACAACATTCAACACATACGGGTTTCTGGTTACAATAAGCGCGCCAACGGAATCGTAGAAAGGCCTCATTTCGACGTTCGACAGGCGCTATTTAAGGCGGTCGATGGTGACGAAAGTCGCTGGAGCGAAGCGACTTATTCGGTCTTCTGGTCAGAGAGGGTTACCGTACGAAAAAGGATGGGTTGTTCACCCTACTACGCGGCGACAGGCACCCATCCACTCCTCCCGGCCGACATAGTGGAAGCTACTTACTTACAGCCACCCCCGAATTCGATACTATCTTCCACCGACATGATTGCTAGGCGCGCTATAGACTTACAGCGACGCATGGAGGATCTCGAGCGCTTACACGAAGTAGTATTTCAAACTAGACGACAAGCTGCGCTACGATTTGAAAGCGAGCACAGCGCCACGATTAGAGACTACAACTTCACCTCTGGCGCCCTCGTACTAATGCGCAACTCAAAGATCGAAGTTACCCATAACAAAAAGATGCGACCTCGGTATCTGGGACCCCTAATAGTGGTTTCCCGCAATAGGGGAGGTGCCTATGTACTCTGCGAGTTGGACGGCTCAGTTTTGCATCGACCAGTAGCGGCGTTTCGACTCATCCCCTACTTAGCGCGGGAACACATTCCCTTACCTTCGTCAGCGCTGGACATTGACACGGCTAAACTACGAGAACTGGAAGAAACGGAGTTAGTGGATGATGACGACACCCCTGTTGACGACGACGAAGAACAGTAAAGGAAGGCGAAGGACGAGGCGCTAGGTGTTAGCGCCCCCGTTAAGTAAACTTAGGTCATGTCTCCCTTTCGGAAGGCATGTTGGATGACATAAATAGCTATGGTACAGGCGAGAACACAAAATCAACTACGGTTACTACGTTACGAGCTACGCTGAAGAAGACCGGCGACGAGAACCTCGGACTCGCTCCCTGGGCCGCCTAAAGGAGGGAGGACCGCCTGGAGGAGGAAGAGGGGCGCCTGGTGAAGGCACCGGAGTGTTCGAAGGCGGCGCGTTGTGAGATACGGCGGGAGGAACGCAGGATGAAGGAACTGGAGCGCTAGGAGTTGGCGCAGGAGGAGCGCCTGGAGGAGGGGCAGCGAGTTCGGGGGAAAGGTCCCACTCCTCGAAGGAAGGCTGAAGCGAAGGCGGGAAAGGAAAGATCACGCGGTCGAGAACTGCCCTACGGGCGCGGGACTCAACCAGGAGCGGAAGGGGAAGCCACGAGAGGCTCTTGGCAACGGCATGGAATTAGCAACCCAAGGTCAGAAGGAAAGAGCTATTGACTAACCAAACTACCAGTTTCCCGAAGAAGGCTCGCCAAACTTGCTGCGCTAGGCGTAATAGTCGACTGCGAACACATGAGCAACAAACAAGATACGCGCTAGCAGGAGGCGAACCGTGACCAGAGACTCATCCTGGTCTATCATCCATTCGGTGGAGACGTCCAACAGGATGCGATATCGGCGCACCAGGGTCATGGTATTTCCGTTTTCATGAGGGAAGCCCCCCGTAGGCATAATAGCCAGGAAATGTTCAATACGATCCAAGATCGCGGGGCGGTAAGGAAGTTCCGGATCTGGGAGAAGTATGGAGGGTGCTTGCATGATAAAATACTAACGAACTTAAGGGCGGCAGAGCCCATAAAATATCTCTAGCTACTTGCAGGGTCGCAGCGACTTAGGAACTTTTACATGGGCGAAACAATCACGAGGGGAGGGGGCGACAACAACGATGCAATTAATATACGACGACATTGGAAATCAAGAATCTAAAATCTGTCAGTTCTGTGGCGCTACGGAGAAGGGAAGATCACCTTACATAAACGACATGGGAGGCGGAAGCAAATCAAGGAGCGGGCAACAGGAGGAGACGCGCCCCGTCAGAGGGGCCACGAAAGAGGCGACCACCGGTAGAAGAACGAGGAGACTGGTGAAGAAGGCGCGGTTAGACAGGAAAAGAAAGGAGTAACGGGGTAAGGACAGACGGACCAGATAGTGGCTTTCTTCCAGCAGCAGCTCAAGACGCTCTCGCGTGGAGGTGGGAGGAATTTGCTTTAATTAGCGACTGTCAGCAAAGAAGAGGGCGAAAAAGGCAGGAGCGCACCTGAAAAATGCGACTCCAGGCCTTCTCCATACCGAACTGCATCAGAGGTTTGCTATCCGACCAGATCTCACAGGCCGCACGCAGCAACTGGCAGCGACGACTTAATTCGAGGACGCCATCGTCCAGTTCTGGCACGCTGCCAGTAGGATAGTGGTGAAGGAAAGAGGTGACACGCTCTAGGAAAGTGGGAGGGTCCATCATGACGTGAGCACGATCACAGCGGGGAGTCCACACCAGGCCGGTCGGGCTGGTCATCGCGAAGACTGATGAGATCCAGTTGATGCATATGCAATTTATAGGACACGGCTAGAGTTAGAACGGCGACAGCGTGGGAGGACGTTTCACAAAGAACGAGGACCCTGACGAAGATACTAGCCAATGAGAGGCGCTTGACTCATGGTTGGATCGCGCAGAAAGGAAATCGCCATTCTAGACTAGCGCTTATGCTCACCATCACCGAATAGCCACAAAGCGATCACTGGTTTTCTATTTCTTTATACGCGTTACTTCTTACATGGATCCGCTCACCATCACCGAATAGCCACAAAGCGATCACTGGTTTTCTATTTCTTTATACGCGTTACTTCTTACATGGATCCGCTTATTTATTTACAGACAGTTCCTATTTTCTACTTAGGCTGGCGCGGTAATGGCTATTGGGCCGCGCCGGCAACAGGGGTTTTTGCGCCATGATGATCTACTGAGCGTTTCCCCTTTTTACTTATTTTCTTTTGATTACTTACAAACTGACGATTTGAAGCCAAGGGAAGCGTTTATTATAGGATCACATACTACAAAGTTCGTATCAAAAAGACTAAGTCCATAAAAGTTTAAAAGCGCTAAGGGTCGGCAACTACGGATCATACTCGGGAAGGGCGGGATCGCCCAAAGGAAGCAAGTCCCCGTCCTGGATCGAGTTACTCGCTTGCCACTCAAGCGCAGCTGTAATATCGTCATGGAGCTCGAGAAGGAGGCGCTCGCGGCGAGCTAAGGTAGAAACGCGAGGACGCAGGTTTGCAAGTTCGCGACCAACGGCTTCGGTCGCATCCTCGATATGGCGGAGTTGCTGGCGAAGGTCGGCAGAAGGGCGGAGAGGGGTAACAGGATAGGAGAACTCGTCCCCGAGCCAAGGGAAGGCGTCACCAGAAACTCGCATGGCGGGAGGGGGAGTCCAAAAGGGATCGAACTTATGGAAGGTTAGAAAAGGGGAGAAATGGGGGAACAAACAAAAACGGACGTACCCGGACAGTTACAGGCGCACGGGGTGTCCACTCATGGCGCTCGTCGCCGGGGGACATAGCTCGGGCGGAAGAAAGATGGATGCCGTAGGGAGGCAAGTATCTCCAGCGGCGACGACGCTCACCTTCCGGCACCAGGGTTCCTTCGGATTCCGGCGCCGCAGAAGTCTCGCGACTACTAGGAAAAGAAGAGGAGCTGTGGGGAGGAGTAAGGGACGGAGTAATAGGGAGAGCCACCGGAGTGTCGCTAGCCGCAACCGACTCGGGGGCAGGGGTAGCGCCAGCGTCAGACATAACGACATCTTCGGCAGCAGGGATAGCCACGACGACGGGAACCGGAGTGGGGGACCTATCAGTCAAGAAGTTAGCACGCGGAGAGAAGAGGAGTTAGGGAAATGCGTACTGGTTACCACTGGGGTCACTCTGACGAGGGTTAGCGGCGATAGGGGGAGTAAGGCGAAGCAGGAGAGCGCGTACCGCCAACAGCGCATCGGCATCAACAACGGGCTCAGCTTCATCATCATCCTCTCCCTCGGCATCCCTCTCAGTACCTTCCCCCTCATCCGTAGAAGACTCGGTCGAAGACAAAACCACAGGCGTAGCAGGCGCTAGCTCGCGGCGCTTACCAGGAGACGCGACAACAGGCTTACGCTTCGAAAGGACGGGACGACGAGGAGAGCGAGCAAAAGGTGCCGCTACGGTAGTACCATCCTGGGTAGTCGGCAGCGCCAGGCTGGCTGCGCTGATTACTGTGGGTTGGTGAGTAGCCGCCAAATCACGTTGCTGCAGCACGAAGTCCCGGGCGTTACGAACCAACACTGCGCGCTCATAGTTCCTTTGCATAATGGCGTCCCTACCACGTTCACGAGTACGAATCCCGTTGAAGGCGCAGCCTCGTTTCAACGCATCGCACCGATAGCAAGGCAGAGACGCGGTAGGAAACCAGCAGCCCTCAGGGTCGTTCTCAGACCAACACTTGTCACACTAAGAAAGAAGTCAGCGACGGCATGAACCTCCAAAGGGGCAAAACAGTGCTTACCGCGCCAATCTTTGCCCTAAACGCGCGACGCTCCAAGGGCGCAACGGTAACCTTCTTCTTGCCGCCCAGCACTTGGACACCAGCCGGAACGCCGGTATCAATGACGGTAGTATCACGGCGAAGGCGCAAAAGGTCGCGAAGCTCCGCGTCGGTGAACATGGTCTGGTTAGGCGCCTATCGACATTAACATTTAGGCGCTAAAGTCAAGCGACAACAAGCAAAGCACTTACGACATACAAAGGGGGAACACGAGCAGGGAGATTGATCTGGAAAGGGGGAGAAGTCAGAAAAATGGAGTAAGGAAGATAGGAAAAGAACGCACGGTACGTTTGGGAGGAGAACTAGCACGAGCAGGAGGCGCTCGTTCAATAACAATGGCGAAATTACGCGGAGGACCGTGAGAAGTTGGGCGCGTCGGGCCGGGTCGTGGCTCGCTACGAGAAACGGCAATACGTTTGATGGCCGAATGGGGAGGGGCAGTACGGACGGGAGAAGCAGCGCTTGGGGCAGGGCGAGTGGAAGAAGCAGCGCCACGAAAAGGGCTGCCAAGAACAGAAGGAGGCGGAACAGAAGTCGAAGAAGGAGGGGCGGTAGGAACAGAAGGGACAGTAGAGGCCGAGGGGGCAGTAGGAAGACTGGCGACGGTGGGAGACGTAGCAACCGACTATTCAAGGATTAACAGTGGAAAAAGGGGAGAGGAGAAGGAAGGACTTACTTCGCTAACCTCGGTGCTAGCCAACAACGCGTCGATCTCGTCAGATAGGGAAGGAGCCTAGTATGGGCGCTGAACCTTAGCGCCACAACGCCAAAATCAAACTTAGAAAACTTACGAAAAGGTCCGCGAAAGGGCGCAACCAATCGGCACCCTCATACTCATGGTACCGGGCCACGCACCACTCGCGAACCTCGTCACCCCGCTCCCAGGAACTGTCGGAGCCGCGGACCACGAGCCAGCGCCGATAGAGTTGCATAATACCAGGGACGGTTTGTGGCGCATCGGCGGGACCGACAGACTTAGCGCGATCAAATAAATAGGAGGCCTTAGCCAGGAAATTGCGGAGAGCAGAGGCGTCGAAAGAAGTGGACATACTGGAAAGATGGGAAGGAAAACACGGGGAGGTGAAGTACGGAAAACGACTTTTATAAGGCGCCGGCGGCATTATACGGACCGTAGCGCAGTCAAATTAACGACGGCGTTTGACTGAGGACAGTCAATTTTTCAGTTGGGGGGAGATGATAGGCTTCTACTCGGACTGAGCGCATCAAGGGACATTATAGGCCGACCAACACTTGACACACTAAAGGCTCTAGCGACCAGCCTTGGGTACAGAGCAGCCCTAGCGCGGGCGCTCTATGGCAAGACTTGTCCATTCATCTCAACCACCAGTATCAGCCCCTCAGCGCACTCCACTCAGTTACTTTGAAGACCAAGAAGACTCAGGACTCATAGCGCTAGCATAACGGCGGGAGGGGACTCTGACCAAACCCCGATCAGTACTGGAAGGAGTTAGCAATTGGCGCTGTCAATCACCGAGGCACCTCAATCAGAAGTCTAAAAGAATCAATGACGACGAGACAGGATACACGCAGACCCGACATTTAAATCTATCAAAAGATGGTACAATGTTTAGCGCCGGAATTAGCGCTCACGGCGTCTGTCGAGGATTCCCCGACCATACCCCGGGATGGCATGGCCAATCAAATTACATCAAAAAGTGAGCAAACTCGTACCACTTCTAAGTAGTTTTAGAGTCGCCGTTGGTCGCCGTCACCCATGTGCTGCAGGTCGCCGTTGACAGGTGGCCGTTAGCTACAGTCACGAAGGGAGGCGCTAAGCGGTAGCGCCGTCAATGGACTTATTTTGGAAATAATGTAGCGCATAGTATAAAAACTAGCTACTGGCCATGTATATAACAACGAATCGTAACCTCTGGAGCACCCAAGTTACACTTAGCGTTCAAATCGCGCTAGCATTGCCTGACTTTGCCACCAAGTTCGGCGCTAGCTTCGTCTATCTCGTCTTCGTCGTTTACGGTGCCACCTACGGGCACACTACGCTGCGCTATTCGTTTCTTTCTCTATAACTTCTCCTAAACTACGACGCTTACCACTTGCTAGGTAGCACCCGAGGCGCTATCGTCTAGCGCACCGCCCTATCACCTCTGCTCGAGCACACCGGGACCCTGCCGGGACTCCTCACAAACCCGTACGCCAGGCGCTGGAGACGGCGTTGTACTGCGTATACGTCCAGCGCACCCAACCACAGTTGGCGTCATCATCGTCCAATGTGCCCTGATGTGTATGGCGCCCTGTACTGGTGTTCAGTTCCCCTCTAAAGAAGCCATGCCTGCATTTTGTGTCCCTCTAGCTCTCCATCATGTCCTGTATGGTATACGCCAAGCTTCCCTTGGGTTTCCGTCTCTCTTGCAATCTGCCATGACTTTAGATGTGTTAGTGCATCGCCTTTCCATCTTAGGAGTATAGTCCAGTGTTCACTTGTAAAATTGTCAACAATATTCATTACATATAAATATTCGTTTTGTGAGACAACGGCCTGAGGCCCAGTAAGGTCTACCCATACGATCTCTAAATTTTGCGTCGCTCTCTGCCCTTTCTCCCACACCTTAGGGACAGTACTCCTGGTCTGTTTACCAAGGATACATGAGTCACATTTGGGCGGTTTTGACGGAAAGGTGGCAGGCGCACCTGGTAACAGGCCAGATTTTGCCATCTCCATGATTGTTTGATAATTAGCATGCCCTAGACGGGGATGCCAAGTCTCGCAATCAGGGACATGGCTGACTGTGAAGGCGTGATGCCTGGTAGATGCGGAAGAGAAGTTTAAAGCATAGAGTCGTTGATTCAGGAGTAGAGTTCCTTGCGCAATGACAGTGCCAGTAGATTTGTAGATGAGTTTCATGGAAGTATCATCAAATAAAGAGTTCAGACTGGAAAGTCTTGCGAGTGCACTAACTGACACGAGGCAAACCATTGCGTTAGGGATGTATAGTGCATCTTCGAGGGTGATGGTGGCACCCTTTGTAATATGGATGCAGATGCTTCCTATTCCGATCGCGTTCACAGAAGATCCCCCTAGTCCTTTAACCACACGGGGTTGGATAGGACAAAGGGTGAGGAAATTGCTGCGGTATGGGGATATGTGTACCGTGGCTCTGGAGTCGATCAGGAATGGGCTTGACTCAATCGATACAATGGGCGCACGTTCAGCCTGTCGCATAGGGGATATGTCAGCTGCCATGACGTAGCTGTCAATGGGCTTTATGTATTGGGCCCAATTGATGGACGTGTTTGGCTCCTCAAACGCCATGAATCCTGTGCGCTCCCAGCATTCCATCGATAGATTTGCTATGAGGGGGGCAGAGGGTGGATTGGTGAAGCTGGCAAGTGCCGCTGAGTTGGACGACATAGAGATCTGAGTGAGGTTGGAGGGATCAACACGCCAAGTTTGTCCATCAGGACCAGTGACTGCGACATAGGACATTGTTGTATTAGAAGTAGGTGATTGGTCCTTCTTTGTCTTCAATGCCTTTTGAGCTTCTCGTGCATCTGAGAGCGTTTTTCCAGCCATACCTCCCCCTTTCTGAATGCAAAACGGTTTGGTATGTCCCCTGCACGGCCGTTTGAGCAAATAGCAATTTTCACAGCAGATACCACTGGGTCCATGATTGTGGCCTGGTAGGTCAGTTGTGCAGAACGACTTTCCACCCCCTTTTGCGTGTAAGGCTGTCGAACTGTTGTCTTTGGAGTTCAATATGTTCTGCGTATTCTCCATTAAGAGGCGAATATCAGTGGGCATGCAAGGCTTCTCCTTGGTGCCATTGCTGAGGATGGTGGAGACAGAGTTCTGCAGAGACTCGAATAAAGGGTCATTGAGGCTGTTCAGGAGAGCTATACATGTGAACAGGTCTATGTCGATTGCTCCTATGTCAAAAGCACGTTTAAAAATGTCGGTGATGCGGCCCGCCATGACTGGCAGTAGCTCAGAGGGGGAGCAATACGTAGATAGCGCCTCCTGGAGAAGACTGATCTGCTTTATCGGACCCTCTCTCTGGGCACAAGTCCTGAGATCCCCGAAGCATGCAGTGGCCCACCCGGAGGGGTTGGTATCACAATGCTCTATGTCATTGAGGGCAGATTTGATGAACGTGATGGCGAGTCTGTCGTTTAAGTGCCAATTGGCATAGGCGCGGGGTTCAGCTTTTTTGCACGCTCCAGTGATAGAAATTCCCTTTGGCATGGTTGTACTTCAGGCCTTCCCATTTGTGACGAATGACTCGCTTCGGGACAGATGGGCTGGTAGAATCGGAGGCCAGTACCTCTGATGACGGAGCCATAGGGTGAGAAATATGATCTGAGAATCAGAGATGGTTATGCCAGCAAGAGAGATCGCGAGTAGACAAAGAAGTATGCGGTAGAACACGTAGAGACAAATGCGAGATCAATGGTCTGGATATCCAAATGCTTTCTTGACACTTCAGAGAGTTGTCGAGAAACAATGGCCCATAACCTGTTAAAATTCAGACTATTGGTTAGACTAAGAATAACCATTAAGTATTCCTCAGTCCAGTATAAGTGACTATATTGTTCCGTACCTAAGAATAACCGTTAAGTATTCTAAAGTACAGTTAGTGATCTATTTATGTTGTGTAAATATGAACGACGTACCCTCAGTCCAGTATAAGTGACTGAGGGTCTTGTCTGAATGTAGTCCGATATATATACGAGTGTAGACAAAGGAAACAGTGGCCACATTGTAGTAGTGGCCATCTCAGAGACTATAGTGTAGATGTGGTCCTTGCTAGCGGCCCTGACGTGACATTGTGATATAGTGATATGTGAAGGGTAAGGATCAGTGGCTGTGTAAATCAGGGGTGAACCTCCAACATATCGTTCTTGAGGCTTCAACGCTTGAGCATCACACTGATGATTACCGTCGTCTGCCACCTGCCAATCCTACTAAATGTAGTAAATCTTGGTGTGTGCCACCTTCGTCTGTATCAATGTTGGAGTAGACTCTTATCTGTGGCGGCGGCGCCCCCAGTTACTTCTCGGTCTTTAAACCATTTCCTTTTTAGCTCATACTTACATCTTGATTGTACTATACAGTTTCCTAAGCCACCGCATTTTCTTTATGTTGTGTGCGCTGGAGTTACCACCCCTCAGTTCTTTATTCAAAGACTGAGGGTGCGTAATCACTACTTACTTATTTTATTTTTATCTTATCTATTCCTGTAGTTCTCAACACTTACTTCATACTACAGGTTAACAGAGTTCTTTATTCAAAGACTGAGGTTCTCGACACTTACTTTGTACTACAGGTTATTGGCCCCGTAAAGCATTCACTTACACAACACAAATACAAAAATGACTTCCCACACGTTCACAGGAGGGAACAGCAACCCTCCAACTTTTCCAGATGAATTTTTATTTGATGGCACAAATTACATTACGTTCAGAGACCAAGTCCTACTGGCCGCAAAACTCAGAGGCGCCAGGGGCTATCTCAACGGAACGATAGACACCCCAAACTCAAAAATGACACTACTGGCTCCCCAAGTGACAGAATGGTGGGACAAATCCCCATCTCACCAGGAATGGCAAGTTAGGAATGCGTGGGCGCTGGCACTAATAGTGTATAACACCAAAAATCCCATCGGCCCGGGAATCAAAATGTTGGACACTGCGGCAAAGGTCTGGTCAACATTGAAGGAAGCGTATGGGACTGTATCAGACTTGGGAGCGAATTCTGCAGAGAATGCTTTGAGAGCCACAAAGTATTCAGATGGGACTGACTTTCAGGAACATATTGCGAACCTGCGTTCCAAATGGAACCATGCCGTCAAAAAGGGAGCAGACATCAAGGATAATCAATTTAGGGCAATCGTAATCTCATCACTCCCAGCCTCTTGGGATAACATTGTGGCCTCGCTCCAGACTACAAAAACCTCAGTTGAATTAATTGCAGGCCTGAACATTCATTGGGAGCGTTTAAAGGAACAGATGATGGCAGGAAGTGATGCGACGTCGTCGGCCCTACTTGCAAAAACCCCTCAGCCTCAGAAAAAGTTGGTGTGCGTCAATCCAAACTGCGGACGCACCAGACACTCCATTGAGAACTGCTACTGGAAAGGAGGAGGGAAGGAGGGTCAATTCTCCCCAAACTTCGGACGCAGAAGGAATCATGTACCTGGCCAGACAACCCCAAAATCGCAGACTCCTGCAGCCAACATAGCCACAACAACTCCTTCTCCACCTCAGACCACCTATGCCCTTATGGCCACCACAGACTTTGCCCCAGCCGCGGTATTTGACAATTTATTGAACCCGTTAGAATTGTACCTGTCTAGCATGGAAATATCGACTAGCGCATTTGCCCTTTCCACTCACGGTGAAAACGTACTCACCTACGCTGACTCTGGTGCAACCGATTATTGCTTCGTGAATCGTTCAGATTTTGAAGAGTACAAAACCTACACCAACCCCCGCCAGGGCGTCTCGGCAAATCACGGTGGCGTTTTTAGCATTCTGGGAGAGGGAACCGTGAGACAGACGGTGACAGTCAACAGCTACACTTCGCAGCTGGTATTCAAATCAGCCTTACACACACCTGAGCTAGCAGCGAATTTAGTATCAATTGGAAAATTTGATGACCTCGGGTTCTCTGTGGTATTCAAGGGTGGGAAGGCTAGCTTTGCAGATCCAACGGGACACACCTTTATGATAGGTGAAAAGAAGAACCGGATGTACCTACTGGAACTTCGACCAACTTCCATTGAAGGACGTGTCTCAGATAAGCTTACCCTAGACCCTAATTCTGATCCCAAAGCTACCTCCCCAAAGGTCCTAGTTGCGTCTTTGTTGGACAAACCGGTTACTCTTGACATCTGGCATCGCCATTTTGGCCATGCAGGCCTGCAATCCATCAGGAAGCTGGTCAGCCAAAAATTGGTAGACGGACTTCACGTCCAAGGCAAGTCTGACGCACCTGGTCTGTGTGAAGATTGCATTTACGGGAAACAGACTACGCGGCCATATGATGGAGTATCTGAGGATGTTCAGGTTGCAGGTGAGAAGGTGTATATAGACCTCTGGGATCCCGCCACTGTGGCTTCATTAGAGGGCGCACTGTACCTAATGATGTTCACTGACGCAGGGTCATCTTGCCTGAAAGGCACGTACCTATCGAACAAAGCAAGTGACACAACCCTGACGGCCCTGAAATCTTATGTCACCGAGGCTGAGCATCAGACAGGGAACAGACTGAAGGTCATCCAAGTCGACGATGGGAGGGAATAGGTCAACCACCTTTGGCATAAGTACTGTCAGGAGACCGGGATTGTTCTCAAACCGGTTGTCCCTTATGTCCACTCCTAAAATGGTGTCGTCAAGCAATCAATCCACACAGTCTTCAATGGCGTCTGTTGCCTTCTTGCTGAGAGCAACCTCCCAAAAAGCCTCTGGGCCGAAGCTGCCGAAACTATCATTTACACTCAGAATTGCTTACCGTCCACATGCCACCCTGACCTCGTTCCGGAGGAGAAGTGGACAGAGAAGAGACAGGATGTCAGTCACTTACGTCTGTTTGGCTGCATAGGCTACGCTAGGGTGCCTGAGGAACTGATCCAGTCCAAACTCGACCCTAGATTAGTCAAGTACGTGATGGTGGGATATTCAAGCTACGGCTATCGCCTCTATGACAGAGTGAATCGCTTGATCGTCACCAGCAGGAGTGTTATTTTTGAAGAGGGTGTCAGTCACCGTACCCTCACTATCACAGACTACGACGACCTTGAATCTACCCTCCCTGTTATCTCCAACCCAGCTGTGCCACCGATTCTGCCACCAAGGCAACAGGTGGCACCTCGCATCCGCCAGACTGATGGCCCCTTGCATCCATCAAACCCCGAGCCTACCCTACAGTCCAAGCCTCAACCTGCCACCCAGCCAACTGAATTCCCTACCGCACTGCGACGATCCACCCAGAATATCCGACTAAGTCGTGCCTTGCTGGAGGCTCATGAATCACTTGCCACCCAATCCGACGCCCAGGTCGTGGGTGAAGAATGGGCTGAGGGTGAGGAAGCTCCTGAGGCATTAGTCGTCACGAGCACGGCATTCTTGTTTCTGGCTTCGACCAAGGCTGGGGATCCTAACGCAGCACCTCGGAGCTACTGGGACGCGATGAAGACACCAGATTTATGGGTGCCAGCTATGGCAGCGGAACTGGACGTGATGGATAAGAAAGAGGTCTGGGACGTTATTGATGCCACAGACGTACCTGTTGGGAAGAAGCTCGTCGACTGCATGTGGGTTTATGCGAATAAGTACGATGCAGAGGGAAATATCGTAAAGAGGAAGGCGCGCCTTGTGGCAAAAGGATACACCCAGGTTCATGGAGAGGATTTTGACAAAACATATGCATCAGTCGTTTGACTCGAGTCCATGAGGATGACAGTAGCGGTAGCCGCGGCTTTGGATATGCACGTTTGGCAAATTGATTTTGTGTCAGCTTACTTGAATAGCAAGCTGGAACACGAGGTCTATATGAGACCGCCACCGGGTTTTCTGAGAGGGGAGGGAAAGGTTTTGCACCTCAAGAAAACCCTATACGGCCTCATGCAGGGTGGCCACAATTGGTGGCACAACCTCGACCAGGCCTATGACAAACTTGGTTATCTTGCGTCACGCGCTGACAGCTGCGTGAGATATAAACATACTGGCAGCGAACATACAATCACCGACAAGTACAACGACGATGTATTGGGTGCCTCTACAACTAGAGAGGGATCGGTTGCAGCTAAGTCGGACTTAGGGGAGAAATTCAAGGTAAAGGATATGGGGGAGTTGAAGTACATCCTGGGTGTTCATTTTGACAGAGACCCTAATACTGGAGATATTGCACTCTCACAGCGAGCATACCTGGAGCGAATGCTGGAACGCTTCGGGTTTCGAACTTCAAGCCCCCGTAAAACACCGCTACCCGCAGGCCTGGTCCTGACCGAGTCCCAGTCCCCACAGACCGATGACGACCATCATTACATGCAAGACAAGCCATACCGCAAGGCCTTGGGATCCCTCATGTGGGCTCAGGCTGCCACCCAACCCGATTTGTCTTTCACGGTTGGACTTCTTGCACGTTTCCAAACTAACCCCGGACCTGCTCACTGGAGGGCATTGGCTCACATGATGCAGTATGTGAACGGGACATTGGACTACCACATCCTTTATTGGCGTGGTGCTGACATCAAACCAGTCGGCTATGTCGATGCCGATTATGGTGGTGACTTGGATTCACGCAGGTCTACGGGGGGGTATGTATTCACTATGGCTGGGGGAGCCATATCTTGGAGCTCCAAACGACAACCCACTGTTGCCCTCTCGACCACGGAGGCAGAATACATGGCTCTGACCCGTGGAGCCCAGCAGGCTATGTGGATGTTTAACTGGCTCATGGAGGTTGACCTCGCTCAGACATTACCGGCTAAACTTCATATTGACAACTCTCCCGCGCTCTCGCTCGCTCAGTATACAAAAGGACACGCCCAAGCCAAACACATCGACATCAGACACCATTACATTTGGGAATGCGTGAAGCTTGGCGAGATAGAGGACATCCATATCCCATCTTCTGAAAATCCAGCCGACTTATTCACAAAACCTCTTGGACGCGTCACACACTCATACTTGGTAGGACTCTTGGGGCTTGACTCACAGCTCAAGTCTGGGGGAGTGTTGGAGTAGACTCTTATCTGTGGCGGCGGCGCCCCCGGTTACTTCTCGGTCTTTAAACCATTTCCTTTTTAGCTCGTACTTACATCTCGATCGTACTATACAGTTTCCTAAGCCACCGCATTTTCTTTATGTTGCGTGCGCCGGAGTTACCGCCCCTCAGTTCTTTATTCAAAGACTGAGGGTGCGTAATCACTACTTACTTATTTTATTTTTATCTTACCTATTCCTGTAGTTCTCGACACTTACTTCGTACTACAGGTTAACAGAGTTCTTTATTCAAAGACTGAGGTTCTCGACACTTACTTCGTACTACAATCAACAAATTGCAGTTAGCACAGCCTAGCTTCCGATATACTTCCGATCTAAGTAAGTTCCGGCCATATTACATGCCTTGATTGGAATCGAAAATCGTCTGCATTAGTGTCCCTGCGATTTGAGACAATTACACTTGCTCTTATGCGATAGAGCCAACTGAGAAACTATCAAATTTGGTTATAGAACGCAATGTGTCAAGATCCAGCTGCCATCTGTTTGGACGGATGTTGGTCATTTGGTAACCACAATGCTGTATTCGGACTCTTCAATGATTTGTCAGCCAGGATACATATATGGATGTTTTCTGTCTTCTCAAACTTATCGATTGATACGCACTTTGCCTCTCTCAATCATGTCTGCCACAGACGCTCCTAGCTCCAATGTACTTGCGGAAACCTTAGCGCTTCTCAAATTTTTCCCCCTCACCTACTTGAAATACGAAATCCACACTTATCAAAGGCAACTCCATGATAGTGTTTTACCCGACGACTCAAGTGACTTTGAACAAGATTTGGAAATTTTCCGCATGCTTGAGACCACCGCAGTCACCCTCTCTACCACTGACAATGAAAGTTTTGTTGCTGCTGCCATTGAAGGATCGGTCAAGGACAATGGTCCGATCACCCTTGTTCTCGCAAAGAACAGGAACTCTAGTCATCATGACCAAGAGATCTCGGAAGAGTTTCTTCAAACGCTCCAACGTTCCATTGATTTTAAACAGGCTTTAAAGTTCCTCGTAATCCACGGTAGAGACAATATTAATGAACGCATTCGAACACTCCGTCAATCGTTTTTCAAGGAGTTGCTTTCATACATTGCCTCTCATTCCTTTGACGAGTCTGCAGGAGAAGAGTTTCGTAATCGTTTCACAACCACTGTCATCAATGACAGAAAGTGGGGAAACAAGTCTTCCCAGGAGATCCTTGAGTACATCATCGGATTCATTCGTTCGGTACAGGAACTGGATAACGACATTGAGGCCAGCCATACTCGCTTCGTCGACCTTGTTATCTATGCTCTCATGTTGAAGACTTCTCGATACATAGCATTCCTTGTACAGACAAGCAAGGATACATACGAGGATTGGTATTCTAGACTCAGGAGGTTCTGGAATGCCCTTGAGCAGATTGCCTATTTCCACAGGATCGAGAAACTTATGAGATTTGTCCACAAACGCACTGTCACAATTCGCTGGGCAAACAACGTATCAAATCCTTCGATAAAGAGTACTGATGCTGTTGCATGTCGACCACCATCACTACTAGCAAGACAGTTATTCATGGATTTCCTAAAGCCAGATCTCCGTTTTGGACCTCCGATCCCTGTAAATGTCCGGGAAGAACGATTTCAGGGCGTGGAAGAGATGGTGAAGCGGAGGGCCCCCTCTGGTTATTGGGACTCACCTGCTCAAGTATCTTTGTCTCTTCATCCTGAAATTCGCATCGCACTGGATCCAGCCATGACATCCGCGCCACATCGCCTAATTGGGTGTAGCATACGCAGCTGTCTCTGTTGTACTTTGTGGCTTGATGCCTACAGCCATCATGAGCCCTCAGTTCCCAGATGGTGGTTGTCCCGTTTTGGACAAGAGATTGATGTCGGATGGACTCTTCCTGGTGAAAATACTGGAATTGCAGCTATTCTCCCTATTGACCGAACTGTCCTTGAAGCCGTTCAGCAAGAAATGTATTACCGTATGCTTGAGTTCGTTGATATTCATGGATTACAGTATCTCTGACAGCTGTGAGGGCGATCATTTGGCTTCAATTTCTACGTCTAATAGAAAAATAGGCATCTAATGCCCCCGAATCTTCTCACACCTTTCATTGATCCACCTTCATTCGTGAGGTCCTGAACAATTGTACCATCCCAACGGGAATAAGAGACGAGTTAACCACTTCCCAGCTGCCAAACCGCTTCACCACTTCTTCACCATAGAGTGACACAAGCCATTGCTCGTACCAGTCGAGATCATCCCATGTACAATTAGTCTTCGCTTGCGACAGATAAGATTGTACAACAGGTGTCTTGTGTACCTACCCGTGGTCAATCCTTTAACCGTCAACATGTATTCATAGCGGCATCTCCATTCACACAACCACGACTCACGTAACGAAATGAATTCGTCGAAAGTCATATATTCTTCCTTGCCCAGGAAGGTTTGCGTGGGGTCGTCCCAAAAATCCTTGTAGTCTTTGTACACCGATTTATCTTGTTTAGCGAGAGCCTCAAAACTCAGTGCTTCCTCGTAATCGAAGCTCTGCGTCAGTGCAAACATCTCTATCATTGGATGACGAAGCTCGAGACCGCCTCTGCTGATGGGGAGGTAAAAGTATCCCTGCGGCAGGTTCTTGATACCGAAACGCGTCTCAACGACAGAGCGCAGGTAGACTACAGCACCCCCTTGAACATTTGGGAACAGTTCTTTCTGAATTCGGGCGAGGGTGCTGATGATATCGGTAAGATGACCGTTACCAAAGCACGGCGCGGGTCACCCACCGAAGTTCCTCACAAAGAAAGTCATGTACTTGTTATACACATTGACCCAACCAAAAACTGATTTTGTCGCTGAAAGCTGCCGCCGAAGCTCAACGATATGAACATCGACCTGTTTCTGGTCAATTACGAATCGGGTTTTCGATGGATCAAAATGTAGGAAACCCCAACAAATGTCACCCTCAGGAAGTCCAGAAGGGCCTCATCGTCCCGACGCATGTCGAACCAGTCTTACTTGCGTTGAACTTGAGACCAACAAGATCAGCATACACATTCATTTCCTTCCATCCCGTAGCGCATTTCTCTGGGTCAGCGTCCCAAAGCCAAAGGACATCATGCATAGCGGTACAAGAAGAGGCCATTTGCCTTCTGATTGACAGCAAAGTCCATGACAAACAGAATTACTTCACCGCAAACCATGCTAAGAGGATAGCTGAAGGGTGTTCCACGAACTCTTGTGCGAACCTGGCCAGATGGATCGCTTTGGAAACGCAGAGGCGTGCGAAGGAACCGATGGAAGAATGAAGGCCATTCTTTTGAGACACCAAAAAACTTGAGTATGGCGAGGATGGACTGGTGAGGGAGGGAAGGGCCGAACCACTCTAGGTCAGAGCGGACGACAGAATAGGACCCGTGTAATATAGTATTGAGCGAAGCTTCGGTAGCCATGATCTGTAACAGCTTCTGATTGACTGAAGCTGGGCTATCCTCACTGGATTGATCCAGGCGATTGTCATCATATTCAGGCGGGATTGATGCCAGCTGGATTTGTTGTCATTGTTACTGAGAGCTATAGGTGCAACAAGGAGCAATTAAGGCGATGTTCAAAGGGAAAATATCTGCGCAAGGGTGATTGCATTTGTGTGATGTTATATAGGGCTTCAGATACCTCCAGGAGGCAAGCAGGAACTAGATTACTCCTTATTCTTATGTTCCAAAATAGGCAGGCAGTCATGCATCCGAAAAATTCAACCATCCAGAAAAAAATCACTAAAGTTGCAACTTGTATATTGATTTACCACTCGTAAAGTACGTAATACACTAATGTACTCAACTTTTCAAAAGGAAGGGATACGGATACGGATACGATACGATGTTATGTTGTTTAGTAAAAAAAAAGAAAAGAAAAAGGGGAGGAGGGGGAAGGGGAGGGGTTACGGGAGTAAGGTAAAGTACGGTAGGACAAGGGTAGATAGGGTGGAATGAAGAGGGCGCGGAATAAGGACTTTTGAAAAAAAAAAGGGGGGGGGAGAAAAGAAGCGTAAAGGAGTGTCAAATAGCCAAAGTTCAACACATTCGAGGTTCGAGGTCGAGGGAAGGTGGGGTGAACGGACACGTGTACATAATCACATTTCATCCCTCGACCTCAACTCTAGGGGGTTAAACTTGAGAAAATAAACGAGGGGCGTGGGGGCGCTGGTGGGATGGGGGGGCGGAGGTGGAAGCGGGGGGAAGGGTGGAGGCGGGGGGAGGCAAAGGAGCGTGTGTCATTGAGCCCGCACCGACGTGCAAAAAAGACGGACGTGTATCGAATGACGAGCAAGAACGAACGAGATACATGTACACCTGCTAAAAGAACCTCTAAAAGTTCGTTCGAACTCGCGTTGAATCCTAGTCGTGCGCAAAGAAGCGCATAAGCAAGGAACCGAGGCAGTCGGGGCGGTAGGGAGCGGTCGGGGCGGTCGGGGCGGTCGGGGGAGGGGGAGAGGTTGGGAGGGGAGAAAGCGGAACTCCGCCGGAAGTCGGACAGTGATCGGGACCACATCCCAACACCCATCTCCCTCAACCAAAAAAAAAAAAAACCTAAACCCAAAATCCAAACACATCAATCCCACTTCACAAAAACCAAAAAACACAAAAACATACAAAATTCCAGACCTCGAATCTCGAATCTCTCGAAGTCGTCGCTCCCAAAGAACCAAAGGAAGGAAGGAAGGAAGGAAGCAGAACACGACCAGGCCTGGATCATTAGGGTAGAACCGATTCGATTCGAGACGAATCGAATCGAATCGGGCGGCAAAGAGTGGGGCGGGGGGAGGGGGGGGCGGTACGAGGATAATATAGTAGGGATTCGGAAACGAGAGAAGAAGGCGAAACGAGGGGAAAAGACGTGAAATACAAGACCTAAGCACCGAAAAATAATAATAAGAAGAAGAAAAAAAAATCATCGCGCACGTAAACAACTGCATGCATGAAGAACGTAGAAATTCGTGCAGAAAATAAGACGTGTGCAAAGGGGCAAAGGCAGTCGAACAAGAAAAGTAAACTATAGAACAAGACCAAAAAAAAAAAAGAAATAAAATATACTGGTTCAAGTAAAAAAGAAAAAAATCCCAACCAAGAACAAACGTAAAACGCAGAAACGCGGAGGGGACGTAAAAAAAAAAAAGAAAAGAAAAAAAGAAATTAAAATAAAAGAAACAAGTACGTTCACGTCATCAATAGTACTGATACACAGCGATAGGGATATAGACAATCCCTACATACTAAAAACACACATCGGCGCCCGTCCTCGTCCTCGGGATATACGCGTAGACAGGGGATTTGGAAAATACGGGGTTGAAGGAACTATAAGGTCGAGGGGGTCGAGGGATAAGGCGCCGACAATAATAAGATATACGATAGATACGGTTGGAGGCCGAGGTGTGGTCGAGGGCGGAGCGATAGGTGAGAAGGAGAGAAGAAGAGGCAGCGGCGGGGGTCATGGTATCGTCGCCGTTCGCAATCAGTTATCGATTATCGGTTATCGGAGAACGGAAGTGAGGAGTGCGGAAGGACGGAAATAACAATAATAAACGCCGATAAGGAAATTTGTTTGCGTCCTCTCCTCTTCATAACTTGATCGTCAATCGCTTGGTAGTGCATGGTAGTGTTACAAGATGATGCCGAGAATTCAAATGTTTGTTTTGCGTAATGCTTCAAGATATGTAGCAAGTCGCCTTTGCCGGGCCTCGAGTACCTTGGCCTGTCTAGAAGTGCGCTGCTGCACAAAGAACCCAAGAAAGAAGAAACAGAGACAGAACCCGAAAGCGTCGTAATCATGATTTGAGGGGAAAAGGGGGAGGATAGAGAGAAGATGGAAAATCGAGAGCGGACACAAGAGACGAGTTTGTTGCCGGATTTCCTTTTTCGGGATCGAGTGCGTTGCGTGCGGTATACAAGACGATAAAAGCCTATGATGACCGGCAGACGCCACGTACGATGAAGAGGATGGGCGTGTATATACAAGAAATTGAAATCCGGATATTGAAGACTCTGTGCAGGACGGAACGCAGCAGAGGGGATGGGTGGATAGTGGAGGGAAATCCCGACCGGCGTCTCCAGGGGAGAAGGCGTGTGCGGGCCGGGACGAGAGTAAGGTGGATAAAATCGCGCGGGTGTCCGAAAAAATGTAACCGTGGTGGGTAGAATGCGACCGTGTAGAAAACGAAAAGCGAGGAAAATCTAAAATTGGCAAAAATACCGTTTTCGAGAGAATCCCTCAAACAAACTCGGGATCAGGAAGTTCCTCCGGACTAGGAGAATTCTGGAAGGAGGAACTCGCAAAGTAGCCTTGAAGCTCCCTCTGAGCGTTTGCCTCGTACAAGCGCTCTCTGTGAGCGGGAGGGGGCGTGCGCATGCTTTTCCTTGCCAAAGCCAACTTGTTGAACAAGGCATTGACCTCGTCGGAAGCAGTCTCGGGACCGGACTCGTCGGAACTCATGTGAAAGACCATGCCGCTGTCACTAGGGGCACGCTTGTGGTTGCGTGGGCGTGGTTTATTGACTTGAGCAGGCGGTGGTTGGTGTGGAAGGACGGAACGATGTTGCTGATGTTGTTTAGGACGAGTAGGTGTCAGGAGAGCTGGAGGGTCAGAAGAATCTCCGTGGTCAGACATGTCGTCGCAAATGAGAAAATTGAATGCGGGGAGCAGAGGCTCGGGAGCGGCGTTGCGTCTGGCTGGGCGATGGCGGGGGAGAGGGACAGAGCGTGCGGCAGGCGGCTGAGACGATGGAGCTGGTTGTGCGAGAGGGATGGAGATTGGCTGACGCTTGCGGTTGCTGCGGGGTTTTGAGCTGTGTGAAGGAAGGAGAAAGGGATCGGAGGGGCCCTCTGCCTGCGAGGGGGTGCTCCTGCTGGAATTGCCTGATTAGCAAAGCAAGAGATGTGACGCAGGCAAGTACCTGGGCGGCGGAGTTGAGTGCTTGTCCTTTGGCGGCCTGGACCTGGGCGGGGGACTAGGAGTGGATGGAGCAGGCTTTGCACGCGGGGGTCGCTGCTGGGGCTTGTTGCTGGGGCGGGAGAGGGAGAGAAGGCCCGGGGTGTGTGTGGGCTGGACAAGAACAACAGGCGGAGACGACGGATGGCGTCTGTGGCGCAGAGGAGAGTGGTTGAGATTGAAGGACGGCGGTTTCTGGACGAGCATCATCGTGAGCGCAGGCGGCAGATGCAAAATGGCAACAAAAGGGTCACGCCAAGGCCCCATATTTCTCTCACCCTTGTTTGCTCCTGTTGTCCCTCGGTGGCGCCCCGTCAGCTGACCTCAGGAACCTTCTCGCTATGTCTCTTTCCCTGCTGACTCAGCACCATCCTTTGTCCTCGGGCCCTACTCTGCTCAACAATCTCACCCAGGCCACATGTCGAGGCCAATCTACTGTCGCGTGTCCACCGCGCTATGTTTGTCCATTCTTCCTCAAACCTACACCTTCCTCCATCACGGCCCTGAATTATGCTTCTCTTCCAAACACAGCAGCGCACTGGCCCCTTTCACACACAGCTTCTCGGCCGTCTCCGTGAGCAATCTCCGTTCGCGTCGTCATGCTGTCATGCCTACGGTTCCATTGTGTATGTACTCTACCTTACAACTAAATAGAAAGTACGAACAGTATATCATTCCAACCCATCTCTATCACATACCATGCGCGTCAATCCTCAATACAATTGTCGTCTGATCATTCCTCAATCTGATGGGGCTCCACGTATCTTTTTTAGCCTTGATCTGAGACTCCATCTACACAGCGTCGGCTCGCTTTCAATTGGCTACCACCAATCCGGGTTGCGGGATTTTTCCCAAGCCCAGGCTCTCTGCTCCACAACCTCTAAGATCTAATCATCCACTCTCACACGTCTAACGTTCATCCTCAAATCCAACGAGCTCTCTCACACGACACCGCACCGCAACTCTTTCCGACTCGGGCGAATTCTGACCCACCCACAGTAAACTTCCGAGCTTGCCTCGGGTTATTTGTCTTCACAAGGCAAGGATCAAGAAAAAAAGAAGAATCAAAGAACTAACGAAGCTACACACGTAAGCACCTTCGATTGCACTAACCACCCAAGGAGGCCGGGGGTCCAGTCCCAACGTAGCACCGAGCCGTCGTTCACTTCAGAACGCAGCTTATCTAGCCTAGACTCATCCTTCTCCTTCAGGTTTAGATATTTCACTCACCACACATGCAACAATCAATCAATCTATCATTTACACTTTGGGGAGATAAGGCGAGTAAGCGCTCAAAGGTAACCCATATCAACACAATCCATCACAAGTCATGGGTACCCTCCCAATCCAATCCTATGTACACGGCAGCACAAACGATCTACATAGAACAACAGTTACCATCACAATCAACGAATGATGTATCATATACATATATCAGTACCCAACGTTATCGGGGGAGGGGGGGGCGCCCTTGCAGATGACCTTGTCCGGATCAGGACATCCTTTCATTATCCACATACATACATAGCCCACGCAAAGACCACGGTCGATTGAAAACGCCCCTGACGCATCGCCGCCGGCCCGAAATGCGAAATGCGAGATGCGAAATACATATATGTATATCTATGTATATATGCATGGTACCTCGAAGCACGGACGGAAATGCTGAGGTGCCGACCATAATGAGTTAGAAGATCAGATTAGATTAGCACGCAGTGCCTCGCAGTGCCTCGCCTCTCCACTTTTCTTCCCGGCATCTACCTCTGATGTCATTCCCAACCAAAAAGAGTATCATATTCCACACATGTACACTGTGCACATGGACATGGACATGGGCAACAGTCCAGCCTGTCCAGCCTTCGAATCCAGCCTAGGCCGAACAAAAATTAAATTAAATAAAGCCTTTGACCAAGCACAAGGTCTAGAGTGGTTACATACATAGCAAATTCCTTCCAGTATTCGAACATTGATAATCAATGATATAATGACCCTCGTTATCATTTCCCAACCCTAAGGTATCTATCTATCTATCTACATAGAAACCATTCCCAATTGCAAGTCTGCAGTGCCTCGCCTCTCCACTTTTCTTTGAGGCACCCGGATCGGCATCTCCCCTCTGATGTCAGTCTCAAAAAGAGTATCATATTCCACACACACTGTGCACATGGACATGGACATGGACAACAATCCAGCCTAGGTAGATAGAACAAAAAAAAAAATTAAATTAAATAAGCTTTGACTGAGCACAAGGTCTAGAGTGGTTTGTACATACATACATAGCAAATTCCTTCCAGTGTTCGAACATTGATAATCAATTCAATGATGATCCTGGCTATCATTTCCCAACCCTAAGGTATCTATTTATCTATCTACATAGAAACACCGTACCTCGACTCGATGGTTATTGTATACTGTCCCCAATTACACCTCCCAGTTCCTGCTCCCCAAAAACCATTCTCAGAGGGTTATGTCCTTATAATATCTCTACAGTCACTCCTTACATATGGGTATCACCAAAACAACATATTTACTTAATCATACAGGTTAGTAGTACAGCTATTTCTTTCTACTGAACTGAGGAACAACATATATACATACCATGGATGCTCATTAAAGCAGATTAAAAACAATCGACTACTGGTATTTACAAACTGAGGAACAACATATATACATACCATGGATGCTCATTAAAGCAGATTAAAAACAATCGACTACTGGTATTTACACCCAAATGGAGGACTTCATCAGTCAGGCTGTTTGTTACTCATGTCCAACCAAAAAAAAAAAAAAAAAAAAAGAGAGAGAGAGAGAGAGAGGGAGAGGGATACTCAATGCAGCAAATCATTTTTGATTGACTGAAGAAGCCAAAGCCAAAAATCCTGGAGGGTGCAAAGTGATCAGGATGATGTGGAATAGGAAGAGCAGACTCTGATATACTATTTGTACTGTAGTGGTAGGCAGGGCGGGAAAGG
Source organism: Macrolepiota albuminosa (assembly GCA_027475525.1). Taxonomy (NCBI): domain Eukaryota; kingdom Fungi; phylum Basidiomycota; class Agaricomycetes; order Agaricales; family Agaricaceae; genus Macrolepiota; species Macrolepiota albuminosa. The sequence goes on along the minus strand of JAMWFC010000066.1, from coordinate 41,312 downwards.
GTCGGACATGTCAAAAATTACCTCGATGTAATATGTGGTCCCCAGTTGCCAGTCCACTATGCGGCCCATGGCAGAGGGTTAAGAGCTACAGTAAATCAAGGGCATTCCGGTAGTAGGTATCTATGTAAAGTGTCTGTTTGTAGTAGGGGAGACAGACCCCTGCCAAGTGGGTGATCCAAATCAATTTAATCTTCATCGTCTGTACTTTGTAAGCTAAGTATTGGAGTCGATTTTGAAATTCGGTGATTTTTATGAAAACATTGTGATGAGAGTGTGTATGAGAGCTGACTGATGCTTACATTATTTCATTATTCTGATTGTAAGCAAACATAAGAGGCAGTTGATAAGCCCATCCCCTTATGTTTTATGGGTAGGATAATTTATAATACAATCCCAGGCTATCCCACGTTGACATTGAGTCCCTTCTGCTCAATTTAGGTCCCAGATCAATAGATGATGATTTTTGATTACGTTCATTCACCCAGATCAAGGTCAATATTACAAAGACTCACTATGGCCCATACAATCCTACTAACATAGTATTACTCTGGGATTCACAAGCACCCATATGTTGACGTTTTCATCTTGTCATTGTTGAATCATCCAAACTTCATTATGACACGGTTTTCACGTTCTACCTCATGATCCAGACCCTGTAATCTTCTTATAGTCGAATTTACCCAGGACTGCTAACAATCACCAACTATCTAAGCGAACAAGCAGTCAATGCAGGACCCTTACTGTCATATAAAAGCAGGCATGCCTTTTGCTATAATTCTTATCGCCTACACTATAATCTTGTGCACTGGGCTTACTTTATCCTGAACAAATGTCCTCTCTATCAGCTCTTTTCCACCCCTTGGATATCGGTTCCGTCACTATGCGCAATCGCGTTGCGATGTCTGCACTCACTCGCAGCCGTGCTTTGGACACAATACCAAATGATATCATGGCCGAATATTACGGTCAACGCGCTGATGGTGGTGTTGGTCACATCACAACAGAAGGTATTCTCATCTCCCGTCAAGGGTTCGTAGATTTTACCTCCTTTTGGTTCATCGCTCAAAGTCAGCTCTTCCATTTTAGGACTGAGTGGCCGTTTGCTCCTGGTATCTGGAATGAGGAGCAAGTTTCTGGATGGAAAAAGGTCGTAGATACTGTCCATGCCAAGGGAGCCACCATCTATGCTCAGGTAAGTTCCATAATATAGATTAGTTTTAACGATGCCAATAATTGATGCGTGTCCAGCTGTGGCATGGTATGTAAACGTATGATTCAGCTGACCACGTAAAACTGACTGGTCTCTCAGTTGGTCGTGTTGCCCACCCCGAAGCTCCTGAGCAAAAACTAGCTGGTACAGTAAGTTGCGGTTCTATCAAGCAGTACACTTGTGCTGATTATGTAGCCTGTGTATGGTCCCTCCGCAATCGCAGCGCGAGGCGGTAAATTTCGCAACATACCAGGAATCCCTGGTTATGTTACTGTAAGGGTTTTGCCAACTTCTGATACTATATTGTACTCAAGCTTCTCAGCCCACAGTACTCCAAGATCCATGGACCGTTATTGCCGAGTATAAACAAGCTGCTATTAACGCCAAGGAGGCTGGATTTGACGGTGTTGAGCGTAAGTTTCTCATGTGTCTATGTACCTGGATGCTCTGTGCGACTATAAATTCAGTTCACGGAGCCAATGGATATCTAGTTAGCCAGTTTCTCGATAACACTGCCAACAAACGTACCGACCAATGGGGTGGCAGCGTTGAAAATCGTGCCCGGTTTGGCCTCGAAGTCCTTAAAGTCATGGTCGAGGTCTTTGGCAAAAACGTGTCACTCAAGGTCAATCCTGCCGGCGGGTATAACGATGTCGGGTTCGCTCTTAATGCATTCTGTGTTACCCTTTTACTTATACCATCCCTAGAATGCCCCTTCAAGAGACACTTGATACATACACGTACTTCCTGTCCGAGGCTGACAAACTTGGTCTTTCATACATAACACTGGTTCGTTATATGGAAAAATATGATGTCAAGTACGATGGTAAGCTTCCTTTTTTTTTGGTCTTTCATACATAACACTGGTTCGTTATATGGAAAAATATGATGTCAAGTACGATGGTAAGCTTCCTTTTTTTACTTATCCTACGCTCTCCAAAACAACTTTAATTCAGGCAAAAAGCGCGCTACTGCACATGATGTCATTGAATCCTACAGATCCCTGATTAAAAAAGCCAAGGTCTTCCTCAACGCTGCGGTATCCCCTGAAGAAGGTGCTGAGCTCATTGAAGCGGGAAAAATTGACGGGATTGTCATCGGATCTAACTGGATAAAACATCCAGACCTCATGAAGCGCTTACAGCATGGAAAACCTCTTGATAATGTCCTTGATACCAGGAACTTGTACTGGCGCCAGGATTGCCCTGTCAGTGTTGGATACACTGACTATCCCACTGCACAATACTGAGTGGTCATGATCGTTTTTTTCCCCTTGTATGCCAACAGGGCTTGTTGATGTCTCTCCTGCTCTCCCACATGAATCTATCACCGTATCAATCGACGTTGCATTCTTCGCTCTTACTGAGATACTTGTCACTTGATTTTGAGACTTATTGAAGATACTCTGGTGGTTTTCATGGATGACTAATAATTATTAAGTACTTGGAGCATGTGGGTACATATGCACTCGTATTCAATAGAAATAATATATTCCATACAACTCATAAACAAGTCTGATTGCCAAAAGAAATACTTTGTTGCTACTTGGCAACAATATTATCCATCTAAAAGATCGCACATATCTGCGCCTCTACGCTAACTAGGATTTGTTGACGGAAAGTAAGGCCGATAGCCACTTGAGATGGAGCTATGCATCACAATTGTTTGGGTGCTGTATGTCTTGATAAAAGACCTGAGAGCCCTCGAACATCGTCTTTTGATTGCTGCGGCTATCAATTACGCAACTTGTCTTCCTCCAAAAACTCGGCAGGTGAATTAGACCGAATCATATCGTTCTCCTCGCACAAATTACTATCTGGCCGCTTGGTCCACACACGGACCGCTCCGTCATGACTTCCAGTTGCGAACATGAATGGGTCTTCGGCCGCGTGATTCCAAGCAATGCAAGTCATATCTCCACCGTGAGACTGGCCGCGAATGTAATGAAGTAGTGCCCCCGATTCCTGGTCCCAGATATGGATATCTCCAGCTATTTAAAGGCCACTTGTATCAGTCGAGACGAGAAAAACTGATGACAAAGCCTTACCTCTACTAGCACAGAAAACCATCTCATTATTTTTGCCGCCAAAATAGCTTGGTCCAGCGAAATCAACTTGAACCTTAGGCATGTAGGTGTGCCTGACGAGATGGAAATTGAGACGTAGTTGGTCTATTCAAGGACAAAACTTACCTCAGGGCAAGCCGTCCTTTGGTCAAATTGGGATTCTCCTTATCCTTGAGCAACTCGAGTTTCCAGAGCTGAGGATAGGCCTGTTCAACACCATCAGCCACTATATCATATATATTTTCTAAATGTTTCACACCTTATTCTCGTAACTGATCAAAGCAATAATACCCCCTTCTCCACTTGTGGCTACCGTGATATCTCGAACATCATTTAGTACAGGCGTTTGGCTTGTAAAGAGATCATTGGAGAATCGAACGTTGTATATGAGAGGTCCTACTTTTCAACCAAGTCGGTTTCCATATTATACACTGGGAATATGTTGAGTACCTCTCGTATTTGTAACAGAGGACGAACTTACCAACGAGCCTCTTTTCTACCCTAGACTTGCTTGGCTGAAGACCATCTGGCGATTCGAGAAGAGGCCCGACCCCGATGAGTCGCAATGAATCAGGAGTGACTGCAACATCATGGAGTCTCATGCGGCCAAAATCGTATTGATCGAGGATCTATCAAGGGTTCAACCATCAACGAGGCTCTTCATGGGCAATGTCAGGATATCTACCTGGCCGGTGAGATCCTGGAAACCTCGATCAATATGGCGAGAAGAGTGGAAGAAAGGACACGAACAAGCTTCGTCACACCACTTCCTTCAACCGAGATGAAAGCTATAATATCACCAACTGTGAGTAATAATAATTCGGCGATCTCTTAATTTACTGACTTCTTCCATCAGGAAACCAAGCAATTGACTCGACATTGGTCTTACGATCTATGGTTTTCATACAAACTCCGTCCTACGGAATAATGTGAGCTTAAATCAGCACTTTTCTTCTCGCATCCACCAACTCTCACCTCCGAAGTCCAGACTTTGACTCCTCGTGAAAGTTTCGTTAAGAGACAATCCCCAATGGGTGACCTATCAGACATCAGTTAATAATCCAATGGTACGAATTATGGACATGGGCAAACCAAGCGACTTGTCCAACAAAGCCAGCTGGATGTGCAAGAACTCTGTGGGATATAAAAGGGTCCTACAAAGCAGGAGATGAGCCTAAGAAGTTAGGAGAAAGTATGCACCTAGACCTCAACGCGAAAAACCACCGAAGTCTTGTCCCAGCTACAGCAGCACATCAAGCAAAAATGTACGAAAGCAGAAGGGTCGCGTATACCTTGATGTAGCCAAGTACCTTCCATCAGGTGAGAACTGCAAATGCCGGACAAGTCCCGTATGAGCAGCTATATCCTGCGTTGCTTCTAGCTGCTTCAGCTTAGGCGAGAGAACCGCTACACGGGACCGCGTCACGGCTCTGCCCGGTTCAACTTCATTGATCAACATCTTCGTGTGTTCAATCATGTTCGAAGATGTCGTGCTCTGACTGCGTGGCTTGATGGAAGACGCTACTGCTGAGTGCATCTTTACTGTGCGCATGGCACTGGTCCATAACTGTCGCCCGGGAGAAACGGGAGTCGGTGATGTAGAGCGTGCTATGGATTCATCATTCATGGCTGAAGATGTAAAAGAGAGGGGGGGAGATTTGAGAAGTTCGGATCCAACGTCAGATTGGCGGTGTAAGGGTGATGTGTACGCCTCCTGGTGAACGTCGTCAGTGTGGGCGATGGGAAGTACAAGTCCTACTTCGACATCACTGCTCTGTTCCAAGGAACTCCTGTCAAACCAGTGAATGTTGTCTGCCCAGCGGAGTAGCAAACTGTAAGTCATATTTAGGAGGGCTTTGGCTTTACTCATTCCGGGGAGACATGTCAATAGAGACGTGTAGTCTGTGAGGGCGTCGCTGAGCCATTTCCTGCCTTGATGTCGAAGATAGATCCAACGCTCTGACGCGAACCATGCAGAAACGGCTGTCAACCCGAAGGACGTGAAGGCGGTGAAAATAGTTGTCAACGTTGACGTTACAGGCGCCTGCACACTCAGAACAGCCATTTACCCCATGTCGCTTGCGCAAAAAAAAGAAAACGGACCTGACCAGAGGCATATGCAAATAGGCACAGGCCGACAGAGAAACATGCGACGGACACGACAAGGAACACGAGGGGTGATCTCTTTATCCATATCAAAACCCACCAGGGCACGCGGTCACCTGGAGAACGACTGCAACATGTTGATCATGAGCTTCTTAACTTTGCTGCCATAAGGACGAAGTGAGGTGCCTACGTACTACATTGCCTGTTTCCACGTCAGACCTAGCAGACTGTTTACAGCAGCTGCGATGCTAAAGACGAGAGAAGCAAACCAGAAACAGTTGACTGCATCTGACATGGTGTTACGGGATAAATTAAAGGAAAACTGCATGGTTGTCGCCGTAACAGCAGAGAAGAATGTGGCGACGGTTGAGAGATTCAATAGGTTAGTGGCACCATGCTTCTGCGAAAAACGAATTGTAGGAACACCTACACATGCTGTCAGATTGTAGTAGGGATTGAAAATGACAACGCACCGACTTCAATGAACATATACAAAGTCGATGTTATAGTGTCTATATGTTCACCCATCTCTGATGATAGATCGTGTACATATCTTTGAACGGACTGGTGACGGAATTGTCCTGTCATGGTGATTCAGCTTTCAATGACACAATTTCTCGACCAACTGACCGGCATATTCTCTGAGACAGGAGGCCCAGTACTTCGCTAGACCATCAAAACATGAACATGAATCCAGAAGAAAAGATTCTTACCTCAAGATCACCCTCAAACTCTGACATGGACGTGTTTACAGCCTCGTCAGTGAATTCTGGAAATTCATTCAGGCAGTCGGAGAAGGTCCTAATCGCCTTAGCCAGCAGTTTCAGCTGTGTCGGGAGATCCTCCAAACTAAGATTCTCATTCACGGTGAGAGGTACAACATGTTTGCCGGTCAGATTCACTGTTTTTGATCTCCTCTTTCGACGCTGGTCTTGCCCTCTAAATCCTGGTCGTTCCGGAAGGTTTTCTTTCGTAATGTGAGCAATCTTGCGATTAAAGAGGTCTGCCGCATTTTCATGATAGAGAAAAAGGACTTGCGCGAGTCGTTCACGGAGATCAAAGGCAGAAGAAAGGATAGCAACGGAGCTTCCGAGTTGGCGAGCGGCATGAGCAAAGTTCCGAAGCTAACATGACATGAGCATGGCAAATGAAGATGTCAAGCGACCTACCCACCTCCTTATCCAGACCCTCTATTCGTCTGCGAAGCACTACGTGAGCGGATAATGGCAGGCAAAACAACTCAGCGCACTTCTTAAATCTACGAAAAGCTTCGGCCCCAACAACTTGAAGGTGTTCGTCGACGGTAGCTAATAGAATGTTTAATTTCTATTCTGAGGGAACACGGTGTGACACTCACGAACATCTCTATCATCTTCGAAAGTTGAAATTCTCTCATCTGAAGGGTAAAAAGGTAAGCGATGGTACCATGTAGGTTAATTAGATCCTACCTTTGTCTGATTCGTGGTTCTGCAAAAGCATCTCCACCAAGCTCAGAATCGTCTCTCGCCGGCTCGCAGAAGATGAACGACGATTTTTTTGTGTAGTATCCCCAATAGAAAGAAGGGGATTTGAACCAGGTTCTGCAGCGAACGGCCCTGGCATAATATTCGGTTATAAGTCGCTCGTAGACTGACTGTCGGGTACCAAGACGTCGACGTTTTTTCGATCTGTAGTGCGTAGAGAACTCGGGGAAGTCTTGTATATGAGCCAGTTCGGCAGTAAAAGTAGTAGAAATCGTTATAAGTCGTTCAACAAGCGTCAAAACTAAGTTGTTGCCGCGTGTGGCGGTTACCGTGGGCTTGAAATTGGACCATGTGGCAAGGGCCCTGATCGAGCGATGATTTTTCTTATCAGGGTCCAGGTAGATGATACTTAATATCAGCTAAGTAGTTCCCTCATGCCGTCCTAGTTCTGAGGATAACCAGTCGCCCTCAGAAGCTTGACTGGAGAGATTAAATGACTTGAACGGCAACGATTGCTGTCCTTCTCGGAAGCCAGAGGAACGAGGGCGATCCGGCCTCATAATTAGAATACAAGTACACCATTACGAGACCGGTTACACAAAAAACAGGAGTAGAGTACAACATGTGGCCGGTGACATAAATAGATTCATTCAATCCTTTTTCATTGACTACCACCATTGAAATCAAGGATTTACATCATATACGTAGTCCTAACCACATACTCTTCAGTGGTTTAGAATCTCCAAGTTCAAATAAGTCTCTCGGGATTCCTCAGAGTGCTTCTGCCGAGTATAACACGGCTGGAACTGCACCCCGGCATACGAAAAAAGAAAGACTCGAGGACATCATCTCTTCCTATACGTGGTCGACGCACAGTGTAAGATTAGCCCATACATAGTCTAAACCACCAATGTATTGTGACAGATTTTACGTTGTCATCATTTTTTTTGCTCGAAACATCAATTGTCCTGTTCATGCATGAGGACATTAAGCTCATGCGGAATAGTTAGAACAACCAGATTTTCTACGCTATGTGTTATTTCTCCGCGAAGTATTCAACTGAAGAATAGTCAGATCACTCCTGCAGCGTCACGCCAAGTTCATGCTAGCAAGGAATCGCTTGGCTTCACGAGCTATGGACGTCGTCTTAAGAGCATTACCGGCTTGATTTGATTCGTGACATCTGCCGAGGTAAATAAAGTGGCAATTATCAAGGCTTGCAAGCTTCTTGCGCATTTAAATTAGTATTTTCACTCAATACTCATCCTTGCTCGCGAGTCAATTTGGGAGTCCAAGAGTTCTGAAGCTTGAAGGACGAAGGGAGTATCAGGATCACGTAAATTACATAGTTACCGTACAGTATCAAATACAACGAGGTAAATATTATGTCATGACGAGTTGAGGCTACTCCGTGTATTTTGAGATAATACAATGAATGACAGACCTAAGAACAGTATCCAGAGTGAGTGAGGATAAGTAAGTAAAAGGGAGGAGAAAGATTGTTTCGAAGCCTGACGCAAAAGATAACACGTGATCAGGACTGAGAATGGTCATTTTTCATTTCTCAAAAAAATCATGGACAACTCAAGCGGTGGCTGTGGTTGATCAGCATCGTCAGAGGAGTCTGGAGAAAGAGCAAGACCAAGATAATCGACGTTCACGCCTCTCAGTGATAGTCAGGCGTGTGGATAGCTGTTGGTTTTGGCGCCAATCAGTGGCGAGGCGAAATACACGAATCAGATCATATCCCACCCTTTACTCGCTCTTACCTCAAATTGGCTTGTGCATTAATTTGCGATCTCGTCTGCACGATACTAAAAAAACACGATGTGAGTTTATACTGTACATCTTTGCCTTCAAATCCATTCAATGTTGCCACGGAAGACTGCTCAGCGCTCAGCCCCGACGACCTTCTTTGTGAGAAAAAATGGCAACTTTAACTCATCCAAAACAACTTGCACGCCCATCATCGAGTCCGCTCTTGACTTCTGGAATCCCGAGCCCGTTCCCCATAGAACAGTTCGCTCAATTACAAAAACAATCGTTGGATGATGTTCCCTGTCAGCGAGTGGATGGTCAATCAGATTTACCTCAGGAATTGGAGTCGGAAACTGCACTAAAACACGATAATCAAGGTGTTCTAGTGAGCTCATGTCATTCATTTGTTTCCTAAGTGATTACTTAAAGGTTTCAACAGAAAAAAGTCATGCCATCCATTATACATGTCCAGAAATCGTGTCTCATTACTTTGAACAACCTTCTCTCTGTTCCGGTTGGTTGGAGCCCAATAGTTCCAGACCGCAGACACTCGACATCCCCAGGTTCTCAAACGTCAGACACGTCAGACACGGTTGCCGAATGGTCCTCTTCCGCACTCCAGACCCTCGTCACCAATCTTCGCAACAAACAAGGGACAAAGGGTATGATCCAAATCGCTAGCGGACAGGATGATGCCGAATTGCTAAACGAACTCCGCACAAGGGTTAATGAAGTTTCGTCCAGCTTGGAACCCGCCCATGCGCTGCTCGCAAATTCACTTGTTTCTTTGTTGTCTCATCTCCAGAGGTTATCAACAATTCAGTCGAGCTCGACACAGTCCTCGTCGAAGGTTACCTCTCCCAGCCCCATTGATGCTGCTGGCCCTTCAGATCCCTTCTCTCTTTTAAGGCGCCATCTCAGTGATCTACAGATCGAGCGCCTTTCATCGCAACCAGATATCTTAGCACCGGACGCGCCTCCCGTCTTGGTAGTAGAAGCTGCCCTCCTGTGGAATAAGGTTGACGAGGAGCTCGAATCTGTTATGACTATGTGCAAGGAGCACGCAGAACACATCTTGCGTCAACAACCTGATGCCATCAGCCTTCCTCCGGATTATGATTTTGAGGATGGTTACGATGATTATCATAGTGACATACTCCCGGAATACGATGAGGCCGGTGTTCGAACATCCATCGACTCCAAATCTCGTCATCCCCTTCATTCACCCACAATGTCATCACGACAAGTGGATGAAAAGATGAGGCTCGACCTCGAGGGCGTGACTAAGGCTATAGACAGGTTGTATCTTGTCGCACCACAGCTGCACAGCCAGCGCGTGGAACTAAAGACAACCAAACTCGCGCAGATGGAGAAAGCCAGGATGGATGGAATGTACACCCCAAAGACTGGAAAACAGAGCGAAAATGACATAAACGACCTTGAAAGGATGTTGGATCTTCTGGGAAAGGCATCGGAACGAACACTTACTAATCAAAGTGTCGTCCTCGAAGAAGGGCTTCATGGTAGGCTGGAGAAGGCCCGACAAAAAGAATTAGCCAAGGTATGTTGATAAATTATTATCAACAGGGACATCTTTATCAGTATATTCCCTCAGAAACAAGCTTTCGTTGAACAGCTCGCAGAACATTCCTCAGCGGGACGTCTGCACACCCAGGACGCAGTGATGCAGCCTCGGGTGAAGGACCCTCACGCTCTCCTCACGCTTCCAGAATTCATTCGCGAGGCAGTTCCTGCGTCCGTGATAAGAGCTGATCCGAAAGCCCTACTCACACTTCCAGAATTTGTCAAAGAATCGCCCCCTGCACGTCTTATAGATGACGACTCTGATGTGCAAGGGACGCCCCATGAAGATAACAAGAGTTCGAGGCACCGCAGTCTCTCAGCTCCTCCACTATCTTGGCTCCGCTCATCTTCATCGAGATCATCATCCGCCAACAGTAGTTCTGGGACCTCGCAATCTCGTCCACCATCAACTTCAAGTGGTATGCTATTCCTTCGTCTATTGTCTCAGGTGTTGACGTAGATCTCCAGTCGGGTTTGAAGTACATTATGTCGCAGAGAACCATGAAAACCTGCAACACGTGATTGTATTCTTTACTGTGACCGGTGCGACCCCAGGGGTTGACATAGAAGCAGAGGTCCTCCCGCCCTTTCCGGAAAGTTACTCTGAAGGGGGTGACCGTCTCATCATCCGCAGCGGATCTCGCAACTCCCTACCTCTAATCCTTCCCGCCCGCGTCCTTCCCGGCAAGCAAGAAGTCCGTGTCCAAAGCACGCATTATGAAATCAAGCTGACCACCATCGGCCCGCGTCCCTCTGCCGATGCGCCTGTTGAGGATCCACCTCCGCTACTTGATGCAGCACAACTGGCGGCTGCAAGGCCCTCGTCCTTCATTTGTGCATCGTGCTCGCTTATCCTCGTGCAAGCCACGAAGGTTAATGAATACCGCGATCTACCGTCGGAGCATTGGCAGGAGCTTGTTGACGCGTGGATGTGCCACTCTGATCAGAAGCTACATGATCAAGTCGTGAAACATGGGAAAACTGGATTTTGGCCGGAGGCCGAACAAGCCCTTGTTGGTGGAAGCTATATCCTATTTGAGGAGTCATCTATGGCACGGCACAATCTTCGTCTTGCGGCTGAAGCTAAGGTGGGTCACTCACCCTTTTTTCTGTAAACTGTCTCTTTTCTCTTCTCTTTATTACAACTGGATGGCTAAGAAGACCGGCGCTGGCCCCTACCAGCGGTTGCCCGGCCTTGCTGTATCTGAAGCTTTTGATGCTTGTGCTTGTGGCTCTTCGAAGCCCACGATGGTTTTGGGGAGGCACAACATAAAGCTGAGATGCGGATGAGCAGGAAGGTGGCGACTATATCGGTTGATACAAAACGTCCTAGAATAACGGACATGGTTTCTGACCATGTTCGCTTGCTCGCTCAAACAACTCTCGTGTTTATGAGGCACACGTCATGGGAGCTACGATTGAGTCCACATTCCTTACTATTTTTTTTCTACGCGTTGTGCGAGATTTAGTCAGTACTTATGACCATCTTTTTAGGCTGGAGAAGACTGGCGGCTTGCTCGATGCTTTTGTGGAGCTGTCTTGGGTCGATATCAAAATCACCGAAAGGGCGATGAGATGTTGAATGTCTTCAGGCTGCTCAAGTTTGCCATTCGCCCAGTTAGCCTGAACATTGAGTGCGTGTACATATACTTTTTATTTGACGGACGTGCTCAAAATGCTTGTCTAGACCCTTTAGAATACCATTTTCAGCATTCCTTGTCGAAGATATGACGGAATTTGTTCGGGCCCATGCAACATACAGATTTGTTATTTTGGATGAGGAAGAGGAACTTCCTCGCATTCTGGTATAGTTTTCCTCCTTCAAACTTTCGCCATAACTGATCACGTTTGCTATGTTCTAGATCTGGCTGTTCAAGCCCAGCATCCGGCTTGCTTATACCACTCCCACCCCATATACTATACCAAAGAGTGCATCCATACATGCTGCCAAAGTCCTTTTCAAAATCTTGACGCCTTCGGAACGGACACCGGATCTTAAAAGGTGAGCATGTTCCACCTTGGTTCCGTTAGGGCCTAATGAATCGGCTGTAGGACTTTGGCTAAATACCCCGGTTTCCCGCAAGCGGAATATCTATCGTATCCCATGCATGTATGTCATCACCTGGCCGGCCTACTAAAAGAGAGCAACAGTGCATATCCAGATACCATGCGTATGATGACTGGTTTAGCAGTGGGATGGCTCCGTCGTGCTTAACTATCTGTATAATCTACTTGTTTTCAGAGTACATTCAATGTCCAGCAAGGTCACAATACTAAAGGTGACAAATCAGGCTTCTGGCTGAGATTTCCTTGCTACAACGATTCTTCGCTTACTCTTGTTCAATGCATTGAGGGTATCCTTGCTGTACCGTCCTATCAGTGCTACTACCATCAACCAATTGTCTCGATGGGGAGTGTTATTATATGCAGTTCAAGTTCCATGAAAACACAGGAAAGCTAGACACTTTTCAAGCGAAGTAGGTAGCCATGTAGACGATATGTGATTCGTAATGGATCTCGAGAACTGTTTGGAAAGGTCAAAAAAGGCTGGGGGAAGGAAGATTTACAAAGTGCGATTCAGAGAGTTTATGCCCCATGAACATTTGATTTTGTCACCTGTTCCGTAGTTTTACTTACGTGATCAAATAAGGCTGATTCTTTATTGAGAACGTGAGCTGAGCATCTTTCAGGACTGAGTATATATATTGTACATCGTCTTGCTACCATGAGTTATTAATTTAAACGTCAAATTTAGCTCGAGACTGGGATGAGCGTTTTTGAAAACCAATCGACAGCTTGTTGAAACGCCTTCTTATGCGCTTCTGTAACTTTAGCGAGACTCAGATTAGGCCGAGCCGCGAAACCATGTGCTGTCCCTGTCGAGAATCAAAGAGACACGATCAGTATGAAATACTTCACAGCAACGCCACACTAATCCAACCTTCGTAATCCGTGAATTCATAATCGACAAATTTGTCGGTTCCTTGACGTTCCGCGAAGGAAGCCTCAACTTGTAGGCGATACGCATGACCGAAAAACAGGTCGTCTGAGTTAAAAGTCATTTGATTAATGGAGAAGGGAACTAAAGCGAGGTCAAACCTTCAGCGCATACCCATGAGGATGGCACCTGTTTAATCAGATGTTCTCAGATTCAGGTTCTGCATCGATTACTGGACGGGAGTAAGCTGTCCCGGGTCCTTACTTTGATAGCCTTGGCCTGCTCAATAGAAAAGGGTCCTGGATGGCAGATAACAATGCTTTGAACCAGACCCGTCGAGCCGAGACGAATGGCCGTTGCACCACCAAAGCAATACCTGGCCGGTTTGTAGAGGAAGTGAACGGTCTACATGAGTGAACGTACTAAATGTCTTATAAATGATGGAAACAAACCCCACAGCACCGAGTTTGTGGTATTTCTTCTCTTCCACAATGGCCGCGATGAACTATAATAATAGATATGTTAAACAGGCGAGCTATGCCCCTCATGGTATTAAGCTTGCCTTGGAAAGCCTAGCATCGACCACAGACGATCTGCTACTATAGGCGGCAGGGATTTTTGGAATCATCGCCAGAATGAATCTAAGCCATCTGAAAAGAGTCATTTTGACACCGGAACGGTCTGGTAATAAATGCATAGAGTCCAAATCTGCAAGTGGCCGCCCTGATGATAGAAATGTTGACTTCGAAGCATAATCCCTAGATGAATGAGAATCTCATATACATACCTTCGAAGTAGTCTGGAACCCAGACATCACATTTGAGTTCCGTCGCGAACTTATCCGCAAGGATTTTTGAGTTCTTAAGAGGGAGACCAAATGCATCCGTCAGGAGAAGGATAGCACAGCCCGAGTTATGTGAACTGCCGCGGGCTGGTGCGAGATATGCGCCTTGAATATTATAAGCTCCTGTAGGTTCGCCAGGGAGCATGTCCCCGGTCAAACAGTCCGGACAACTCATGGTAGTAGAAATCAGCGAAAGGCCAAGGAATTTCACACACACAAACACAACATATTGTGAGAGCAGTACTTGTCCATGTGTGAGAAATGGAAAATTACGTCAACACCTTGATGAAGGCTGTCATTCACGATCACTCCGAACTTTGAAAAAAAAACATATGTTGATCGTCGGAAATATAGGACCATATGGGGGAATGTTCTCGTATAGGGCTGATTAGGCGACCAAGACTACACATTAAAAACTTACGCCTTTATACATAATAATCGGCATACATGGTATCAGGGCCGAGCTTAAGGCCATATCCTCCCTCCACTATGGATGGGGAATGCCTTTGAAGATTGAACAAGACACATGATTGTCCCAGGTACAAGATCCCGCAGACCAATGTAGACAAACATGGTTTTATGCTGTGTTTTATCGTGCCATCGTGGACACAAACTCCGCGTTGCCATGGAAATATTTGATGGGTCATATGCTACGATGTACATAGCCTCCAAAGGTGTGGCGCGGGAATAGATAACATCACAAAGATAAGATGACATAACTCGGAATCAGAAACGTCAAGCTTTAGAGGGCGGTGTAGACCTGGATAAGAAATGATAGAAGCAAGTGTAACCCTATTCGGTCATCTCTTTCTTTGTTTCATTTCAATTACTAATAAGTGGTTATATATTTTGCCAGCAGGGAATGGGAAATCAATTAATCAAGATTCACTCACTTTAGTAGTGTGGTTGCCACTCGAGCTCGTATCAGGCTCTGGCCTGGGCAAGGTTAAAGTCATTTCAAAGCGACAAAATGAAGCGACCTGTAGCGTAATTGTATTGTAGGCTGCTCAAGGCATGGTTGTTGGTGGCTCAAGGGTGACAGCCTCGTTTGTTTAGGTAAGCCTAGTACCTTTCTCTTCTTCTTCAAGTTATCTGTGCTAAAAACACTTCAACCACCTGAATGCTTGCAAGGCAGTGCGTCCTGACCGTGTCTTAGCCACGTTACTATCACGTTGTATGTATATCTTGTTTCGTTCCAGCGAGGACTTCTTGTGGCAACCAACGGTCAATATTCTTGGGATGAATTCTCGTTCTGAACCCACCACTGATGCATCGCGGGCTGTTACTGCAGTAGATGCTTCTTCAGTCACTGACCCTGCCATCTTGAACACTCCTCAATACAGGTTGGTCCTCATTACTCTTTGACAAACAGCTTGGTTCTACTTACCGTTCGAAGATTTCGGATTTTAGTTGTAGGAAATGTAGGTCCTCTCCAGTGATACTCAGAAACAATAAGTTGACCATAATGCTTCTTCTGTATTTTGCAGACAGGGGTGGGGAAATCCTCACTTATCGCCAGCATCTTCAACGTCAGCCAACAGGTGAGGTTTTCGCATCGGCCTTTCTCGACTGGACCATTCATGACTGCAAACAGGACATTGACATTGCTGATGGCCGCGCTGGGACGGCTAATATCAATCGAGAATACATCTCCGATGACAATCCTTACTTTGCGCTTCACGACAGCAATGGATTTGAGCCAGGCTCTACTGAGCATTGGACGGTCATTGAAACCTTCATTCGTCAGAGATCACAAAAGAACTTGCCCTTTGATCAACGGATTCATGCACTGTGGTAACACCGCTGCAACTTCAATGCAGACGTAGCTTATAGACACCTCCATAGGCTATGCATAGAAACCCCACGTACTGGGGCACGTTTAATGCAAACTGCTGATGAGGACCTCCTAAAGCTCGCTGTCACTCGTGAGTATTCTCCAAATTATCTGTCATCGCTTTGAATGGCATACTGCTTTAGGAAATATCCCCGTAGTCGTGGTTTTTACCAAATTCGACCTTCTTTTCAATGAATTTTATTTAAAGACGGTCCGAACACGATGTGGGCAAAGTAATCGCAGTATTGATCAAAATCGGGTTGCAGAGGATGCTTGCAGTTCGTTGAAGGCATCGATACAGGCCTTCCAACAGCAATATGATCTCCTCGAGCCCAAACGATTCCCTTGGTTCCACTCCAAGCAACCATTGAGTTATGTTGGAGTCTCCACAAACCACCATTACCCTGGTTTGAGCATTCTTTTCGCTAACTTACATACAAGGCTGACATTTCTCTTTCTGCAGGGTTCATGCACACACTTAAGGAGCTGATGGAGGTCACCAAGAAGTCTCTCCATGCAAAAGAGATATTCATTCCCCGAAACGTTGTCCCACGCACAAACACGAAGTTTAAGCTTGGATTAAGCGTCAACCTTGGTCGTCTCTGTGCGTAATATGCGAGATTAGCAGAAACCCGACTCGCGAATTTCGAGCACCTGTACAGGGAGGACACAGGTTAATAACGACATAAAACTATGATGGACAGTCCTGTGTGAAATCTTCTCTATGGCTTGTTTCTATAAATACTATTTCTCCATGTGTAGCTGAATACCTTTAGTTCTGACGCTTAAAACATACCAGCGTTAAATCAGACTAGGATACAGTATCAGCAAGTGGCTTTAACAGTTTTTTCTTGTCTACAGCTTCTACGACAGGCTTGTCAGCTCAACGTCTGACTTGATATTAGCAAACCGTGGAGAGTCCTAATGCAGAATATAAATGACAAGCGCTTTCAGATCACCTTGAAGACGCGAAGGACCTGTCAAATCTCGATCCTTTTGCGTGTCAGAAAAACATCGCCTCAGTTACATTAACATTAACAAGCTCCTGAAACACAGCATGAACCATGATTGATCCTCTGGCACATCCCCAGAAGGACAGCGCTAGGTAATACGGCATTGCGAAGCAAGGTCATCATCGTTCTTTACATATGGAGAAGTTTAGCCATTGATGTGTTTTGAGTCTACGGAGCTTGACAAGAACTCAGTATCTATAGCAAGACGATTGTAAGCTCGAGACCTGAGGAAAGCTTTCGGAAATACAAGCCAACACCTGTCATCTTCCGGCACGTAGCCACATACACACAACTGTGCGAGGAAAGTATATTATACATCGGTACCCATCTATGTCACATAATTCAATCCATACGACAAGTGACGGCGTTAAGACCACACCTACAATTCCCTCGACGGTAATGCACAATGCCGATCTTTGATCTATTTGATATATAAGCCCTATATATGGTTCATTTTTACTTGACAATCTGTTACATCAGATATCTGTCACTTAGTGGAATTGATCCAACCTGACTCAGACGATGTAATCAGCTTTTCCAGCGTCTACCGGTAACAGCTCATCGACATCTTCTACGACATGTTGACAACGTAGTCGAATTGAAGCGCTCCAGGTAAACAGCAACGGAATTCGAGTTACTGCTGGATTTTTTTTCCCATCCAGGCTGTGAATGCATAGGTACTACTTGTATGCTGGTGCCAACATGATGAAGAGAATGGATGATCTAAATGGTAGGTTAAGATGATGCCACACATTAATCTATATAGTGGACCGGCTCATTACAGATAATAAACCTCGAATCGAAAAATGGGTCTATCTCTTATATATTGCAGATCGATATGCCTTCACGACTGTTCGAGCAAAAGTGATCAAACACCCTGAATCTCTCAATCCGCTTACTAGTAGCTTAGTTGAGAGGCTTCACTTAGCCGTGAGGCACAGCATATATCACCGGATAATCCCTGCCTTTGAAGACTTGTGTCTCCAAAAGGATCCTTAATCCCTCGAGGAGGCAAGCGTAAACTTTTGTGTTGCTGGCCCAAGATCTTGGAGAATGGAACTCACACTCCGACTGAGCAATTCAATTGCTTGCCCTGGAAACCCATGATGAATTGGTCGAGCAACTTACCAGGAGAGTTTTTGATCGGTTCCAGTTCGAGGGTGGAACCCGAAGATAGGAGGTGAGATTGTTCTAGGTAGAACCTGTACTTTGCCTGACATGATCACATGACTGAGACATGCTAAGGCATCTCGTATATCATAACATTCACTCGATACGCCAAATCCACAACGTTTTCTGAATCTGCCTACGTATTTTATCATGCATCTTGTCAACACCTTACTTGCGATTGTCCTTGCGGTGACTGCTGTCGTCAGGGCTTGCGAAGGCGAATGTATTGTGGGGATTACGAACGCGTTTCTCTCAAACTACTCACATCCCATAATCACCATGCTACACGAGATGGTAAGTGCTTCTAGACCCGAGTTTATTTGTATCGCGTCAATAATAAATGGCGTGTCAAATCGCCTAGAACAACGAGCTGCTGGCAGATGTTCATCCTGACCGTCGATATGCCTCCCCGCCCAATTTCTTGATGAATCCCATCCTATTAGCTTACAAACAAAACGCCTATTCTCGACTTGAACACGCCATTTTTCCTTCATACTTCCACGGAAAGTGTCAGCGAAAGGATCCCCACAACCCAACCGGTCCCTCTGTCAATCCCGCCGGATGCCCAAATCCAGATTGCCCTGTAGTCTGCGGTACACCAGGTTCGCTTGTCCATTTCTATCCAAAGCTGCGGTACATTGTGTACAACGAAACCCGATATCATCTGCAAGCCCTCGCGACTCCTGGGAACAAGGCGTACGAAGCAGTAGAGAAGAGCATCGTCAAAAGTACTGTTGGCAGTGGGGCAGGTCACCAGAAGAGGGATCTGGCTCCGACTATGGGCGGTACGATGTTGCCCAGGATACGAAGGCGGGAGCAAGCAGCAAAGGACAAGTTGCGCGCGATGATGAAGCAACTGTCTCCCCGCCTGGAGAAGATCTGTGGAGGTACTGGCACTGGCAATATACGCGGCTTGCAGAGGTGTAGTTGGGAGACAAGGATGAAGGAGTACATTCTCAGTTTCCCCTGAGGTTAGCTCGTCGGATCGATACTATACCATTCTACCATCACTATACCCCATTGTACACATGCTCATCCTAGTTGTAATCAATCACGGTGTTTTTTCACTCGGAAGATTTTCGTTATTACAACGGCAGAGGTATTCGAGAAGCATATCGGTACAAGGGCCGAAACTAGGGGCACTCCAATCCTTCCTGATGATATGAGATATAGCGTCACACATCCGTATCCATGCCAACACTAGGATCGATTAGAGCTGCCATCCATTTCAGAAATCCCGTGAACCAGACAATGTAACCATATTGTCAATGGAAATCGAAAGCCAAGATAAGAATGCCACCACGTCTGTGATTGCCATAGCAGTAGGACACAGTAATAGAATCCATAGTCATCTATTGTGCAGCCCGAGAGCCCAAGGAGCAAATGAAAGAAATAGCAGGACGATACGATTGCGTGTCAACATATATCGGCAATGTTCGGAAGGAAGACTCTTCACCGGGCAACAGTAACTGCACCAGCTCATCCAAGTTTGCGTTGTGTGAAAGTAAGCTTTCTGCTAGAGGAGCAGTGTCAGGCAGTCTTCCATGCTATCGACATCAAGATTGCGACATTCTGTGCCTTTTGTAAACATCCGACTAGTCTTTCATCAAACCCTCGGCCGATCACCTTACCTTCGCAGATTTTCCATGTCGGTCGCTACTTCTCCCAAAATATATGTTGCCGTCGTCGGTGTTGGCCTCGTTGGCACCGAGTTCGTCGAGCAGCTCCTCGCGATTCCTCAACAAACCAGCCCGTTCCAGCTGATCTCCCTTTCATCGTCATCGCGCGCAATCTTTGATGCTAAGAATCCCATCCAGCCCGGTTCGAATTGGAAGGAAAAGCTTGCGGCGTCTAACCAGAAGCCAAATTTCCAGCTGTTGACGGAGCAGCTTGCGGCCCTGGTTGCACCGGGCCAAAAAGTCGCGATTGTCGATAATACTTCGTCTGATGATATCGCGAAGTTGTACCCCGGATGGTTGGAAAATGGCATCAATGTCGTGACTCCTAACAAAAAGGCGTACTCTGGAGAGCGTGATTTGTATGAGAAGATCATCAACGCGAGCAAGGCAAGTGGTGCGCGTTTCCTTTATGAATCCACGGTGGGCGCGGGACTGCCTATCATTTCGACTCTGAAGGAGCTGGTGGCTACTGGCGACAAGGTGAGCGTTCCTCGCGGGCTGTGGTTCAACTCGTGACTGATAGAACATGTCATTCACCAGGTCGTCAAAATAGAGGGCGTGTTTTCCGGCACTATGAGCTACATATTCAACAATTTCTCCACCGGCGCGGCCGATGGTCCTGCATTCTCCTCAGTCGTCTCCGTGGCACGTGAGAAGGGATACACAGTATGGCCACAGTCGTTCACCTTGTCCCTCATCCTGAATTCCTATTCTCTACGTAGGAACCCCACCCAGCGGATGATCTAAACGGCTTTGACGTTGCTCGCAAGTTGACCATCCTCACGCGTACCATCACCTCTGGCTCACGCACTCTCACTGCGTTGCCCGCGCTTCAATCTTTCGCCTCTGTACAGACAGAGTCTCTGATCCCAAAGCCCCTCGAAGGCATCCCGTCAGGTGACGAATTCGTCTCTCGTCTCCCCGAGTTTGATGCACACTTCGCCAAGCTCCGTACCGAAGCCAGTGCAGAAGGCAAGGTCTTGCGCTTTGTTGGTGTCGTGGATGTTGCAGGTGGCGTTGTCAAGGCCGGGCTTGAGAAGTGAGTCCTTGGATGCAAGAAGACGAAATGAATGTTGATATTCACTATGCTTTCAGGTACTCAACAAGTCACGCATTTGCGACATCTCTTGGAGGCTCCGATAATGTTATCATGTTTCATACAGAGAGATATAGTGCTCGACCCCTGATCGTGCAAGGTGCAGGTGCCGGAGCTGCTGTAACTGCAATGGGAGTGCTTGGCGACCTTTTCAAGCTTGTTTAAAATTCAAGCGATTGTCGCCAAGACAAGGTAAAAAAAGATCTAGTAATAGGACTTAAGGACTGTAAGTACTTGGAACAAGACCGACGCTCGACAGACGTCCGTTCTATATGGAGACTGAAAATATTGTGATGCTAGAAGAGTTTACGGACTAGATCAAGATTCAATGAAGCTAGTCTTGACCTACGTTGCATTGCGCTTACAACCCTACCCAAGATTGAGATGTGTTTCTGGTTCCCCGACTCCCAACGTTCTGCATGCATACCATTCTTTGTGTTGATAGTTTTGATGAAGTATTTGTCACAATTACTGAGGTCAGTCAATGCGGATATTGCCTAATATTATGGACCTTGAGACTTTCAGGATTGCGCGTCCCTGCTTGTTTGCAATCTCATGGTCATAACTGATCTGCTTTTGGAGAACAAATTTTGGCTCCTCTGGAAACCAAAGCGTATCCGGCAGTACGCACGCAACAACTACAATTGGCTGCACCACTACAAGACCAATAAGCTTTCGGGACTTAGCTTACACCTGCAAATGTTGTCGACGTGTCTGTGAATCCATTTCCTGTGATGATTCATAGGTACATCTATACAAATGGACACAGAAGCCACGCACGGTGCCAAAGTATATAGACCAAACTCATTGATAGATCTTTGGATCTTGGGGATGTCGTGTGTTTCCTTACAGATGTTTCGCAGAGACCTCCGCTGCTTATCCATGAAACCCGCATTCATGGCAAAGAAACCTCACTCTATTCTGTATCTCCGAATATTTCTTCCCATATCATTACCTTGGATACAAATCTACTCTTAATTTCTAAGAGAAACAAAAGAAGAAAAATGGCTATCCGAATTCTCAATAAGGTGCTTTTCCATCTCTTTTGTGTGCTTTGAGTCAAAATCAATATTAGATACATGGATTTCCAATAGCAGGC
This sequence comes from Macrolepiota albuminosa, assembly GCA_027475525.1. Classification (NCBI taxonomy): domain Eukaryota; kingdom Fungi; phylum Basidiomycota; class Agaricomycetes; order Agaricales; family Agaricaceae; genus Macrolepiota; species Macrolepiota albuminosa. The sequence continues at coordinate 19,453 of JAMWFC010000066.1, read as the reverse complement.
AAATTCTGGATCCTCAGGATCTTCGGGCAAATCATTCCCATCGATTTCTTTCACGTCCTTGTAGTCCACTCCCTGACGACAACATTCAGCAAAGGCTTGTGCTAGGAGACAAATTTATACCTTCAACATCAGCAGGAGGGCTGTTCGGAACATAAGCCCAGTAAGTACATCAGGACGGGGGTTTCCTGCGATTGAGATTGAGTTGCCAAATTCGGCCTTCACGATCAAGTTATCCTTGAAAAGATTATCTCCATAGTATGAGCCGATCACTCTGCGGTATGCACCTCCTTCTGCAACTGGAGCTCTCTCTAAGCTTATTGAGATGCAATATTTTCCTCCAAATTTCGACTTCGAGTCGCCCTTCCGGTAAAGGTTTGAGAAGGTGTAATTCTCCAATCTTTTGTCCTCGAAGAACGTCTATTCCACGGCGCTTGTATTAGTTAAGTGATCGTCGCCCAAGATAGAATTCTATGATGACTGACCCTGTTGAATCCGTCGCCTTTGTAAATTTTAATCGGCATCTTTGCATAGCGGTTTAAGCCTGACATTTCGGTACGTAAACTCGAATGGCCTTGGAAGCGCTGAGAAGCGAAAGGAATGTAGTGAATGGATGATTGATTATTCTTACCCTCATCTGGCTTCCTCTTAAATGATTGCATAGTGTGGCGTCGCTGGACCAGCGCAAGACAAAAAGTATTGTACTCTTGTCATGGTGATCCAATTTTGTTTTTTTAGAACTATTGTCCTCTTTTTCAATAATGAAACAATAGTTTTCAGCGGAGTCTATTACAAGTCTTGAGATGCCTCACGTGTACAAAAAAGCGGTTTTCTTCATACCAACTGGTATTGCGTCTCAGGTAAGATTAGACCCTTTAACGGCGTTTGTCACCCACAACCGAAGTCAAGAATTGAAGAATTGTTGTATTTGTATGTCTGACAAGCATCTGGTGTTGTAATTGTCTTCCTTTGTCCTGAAGCTTCATACGCGATTCTGGACTCATACTATTCTATTGATAACTGGTGTTAGTGAAAATAAACTCTCAATATTTACGCCGCTTCATTCGGAAGGTCTGAAATGAAAGAGAAAAACACCGGAGAAGCTTCACATTCAAACTTCATTGAGATCATACTACGATGTGCATGAGTTCAGATTGAAAACGACGATCTGATACTCTCTGAAACTTGCATTTTCATGAAGCGGAGTGTGACTTGTCATCTCTGGTCGGAAGTTGAGTCTGGTTGTGTGTAAGCTAGCTGGAGCAGCCGTGTTTCCTCCAGTACCTGAATTAGGGTTCCTGTCTATTGATGGAGTAGTAGTAGTCAGGTCAAAGTTACCAGCAAGTTGTGTGAAGGTTGATACTAGGAGTATGATGGGGAGTGTAAACTTGAGGATTAAGTGGAGGGGGCTGAGCAGTGGGAAAGTTCAAGTCTAGAGAAAAAGAGGTTGTTGCCGTAGGATGGGGGGTGGAATCAAATTTCATCGGAGTTGTTCGAAGATCACGCACTCAGGATTCCACAAGTTGTGCGGCACATCTTTTCTTTGTGAATAACTTTACTTTACTTGACTTGACTTTATTTCACTCTTTACTTTCCTTTCACTTTACCTACCGTCCCAGCGAGGTTCTTTACCTGAAATACTTTACGTAATGTAGCTGGGAATAAAATCTCTGTAACGTTTTGCCTAAAATGGAACACGTCGGAATTGCACTCGACGAACCAGTTGGACTACTTACCTGTCCCATTAGAACAAACATCGTTACTATACTGTGACCCGTTACGCAGAGTGGACAAGGCCCTGGTACTGCCAGTCATTTTCCATAGCGGGAACCCGAACCGCTACAATCTCATCTCACAACACAAAACACTCACCCAAACGGAAGCAACCGCGAACTGGGTGATTCAAGTTGCTCAGCTGAAGCTGAACTCAACAAAAGCTCACCCGCGGAGATTGTCTAATACGCTGCTCCCGTGAACGGTTTAGCCTTCTCCCTATGATGCGCGCGTCAATGAGTCAGCTGTGAATTTCGCGTGTCAGACGGCCCTACAATGATATTTATATCCCAGTTTTCACAGGTCTCTCCTTGTAACTCCATGTCTGGTATCGTAGCAGTTCCACCGTAGGAGTCCTTTTTCCCAGCCCGAATGTCCGCAATTAAATCTTTTGACTCGCAGGCCTTGGGACTTAAAGTGTCGTGCATGGACTTTCCTGGTTTCGGGGTTGTCCTCGGCTTCAAGTTTTCCTGCGGGTTTTGCTGACCCCGACGAAACGGAGGTTCTGGCTTGCGGGGGTAAATTCACAGGTACTCCGGGACTAGTTATGGTGAGCTTGTTACATTTTCAATCAGGATGTCGACCCCTACTGAACACTTCTCGAGATTGTGTCCTACTCAGACACTCCCGTTGGTACGTCTTATTGATGACTTGCGAATCTGGAATGTCTTCTCAACAGTGCTTATAGGACCATGTGCGATTCTTATTCATCTTGATATCATCCTTTCTGAGATAATATATTCAAGATGATGAGCTGTTATATATCCCAGGGAGATGGAAGTACAAAAATGGCGCGGCTGGTTATCGCGTCACTCGTATCTATGTGTCCTCTCAAGAATCGACAGTAAATGGTATGCATTCTTCTAAGATACTACGTCCTTTCACTTGTCCACAATTTTTCCAGGTCGCAGGAATTGGAATATACCCAGTTCGTCCACATCAAGTACTGACAAATACACGTTTAACCACAGCTCAACTTTTAGAACACGTCGCCGACTTCAGTATCACCATGTTGAACGGGGAAACCACAATTAAAGTTTCCCACCCCGGAGCGGCGGAGCCCTTCTTCCATGCCAAAACCAAACCCGTCAGCTTCCTCTCCAAAATCCCCATTCCGATGAACAGTTCCATTTTGGGCGACTTTTTCCGCCTCATACAGCCATCCTTATCGGCGGGTTCCACGGCTGAAAATGCAGAGGACTCGAAATGGGCGACTGTCAGCCCGTCCTTAAAGGGAAATTCCTATGTGGAACGTCTTATTCCACAGTTGGACGGCAAAGTTGGAGATGGAAAAGGCTTTCCGGCGATCGTACCCTGGTCGGTGGGTCTCTATACGCCCAATATGAAGGGCATATTTGGTCTCGCTACCTTCGCCAATTTGGAATGATAATGTTGTGCTTTGTGGTGTCACCGCCTCGATATCATGGTTTGCAAGGGGACACACAGCCCTTGATGAGCCATTCTTGTGCTTCCATTCATCGGCACCGGTAAATGCTTGTTGTTGATCCCTGGATTTCGGATGAATTTAAACACGAATATGACGTTGAACTATGACAACGCCGACCTTGTAACCACCCCAATCTGCATCCTTGGAAGGATGCTACATTGCTTCCTATCATCCATAATAGTTATTTTAACGCCAATAAACACCACAAGGTAAGTACTGTGTTCTATACATCCCCTCAGGTCTTGGAGGAAGATTACCGTGGTTTTAGTGGGTATTGGTTGACCCGAGCCCCATACGATGTGCGTAAAGGCATTTCCCCGGAGGTGGCTCCAAGACCTCCCCACCCTTAACTCCTAGCGAAAACGCGCAATATCCAGGGCCATGGAGGCTGACCATGTGAACTGTCCACGACCCACAGAGGTAGCACCAAAAAAAAAGTACGGTATTCTTCTCCGATTCATATGTATAATCACGAGATGTACATGCTTTGTTCCAGATGCGCTCATTGTAGAGCCCCATGACCACAAGCATGTCATCATTCCATACTCATTAGCCCTGCGAAGTGGGTCAGGGCACACTCTGAAAGCCGAGTCTTGTTCGGGCCTATAGTCCACAAGAAAACAATAAACAAATATTAACCGATGTTCCGCCACACGTCTCTTCACTCCCAAAGACCTTCGGTGATACCGATGATGAAAAACCCACTTGAGCTGATAGCTTAAAGATGAATTTTTGTGAATCTGGTTGCATGAGTAGCCTGTGCCTACACCATGGCTAAACAGGTGATTAGAACTCCTCTTGTATCAAGTCCGAATGTGGGTGCTCATATGCGCCGACACATCTCACACGACAAATGGCAGCGAAATAACTCATTTTTGACGTTCCATCAAATTACATGCTCTTCTTCGTCTTATAACTAGAAAACGGAATCTAAAGGCGAAACCAAGTGTGCATTATCAATGTTTCGCATCTCTCTTGTCCATCTCTTTCCGTAGTCTGCCAAGTCTCCCCATATCTCTTTAGCCTGTCCGACACCATCCAATTCGTACATCTACAATTGTGTACTAGCTAAAATCACCCTGTTACCATGAAATGGAAGCTCCTAAAAAGAGGTGTATCTACGACTACGCGCCACAAAAGTCTTCACATCAACAAGAAACTATGAGCCTAATTGTCAGTATCTCCGGACCAGCCCGTCCTGATGAATATTCTCCTACTCTCAGGCGCATGCCGTTGCTCGATAATTTGGCATTTGGCATGTGGGGGTTCTTTTAAAATCCATTTTAGCATATGGCGCACTCTTTTCCCTAGGAAGCTACCGTAAACCTTACATTTGTTTTTGACTAGACTTGTCTCCAAGCTACTCATATGGCCGAGTCGACCAGTCTTTGCTCAGATCACATTACAGGTAGGTTGTCTCATGTTGTCAGACATCTGCGAAGGCGTAAAGGCGGGTTCCGGGGGTAAGGAACCTTTTCGGAGGCCTCTGCGCAACAAGCATTTACACCGTTCGGCAGCCCCGTGCGCGCTGATCTTTCACTAAAAGGAACATGGAACCGCCCCCTGGCAGATGCCGACTCGGGGACAGTAGGGCCAAAAAGTTTCACCCTTTCTCCTTGTGTTGCCCTTAATTCCGTTTGATTCGTACCAGTATAGCACAGGTGAGCACACGGTCGTTCTCTCACCTCGCATCATCCATGACCAAGCTAATTTTGCAGAGTAGTGACTCTAGTTATTTATTCATCTTCCTCGTTCGTTCTTCTACTACTCTGCAAAAAAGGTGAGACACTCACCCCGCACGAACGATGAGCTCCTCATCTCTCACTCACTTGATCGGACTCGACGTGTAAGGAAGTTTCCGTTGCATCAAGTTCAATGAACTACAGTAAGCCGACAGTGGATTACAGCCACGCAAGGCCATCTCACCCCTCATAGCTCGTGTCTCATCCCTCTTCTCCCGTATATTGTAATAAGTTTTCCTGTATTATATAGCCTTCTCGTTTCGCCTCAGCCATGGCGCGGCCGCTTGGGTGCTAACTCGCGATTCGTATCTCTCCTCACACTGTGATCCGTCTTTTCCATTTTACTGTGAATAGCAGAGGTTTTATTCATGCGTATAGGAGCAGGTCTGACTCAATCCAAACCACATTTATTTAACCACAAACCACCGACTCTTGCTCTCTTTCAGTAGTTAGTATGTCCAAACGGGAGTTCATTCTCTGAAGTTGATGACATACTCGTATAGGATGTTGAGTTACTTCGGTATGCAATAATCTGTTCAAGTGTAAAGCCACAACATCCTGACAGAACAGTGCTTAAACAGACGTAGTATTGTATTCTAACTATACAAGTACAATGCCATTACATGTGCATAGTGTACATCAAGTCCTTTGTGACATCTATATGACTCAGAAATTAACACGGGATACGTTAAGCCAGAAGCTCTTGCCATGAATTTTGGCAATCTTAATCTCCAATTCGCTTGGCTGACGAGTACCATCGCCTTTGGCGAAGGTTCCAGCACCCCAGGGCGATCCTATGATAGTAATTTAATAAGACCGAACAAACACAATACTAGTATTCCACCTACCACCATGGACCTCATCGACACCCGACAGCTCCGCGAATGCGTGGGCGTATCCCAAAGGCACGTAAATCATACCATGATGGACCAGGGTGGACATGCTATTGAGAGCAGTGATTTCCTGTCCTCCACCAGGGCCGGCGGTGGAGCAGAAGATGGAAGCGTATTTCCCATGCAACGCACCAGCCTGCCACAACTTGCCAGTGGCATCCCAAAATACCTGATTGAAATTAACATGGATTTCGTTAAATCAAACGTCAGAATTCCCTACTTTCCATTGGGCAGGCATCATGCCATAACGAGTGGGCATACCGAAAAGGAAAGCGTCGTATTTGACGAATTCATCGAGAGTGATAATAGGATAGCCTGGCTTGGCAGGCGCACGCATTTTCGTAAGAATATCCGGGGAAAGGGTCTCCGGTACCCTAGAAAGTCTTGAGTCACATTCCAACATTGTATGATTAAACGCACTGGAAAATGGTCGCCTTCCCCCCTGCCTCCTCTAAACCAGATTTCACGGCTTCAGCAACTTAAGAATTGTGTAAGTAAACCAAAAACGAGTGCAATGAACTGATAAACGTTTTGCAATGTGTCCGTACAAAGTATAAATGATGATCGCAACTTTGGGTGCCATGGCGCGAGACAGGTGAAGAAGGTGGGTCGCACTTTGAGACGTCGAACATACACTTTTGTCCAATCCTCATGACATCATAGGGTTGTCTGACATTACAGTATCATTGTCTCCGATCGTGGCGCAGCCCTTATCGCGGAAAATGAGTAGCTCAGACATATAAATTAAAAAATACACTGATGTACAATTGAAAAAGAATAGAATAGAGCTCCCAAATCCTCAAGCCGCTGAAAAAAGCATTAGCCAATACATTCATTAGGATAACCAATTATATCACCAACCAAATTTACTTTGCACCCGCTGATGAGTACTTCGTCACTGACTTCGTCCCTTCTGATATAGCATGCTTGGCAAGTTCACCAGGAAGGATGAGTCGCACTGATGTTTGAATTTCGCGTGATGAAATTGTCGACTTCTTAGAATATGAAGCGAGTTCTGTTGTGGATAGATAAGCCCAGCAAGCGGAGAACGAGGGAGAAAACATACTAGAAGCCTCAGTTGCAATACGCTCGAAAATGTCATTGACGAAGCTGTTCAGGATAGCCATCGCTTTGTTCGATATACCCGTATCAGGATGCACCTGCTTCAACACTACAGTACTGCAATCAGAGTATGTTCAAGTCAAGATCACCCTTTGCAACTCACCCTTATAGATGTAAGAGGAGTAAGTTTCCTTTCTGACCTTCTTGCGTTTCTTCTTCTCGCCATCCGCAGGAGCTGCGACCTTAGATGTCTTCTTAGCCGCCTTCGCTCCCTCAGACGCCTTGGCAGGTGCTTTGGAAGCAGTGGAAGCAGGGGCTTTGCCAGCAGTAGATGCGGGTTTGGGTGCCATTAGCGATAGATAAAAGTTGACGGTAACTGATAGAAGACGGTGGGCAAGAAGAGTTCAAGAAATTGTCCAAATTATGAGCTTATATATCGACACGTGACTTTGCATATGTTTGGTCGCGACGCGTTCTGACGCGACTTTGTTGATTGCGATCAACTGTCAAATGTTTGCCGAAGTATAAAAATCAAGGGCATGGAATTGATTGTTCTTCCTTACTCTCAACTTCCCAGAAACATCAAACCGTATACTCGTCGCTACTTGTCAAAACTACCATGTCCGGAAAAGTTAGCGGAAAAGTTGGCGGAAAAGCTCGCGGTGGAAAGGCTTCCGGTGCTGATGGTGCCAAGTCGCAATCTCGCTCTGCAAAAGCTGGCCTCCAGTTCCCCGTTGGTCGTGTTCACCGTCACTTGAAGAACGGTAACTACGCTCAGCGTGTTGGTGCTGGTGCACCTGGTAAGCAGCAAAAGTCTTTTCTTCGCTTCGTCTTTACTCATGGTTGTGTTAGTGTATCTTGCCGCCGTTCTCGAATATCTCGCTGCTGAGATTCTTGAGCTTGCAGGAAACGCAGCTCGAGACAACAAGAAACAACGTATCGTTCCCCGTCATCTCCAACTCGCCATTCGCAACGATGAGGAACTTGGAAAGCTCCTCGGTGATGTGGTCATTTCACAGGGCGGTGTTGGTAAGTTGTTTTGTCTTTCTCAGAAGACAATCTTTAATTGTCGTGTCCTAGTTCCCCATATCAATCCCGAACTACTGCCTTCGAAAACAAAGCTTGGAAAGGGTCAAGAAGTTTAACGAGTCTATCCCGTCGTCATCCTTTGCTTTGGTTCCATGTACCAGTATTGTATTATTATTATTTATCTATGAGGATGTAATCCTACGATTACAGTGACTGGATCGAGCTCGACATTTGTTGTGACACGAACAGCTTATTTTATTTGCTGCTTTATGTTGCTATATTGCTTGCCTTAGGGACTTACTACGTGCGACTAGACTACGCTTGCTTAAATACGTTGAAGTCAGGTTTCGGATCTCAAGCGTTAGAATCAACAAACTTTTTTGACAGTAATCGCCAAACTAACTTGAATGTTTCATTGTGCTGTCGCCTTGCCTTTATCAATTGATCAGTCACTTCGTTATGCTTTTGCTAACCAGCTGTTTCTGATCCTGCAAGGAAGAGTTCATCCCCGTGTTCACGATCAATGTGTCTTACGGCAGGCAAGTATGGTGTATCTTTCAAAATTGGAGTCAGTCAGTTAATTCAGTGGTCTTTGCGTCGCGCGAGAAGCACCCAACCAGTCTCCCTTATTCACACCGCAGAATGGAATTTCCTCGATAACAATTTTGTAATGATCATGAAATACACTGTCTATACAGTACCTGTAGTTGGATACATTGCGGTATGAATGGTAGCTAAAAATTCCTTGTTGAAGGATTGTTGGGGAAAAAAAAGACAAAGAATCGTCAGTGGTACTAGTTAGTAGCCGAACTCGCAGCTGCTTCTGCAGCCTTCAGCGCAACATCAAACCAGCGCAACAACAACTGGGTGTCCTCCATGCCCACAGTGATCCTCACCAAGCCTTCCTCAACCCCATACTGGGCCGCCCAATCTAACTCTGCAAAGTGCGCGAGAATGGTGAAAGGGCATGCTAATGTGAAGTTTGTACCAAGACTGGGGCCCTTGTAGCACTCGAGCGCGTCAAAGAACGCCTCAGATGCAGCTTTCGATGTGAAAGTGAGAGAGAAGAGCCCACCGTACCCGCCTGCGGCCCCAGGTGTCTTGATACGGCAGATCTCGTAGTTCTCGGGGGTGATGTATTTTGGATAGAAGACTTCTTTGAGAACGGCGGATGGGACTCCGCCGGCTATGGAGCGTGCGCGTAAGAAGTCACAGACAGCAGTAGTGTTCTCGTCTATAATTCTTATGCGCCGTTGGAAGTCGCGTGAGTTGCGTTCCATGTAGATTGCGTCTTCATCGTAGTAGAGGTCTTCAAAATTCGCATTCATGTATCTCTTGAGAGCCGCATAGTGCTTGCGCCGTGGATTTAGGACCAAACTGGAAATAAGTATGCAAATGTACGAATATTGAAAAGGAAGAGAAATTCACCTCCCACCCATCACATTGGCGACACCGCTGAACACCTTGGAAAGACTACTCACAACAATGTCGGCGTAAGGTAAGACCTCAACGTTCACAAAATTCCCGATGGTTTCATCAATGACAATGAGGAAGTCATACTTATCGGCAAGTGCACGAAGACGAGGAAGGTTGGCGGAACGGAGAAGAGGATTGGAGGGGAATTCTGTGAAGAGTGCGAGGATGGGCGGTGTATCTGGATTCTGAACAACCTCGTGCTCAAGGACGGCCTCGAGCTCGTCAATTTCCGAATCCACACCCCCTCCAAAGAAGGTGCATCCAGGACCCCACTTCTGCAGGATTTTCAGGGTATCAGTATATGGGAATCTAAGTCATCATATGTAGCAACCATTTTCACACAATCGAGTGCCAGAGAGGACATACCCAAAGCAAACACTTTTCGCTGCAGGACGCGTGGCGGACACGATATGATGAGCATTCCAAATAGCTGCCATACCAGTGGGGTAGAGGTACACGTCGTGTTCCGACACGTCTGCAACTCCACGGGAGCTAGGCCCGACCACGAGATTTTGCTCCCCCGCGTCCCCCTGATGTTCGTAATTGGTGTCGTGAATCAATACACCAGCGACTCTTCGCCGAAGCGCACGCTTTGCTGAGGCTGCAAAGGCAAGCGGCAGATTGCGGCCATAGCGCTCCTCAAGATAAATGCTATGATCTGCCTCCAGAGTGTCTTCTGTGAAATGCTGTTGTGATAAGGGTGAAGAGGTCGGCTTGCTCTGTGGCTTGACGGAGTAATGCTTGTTGAAAGCCTTTCCATTATAGCGAGGAGTCATGGGAGGTGAAGATGGGGTTTTAGCTTGAGTCACTTCATCTGGTAGCATGGCTAAACAGTGTTCGGCGAGGCGACTTGACATGCCCATGCCGGTGTGCTGCCAGAATTGTTTGGCAATAGGGAAGGCATCTGATGGGAACAAGACGATATGGACATTCACCGAGGCGGTTGAAGAACAATCAGGAAGAGTTCTAACATCGCGCTCGATTATTCGTCCGTTAGCCTTGTCTTCTGGACAAATTAGAAGACTCATGAGCCGCGAATTGACGTTGGATTTCTGCATGAACAACCGGCACTGTTCCGCAACTCTCTGCGTAGCAAAGAGCATGCATCGTTCTCCATTTCGAGCATACTTGTGTTCAAATATCCGTGCTAGCTAACCCAGAGTTAAAAAATGATAGTGGCGGGCGAAAACTAGTCCACACCTTTTGAATGCTTAGATGAATAAAGAATCTGGGGTATCCAGTGACCATGGAATCCACCACCCTTTTCTGTCCCTCTTCATATCCGACATTATCACGCCAAGTTGGGAGAGAAACGGAGATCGCGTGTGGGGTGAAAGGAGGTACAGAAGCACCTAGAGGTATATTCGTCGTGATCGTACTCATCGTGCTCACTCTATCAAGATGCCACGGTCAGAAGAAATGGGGAAAAGCTGCAGGTTAACAACTAGGAATGCGTTGCTAAAATTGAACTGGTATAAAGATAAAGTGGAGTGATTCCGAACCGTCCGACTTGGCCATTACTTGATTCGGAGAGAGGGTTAAGCTATTTTTAACCCTATCGGCCGATCAAAAAATCGATAAAAAAGACTTTCGTTCTGGGAAATCACATGCGCAACTGCAATTGGACATCCTTGCTCGTGAGTTCTTCAATTTCATTACCCTTGCCAATTTCGGGGATGATCATGTTTTGGGTTTCGACCAAGTTTATGGTTGGCATCCTGAAAAAGCTATACGTGAGATGGCAAAGATGAATACTATTATGAGGGACGAAGCACCGGGCCATCATAAGATGAATAAATATTACGGGTTTTACTCTTAATGCATAATGAGCTGACCCTTTACTTTCCCAATGAGACGGGAGGGGTCGTGACAGGTGGCATAGGTGAAATCGATTTCGACCCCTGCAGCGGATAGCTCAGCTAGGGGTAAAGAACGAACTTACAGCGTAAGCATCCATACGAGCAGTCACATTAAGCGAAACGTCGGGAGTAAGAACAAAACCCGTCGGGAATGGTGACCCCCGCATCTGAAACTGACGTCGACAGAAAGACGCTGGCAGACTCGTCTATTTTAGTATTTTGGGACGAAAGGACGCAACATTTAGCGCTTATCCGAGATGCCATCGTTTCCAAGCCCGCAATAGAAGGCCCAAATATTAGGACCCTCTCTAAGCCAATGCGGTCATTAGCGAAAGCGACCGCAGAGGTCAATAATTTGACAAGCTGTCCACCTCCTGAGGATGCATTGAAATCTCAAAAGAGGATACAGCAGGTATTTCTAAGTAGCTTAAATTAAAGTCTAAGGGAGTAGCAGTAATGTAGATCTTAGGCGATTGTTTTCTATGGTTTTCTAAGTAATTCCTCATCACTATGTAATGGGGCTCATCTATGGGTTTATGTGCGATATCCCCAAAAGCTTTAAAAGCTAAGGGTTGATCTCGCAATGTGTCATAGGCAATATCAATAAGGGTGCAGATTTTGTCATAATCAGCATGGAGAGAATACCCTCTCTTACGAATTTCTCTGCAGACCATGAGGACTTGCGGGATTTGGGAGGAGTCAAAAGCGGTCATGTCACCTGCCCAGACTTTATTATGTCTGCGTAATGTGGCCCACAGACGTCTAAATTGCTCTAGATGTTCAAAGTCTGTACTGTCATGATATAAAATTTGTATCATTCAGGTGACCAAGAATATGCTTTGTGTATACCCTTCTCATTCGTTGGCAAAAATTCTTTATCTACTATTCTGAAGTATTAAAGCTCATTTGCCAAGTCGCCGCATCATCCTATGCGGAATTCGACGAAAAAGCAAGTTCTTGACTCAGAAAACCGGACAACAAATACCACCCTATTATCTCCCCGTCGCGACTCGCTGACCATGACTGTCACAAGCAGTCACCAAACAACCATTTACCCAATTTCACTTGAAAACAGGTATATTGCGTGTAATTGTACATCAGGGGCTACTATAAGTCCTTTTCAAATGCTGAAAAATGTCCTCTGAAGAAGAGGAATCATAACATCAATCATCGTTCATATTAAAACATCTCCGTATCCATCAATGAAAAGATTTTCAAGACTTCTGAAGAGACTCGAGACTGGAGATTGAACTCCTAATTGAATGGTTCCTCCCAGTAATCACTGGTGGGATGACGAAGCTTGAGTTTCGCTGGATGCTTGTCCTACTGTTTGATCTCGACAATGACCGCAGGAAGAGGTCACGATCAGACGAGGAGGAGTGAGAAGAAGCAGAGGAAGCACGTCGGTGACGCTGCATCATTGTTGGGTCAACGTCAGAAATGTTCGCAAACCGCGCGAATAATGAGAGAACTTTTAAAAGGAAGCAGAGTCGCGTTAAGTGGTTTGGCGGCTGTAAAATATTGAATGACGTACTGTCTACCGTGGACACAACGCCGGAAAGACCGCCGTACCCCATCGATGGTTGAATCGGTGATGAGGGCCGTGAATCCGCTGTTACAAATAGGCGATGGGCATTAGCTAGGGCGTGTCAGCATTAGGATGATATGGAAGTGTTACGACTTACTGGCAAGCAACTTTTCTATCGTGTACGTAAGAGTACTGGACGCATGGACGGAGTACACTGCGCGTGTGAAGTAGAGATTAAGAAGTCAAGTCGTTTCTCTGCGAAGGACCGTACCAGGGTACTTATCAACACCATCAGTCAAACCGTCAGCTTCCTGAAACGCTGTTGGCAGACGAATTACAACATAAAAAGACTGTTACCTTGATAAGCGAAATAAACTGATGCAATGGTGTGGATAGGATCTGTTTGCTTTGAGAAGGAACAACAATCTACATGTGGCCAAGATAAGTGAATAGTCATCGCAAAAGGTACTTGTCACCTTGCCGATATCTGTAACGCTGACAGCGCTTAAGAGAGCGCCACTTTCATCATCAATGACTGCCACACTACTGACGCCCTCTTCACTCATCAGTTTCATCGCATCTAGGACTGTGGAACTTGAGGTTGTCCCAATCACTGCGGTGTATATATTTAGCGATGGGAGCGACAGGGAATGGAGTGGATTTGAAAGATAGTCCTGGAGTGACGGTGTTTTAGCCGCATAAGAGGCAAACCAGCCAAGTAGGCCACGATCTGAGACGTAGCCATCAAAGTCATTGGAGGAAGCAGAAAGGATTAAGGCTAAATACAGCAATTAAGCTACTGCGGGCTTTCATGAAGAAAGAACGCACCCCGGTGTACACCTCGAGAAAATAGCCGCAATAAAGACATAAGAGTAGCATCGTTGGGCAGGATCTCTAGTGGGTTCTTGTCGGAGTAATCTTGTGGATGACGGTTTCAAAGAAAGGTCCGCTGTTTGACACTATCATTGACTTACTACTGACTAAACGGACTGGGACGCGACCTGCTCTAGCAGCTTCGACAATTTCATTTGAACGAGGTTTGTTAAGTAAATCCTCCACATGCAAAGTGTGACTAGTTGCCGCGAGTGTCAAAAAGGCATTAACATCGGAAAACTGGAAGTGAAATGAAGGATTAGGCGCCCGCATTGACGTCATTTACTTGCATCCTACATCAAAAAGACCAATACAGCGAGGTCCGTTGCCAGCTAAAGTTTTTACGGAAAGACAGTGCGCATCTTCAGAAAGAAGCGTCTAGCAAGCAAGATATAGATTAAGCAACAGAAACAATCCCAATTTCCAAACTCACTTCACACGCCTTTTCAACTGTTGTGTCCGCCTCAACGGAAACAACTCGGTGGTCGATGATATCTTACAATCTTTAATTCACCTTCCTTGCTTAAATGATGTCTTACCTACCTCGAGCCAGAACAGTCTTCCAGCTTTCGGTCCATCTTTCAGAATCTGTGGCCGAGGGACTGATAATGCTAGGAGCAATCCAGCTGTTGCTCAGCGACAAAGACTGCCTCCTGCTGGCTGTCATACGTGGACTCGATCGTTATAATGGATGTCGCGTCGTCTGAACCAGTGTATGGAAGTGAACGTTCATCGACGTTCATCGACCATTAAACAATCGCTTCGAGCAGCGTTTCACGAGGGCTGCGGCTGACAAATCAGCGTGTCTCCCGTCAACCGGATAGCTTCCTGCAAGTAATGACTTACGCTCCTACCAATCCGGTCGTTGTACCGCCATATCAACTCCAGCAACTCTTTTCATCTGCCGGGAATACTCATGGTATAGAAAATTTGTATCTCGTCCGCACGTTTCTCATGTCTCGTAGGAGATCTTCAAATCTGTTGTGTGCAGGCGCTCGGTATGCTCGACTCTTTCTTACATCCTCAAAGCCCTTATTATTTAAGGAATATAGGCTCAGAAATATACGCCGGATGCTCCAATGGAGAACTTATTCGTTTTGCACTGCAGGCTGACGATCCTAACAAAGTTAGTCTTCCGTATCGATTGGTTGAACAAATCTTTATTAATTCATCTGTTTTCAGCCTGAGTCATATAGTATCCTATCGCGTCAGACCGTTCCCAGTGAAAAATCCGTTGACGAGATAGTCTTGGTCCCATGCCTCGGACGGGCGTTCGTACTTTCTGGTACCTCAGTACATTGTATTCTACTCTTCCGTGCAGGGTTATTCATTAATCGCGTTTCTGCTCTCAGACCGCATTCTCTATTTCTATACCCTCCCTTCTCTAGATCCTGTGTCTCTCAACATAGTCAAGCCCATTCGGCACGTCGTTACATTCACAGTAGATCATCGCGATCTTCAGCGACCCTCCATCTTGCCGAATACACTCCCGACAACGCTGGAGCCCGTCAATTTTTGCATTATCAAGAGGACAGGCATAGCAATGTATGTGATGCGCGAGCGGCTGAACTTTCTCAAGGCACATCTTCCTTCAGTTTTCCTACTTGGGAATGCTAACCCTGCAACTCAGGAAATTCCACTGCCACAAGGCGCCAGCCTCGCTTGCCGCTTAGGTCACATTCTTTGCATCGCTGACAAAGAGTACTACAGCATGGTAGACCTCGAGGCCGCTTCATTGTTCCCTGTCATTCCCATTTCACAAGCACCTGACTCTGACATCTCCATCAAGCCTTCCATTACAGTTGTCGGTGATAACGAGTTCCTCATACTGTCTTGGACTGGAGCTACCACCATTGGACTCTTCATCACTGGAGAAGGTGACCCTGTGCGAGGCACATTGGAGTGGCCTTGTCATCCAGAAGCTGTATGTACGTGACCTCATCTATAACTAGTCTTGTGACAGGTCTGACTCGTAGGTCTTGTCAATTCCAGGCCTGGATTATCCGTATATAACTACACTCCTTCCGAATGACACCATTGAGATTCACAGCATTGAAACTCAAACTATCGTTCAGGTTATTGGCGCAGACATTCCCTCAGCGCAGACAACACTTACAGGACAACAGGAAGGACAACAGGAACAACAGCAGCGTTCACGGATGAACCTGGTGTCCAGCCTCGGTGGATATCTAGTGCCATCTATTTACCGCTCAGAAAAGATGCGGAAAACCCAGGTGCAGCTCTTGCGCGTTCGAGAAACATTGTTACCTACCTAGGCCTGCCAAGTCTTCACCCTACATGGTCATCTATTTCACTCCTTTAGATAGTATTTGACAGCACATGATATCTTTATCAAGGTATTTTCAGTACACGGACTAGAAGAGATTAGGCAACTAGATCTGTCCATTGCGCGGGAAATTTGGTGACACTTCTTGGTTGAACTGAGTCAAGTCTCACGGGTTCATTTCAAATTATCTCTGTTTGTTTCTCTAATGACAGATCACAAAGTGATGAGAGAAACCAGTAAAAGTATTGCTGAATTTGAAGCCGCGGAGATGTCTGGTTTCACAATTTAAGTGAAATGGTAGTCGCTTTACAGACGCCGCGGAGATGGCCACCCATCGCTCGTTTCCCGATCGACTCTGTTCTATAAACAACTATATGTTATGAAAAGTCAATTTAGCCTTCAGAATGGGGAGCCACACAATAATCCTACTTCCGTCGTTAAGATCATTGTTTGTTGATACAGATACAGTTGCGGACAATCAAAGACAACCAACTTTATTGACCGAACCTTTGTGGCCTGACACAATGTCCAGAAATTGATAGAAACCATCAGAATAAATGGTATTGGGCTTTATGAGGATGATTCTATGAGCAAATTTTCTTAGTTCAATGTTTGAGTTTTTCATGACCCAAAAATTTGGCCAACTCGTAAAATCCAGGAAAATTCTGAAAAGTAGCGCAATCAAAAGCTTTCAAGTTTCTGACCATGATCCTACTTACATAAATAGGATCAATAGAAAAGGGCTGCTGCAGCACATGGCAACACCAAGGTCTACTACAGTAGAGTTTTGTCAATGACTGTCTATAAGATTGAATAGTCAAAAAGAGACCAACAGCACAATTACTGAAGCAGAGAAAGAAATTCTAGCTACTGTTTATATGAAGCTTGAAATCAGATTTAGATGAGTTGAGCTTTTGAGTCAGTTTGAAGAGAGGGGTTTCTCGATGATTGAGAAAGTTGACCATATATTAGTGTTTATAAACATAAATCCAAGAATTGGATAGTATGATATGTATTAATAAGTAGACAAACAAAACATAGAGACTTAACTTCAAAGCCTTCAATTTTCAATGTTGTCCCTGTAGGCATAGAAGATGTTGACATCAATATAACCTCTGTATAAAAACAGATACATGTCTCTGCAATGTGGCTTCATATTCATAGTCTGTAAACAGAGGTAGTTTGAGTACTACAACAAACTATGCTGAAACTGAGAAATGAACCTGCTTCTTGTGGGTATTTTTAAGTGCTATACAAGCACAAGATATAATTTATATGCAAAATAATTAATCAAAGTTTCTCAGTTTCTGATGGCCCCCCAATTATTCACTTCAATATACCAACATTTTTTTCATATCTTTGTTTTGGGTGGCCTTGATAAAGTTGACAGATATTAAACACAAGATGTTTATAGCTCTTCATTCCCAAACAGATAGTGCTTCTGAATGCTTTAACAAGACAATTGTCCAATATATTCATTTTTACATGGATTGTTTGCAGATAGATTAAATGAAAGCACTGCTTAGAATCTATTTTAGAATTATAAATATTGTTGATTTGTCTACTAAGTTCTCTCCCTTTCAACTAAAATCTGCTTTTTTTTCATGTATCATTTTTTCTTTATATTCACTACTTTCTATTGATACTTTAGCAGAAGATCTTGTACTCTGACTTTTCAAAGTAATTAAAAGTGTAAGTATATCTGTTAATGTAGATAAGAGACTCAAAATCATGATAGTTGACTCTTTAAATATGCATAAATACACACCAAAAATAGTTTTAGAATGACAACTCTTATGTACATATTTTTATTCAATGAGACTTGGCATCATAGCAGATTGACAACTAAGTATAAAATACTAAAGGAAAGCAAATTTATGAACTCAATCAATATGTCAAAATGCCATTTCAGGACAAATTGATCAAGCAATAAACCATTACTGAAGCAACAGCTTACATTTATATAGAATGGGACAATATCAAGGAGCTGTTCAAGAATTTTGAGAAAGCTTAAGACTTGAATAAACAAGCTCACAAGAGATAGTAACTGTGTTGATTGCCTAAAAATGTTTAACAAATACATGAAGCTTTTATAGTAAACTAAGTATAGGATCAAAATTAGGGTGAAAAAAATAGGGAAAAAGTTTGAGAAGTGCAGAAATCTGTGATAAATTAAGGAGAAAAGATAAGGAGAAATATGTAACTAGGAGAACTGAAACTTAGGAGAAATACATAACTAAGAGAACTGAAACATAAGAAAAATGCTGACAAGAATTTGTTATGGAGTAAGCATTCAGAAGTTGAGAAATTGATTGATTTGTGACAGACAACCATTTTGTGGGACTAATGTAATTAGTAAGGCTGACAAAGGCTGACCAAAAACCTTCTTTTTAGGATAACAACATAAGAATTGGCTTATCTGAGTATTAGAAAATTCCAAGAAAATCACAAAAAAAATCAGGAAAAATTCAAAGGCTAATGGTACACTGATTTAAGTTTTTTTTTTTGAGATTTATAAATCTGAAACATTCAAGAAAAATTCAATTGCTCCGGTTTTCAGAAGATGTTAGTAGAAAATGCTTAAATAATTCCAGGAAAAATTTGAAGGCTACTGATACACTGATTTCAGTTTTTTTTTGAGATTTATAAATGCTTAAAAATCTAAAAAAACTCAAGAAAAATTCAATTTAGCTTACAATAATACTTTGAGAGTTGTGATTACTAAGGCCTTAACTGAATGAAGTGAGGTTAGGGTGGAGGCTTAGTTGGAGCTACAAAATTTGTGCTGAAGGCATGAATCATAGCTTGTAAACTATTGCTGGAGCAACAGAAAACTAGATCTATACAAGCTTACAAAAAAGAATAATTCAAAATGTTTTTATAATTACCAAAAACAATGTAGTCTAATTTTTCAAAATAAAAGTAAATGAAAAGAACAGAATATTAACTGCTGGAGCACAAAAATCATCACTTATGATAGAAAATAAAACAAATTACATATATTTGAAATATATATATACACATATTCAAAAAAAAACATACAGAATTTCTCAACTTGGTAAAAGAAAAAAAAATAATAATGCACTCAACACAGAAAAAAACAACTTAAAATATAGATATATAGAAAATAAAAGTATGATTCTTCAACAAAAAAGAAATTGATTGATTATCCAGCAGAGATAGCAGAAGAGAAGAGCAAATTTAACACATAATAGCCAGTAAAGATAGCCAAAAGAGAGCAAATTTCAAGGACATAGCCAGTAAAAATAGCTGAAAAAAAGCAAATTTTGAAGACATAGCCAGTAAAAATAGCCAAAAAGGAGCAAATTTCAAGGACATAGCCAGTAGAGATAGCTGAAAGGGAGCAAATTTTGAAGACATAGCTGGTAGAGGCACAGCAATGGCTGAGGGAGAGGCACAAATTTCAAGGACAAAATGTGTGCCAAAGCAGGTAGTAAAACCTCAGTCTACTGAAGTAGACCTTGGA